>OY992883.1:19570389-19913313 GCA_963921405.1 Cepaea hortensis
GAAAAACAACCAGCCATAAGAAATAATGGTGCGGGTGTGAGCAGACCCCAGGGGGGATGGGGAGAAAGACAGTTTTAGGCTGGGGTGTAATGTTGTTGGGAGCCCGGGGAGGGGCTACACAGCAGGGTTAAAAAGACAGTGGAAAACTTTGACTAGAGAGTGGAAGCTGGGACTGACTGAGGAGTCAGGTCGCTGGAAAAGAGTGGATGGTTAGACGCCGACGGGTCGGTAGTCGAGGAGAACTGTGTTGTGTATTTCTCGGAGTTTGAAAGGAGGCCTGAACCCAGAGTGGGTTGAGTTGTGAATGCAGGCCTAAAACCCAGTGGGGGTTGGATAGTTAATCGAGGCCTGAACCCAGAGTGGGTTGCATAGTGAGTGAAGGCTAGACCCATCGTGTGGGTTGTAGTGTGTATATTATGTGGATTATAATGATTTCTGGATGTATAAACATGTTCCGTTTGTCCGTGTTCTTTCTGGATTAAAAGATTATGTGCGCCAACTTAATCTTGTTTAATGACTGATGGATGTGTATTACTGGGGTGAGTTGCATTGTGAGACAGTTAGATAGCTCAATTGACATACCAGGAGCATCGTTACCTAGACAACGACCATCACACGCCCTTATCATTAAGAACGTCGTGTGATAATAAGATACCTTTCATTTTCTGAAATGCAGTTTTTGCTCGGCATATTCTGTTCTTAATCTCTGTTGTGCATCTTCCATCAGATGTTATTATTGCCCATATGAATTTAAATGTATCAACTTCGTTAATAACTCTCCGTTCCATTGTTATATCACATTTTTGTGTTAACACCTATAATTTAAAGTTACTTATTTCAACAATATTTGTTTCTGGGAAAGTCTATAGAAAGTGAACTATTATATGTAAATTTGAGAAGTCGACAAACAACAATCTTTGGTCATGTAATGAGAAGGGAGGCACGGAAAACATCGCGACCACTGGATAGATCAGTGGTAACAGAGGAAGAGGGAGAGAGAAATGATGCTAAATGATGATTACCAAACCCGACAACCCACCTTGTGCTAACGACTTGGGGGCGGAGGAGTGCAATTGGGACGGTACAAGCGTTTTCCTGGTGCAAGAAAATGCAACATAAATATTAAATGTTATGGCAGGGCAGACCAGTCTTTAAGTCTTAGTCGGTAATTGGTGTAGGATCGAATCTCCGACATGCGGACAGTTAGAGGATTCCTCTACTGATCCGGCTGCTTCTGCAGTTCGTCTTGTTCCAGACGAATGGTGCGGATTGGTATTACCTTTCCTCTGGAGTAAACTAGGCAGACCGAGAGAGGGATCGAGACAACACATGGTCTCTGCAATTCAGCCCAGGCTTTGTGCTATGGAGAGGTATAACTCCATTCCTGGTCTTAACCGGTCTTGGTATCAAAGCGAAAGGCAACAGTTACCGGTTATAAGTCCTTGTAAATTGGCGTAGGGGCACCACCGGTTGCCTCTGACGATGGGAGACGCCTACAGGTGTCATAGATCAGCTACCTCCCGCCACAAGCTCAGCATCCTTCAGCAAATTGGGTGCTAATCCGCCTCAGCCTGCCTGCTTCAATTGGTGCTTGGGGCCAGGACAAAATCTGAATGGCAGTCTTCAAACTAATGCACCAGGCACTAAAAAGAAAAATAGAAACCTCAAGCTACGAGTTGCTACGTAGAACATAAGAACCATGTGTCCGGGACTTTCCACTGATCTGGCTAATATTGACGACGTGAGAAAAACGGTTGTTATTGATGCCTAACTCAACCCTCTTAATATTGATATTGCTGGCCTGCAGGAGACACGCATCTCAGAGGACGGGTCACTTATGAAAAATCAATTACACCATTGTTAGAAGGGTAGAGGACAGGAAGATTAAAAAAACAACACTAAGTGGGCTTTGCAGTGAAGAATTCACTATTTGGAATGATTGAAATTCCAGCTGGAGGTAATGAAAGACTATAATTTCTTCCCTTGGCAAAATCTTATGGTTTTGTCACTATTATCACTGCACACGCACCGACCCTCACTTTCTCTGAAAATGTGACGAATTCCCCCTATGACGAGTTAGACTCTATGATCAAGGCAGTCCCAAATTATGACTTCGTTTATATTCTCCGTGATTTTAATGCTCATGTGGGAAATGATTTGAGTTCATGCCTTAGAAAATACAACATTGGTAGCATGAATGAAAATGGACAAAGGCTGCTGGAGCATTGCACCAAAAACGACTTATGCACGGGTAACATTGCTACACATCTTGACATCAGTCAAGGTTCAGTACACCATATCATACATGATGTGCTAGAATACTACAAAGTGTCTGCAGGGTGGGTGCCATGGCAGCTTATTCCAGAATTGAAACAAAGAATCATTGATGCTTGTCAAGAACTTTTGCAGTACTTTGAAGCAGAAGAGAATGGTTTCCTATCAAGAATTGTTACTGGAGATGAAACCTGGGTTCACTACTATGAGCCGGAAATGAAGATAGTGAGCAAGGAATGGGCCAAAGAAGTTTCGCACGCAGCCATCTGCAGGGAAGTTTATGCTGACTCGTTTTGGGATGAACAAGGCGTTATTTTAGAGCACTATATGACGAGAAGGAAAACTGTCACCAGTGATACGTATACAGATCTTTTCAGGAATCATCTTCGACCCGCAATCAAATACGAACGACGTGGATTTCTGTGTGTCCTTTTGCAACACGACAATACTCGAACCCATACTGCCAGTCCGAAGGTTGAAGCCATCGAAGAACTCCACTTTCAGTGTGTATCACATTCCACAATACTGGCAACACCTAGCCCATTGTTTAAATCAAAAAGAGCGACATAGGGTCACATGGAAACACCCACGACCGGCCATTGGCATCGGTTTGTCTTCATTATCATACGGACGACCGGCCATTGGCATCAGTTTGACTTTATTATCACACGGAGACAAAATTTAAAAGAAAGAACACCACAAACTCGAAATTACCACAATGCTGATTGTGATATTGATCATTCGTTGGTCGTCGTGAGGGTTAGATTGAGAGCAAAGAGAATCCACACAGCTAAACACAAATCTATCCACAGGATTAATATTATCAATACCAAAGATCCTAGTAATTGTTCTAAAAGCAGCTTCAAGACATTCTCGCTGATGTATCAGAAAATTGTACAGCAATGGAACAGTGGGGGTATACTTAAGAAAACTCTTCATAAAATATGGGCAGGGATTTATGGCAGGACTGATTTGAGGCAAACAACCAGATACTGCAGCACTTGATTGACATAAAAAAATATAGCTCTCTTAAGAAACAAGGAACAAACAACGCGAAACACGTTCAGTGAGCTGAAACATGCTATGAAGGTTGTGCAAAAAACAGCGAGGCAGTTTTTAAACGTCTATTGGATCAGGTTATACGAGTGCAGTCAAAATGCAAATGATAAGGGAAACATCAGAGTTATGTATGAAGGGATAAAGAAGGCATGCTGTCAAAGAATTAAAAGAAGCGAACCACTGAAAACCTTAACTGGAAAAAAATTATCACTAGTAAAAAACAAAAGTTTGATAATAGATGGGTAGAGCACTATTTGGAACTTTACTCAAGCGAGACTAAACTCTCAGATGATGCCTATAGAGCCACAGAGGCTCTGCCAACTCTTTATCACCTGGATATTACTTGTCACCATAATAGAAGTTTCTTGCCACCATAATAGAAGTTAATTCCCACCATAATTTGAAGTTACTTCCCACTATAATAGAAGCTATTTTCCACCATAATAGAAGTTACTTACAACCTTAATAGAAGTGACTCCCCACCATAATAGAAGCTACTTCCCACCATAATAGAAGATACTTCCCACCATAATAGAAATTAAGTGTACTATCTATGAACTTGCATTTGACAGGGCTTCGGATAAGAACAGGATACCAAGGGTGGTTATCATGAGTGGGCAAGATATAATCGCTCTACAGTTCCATCAGCTAATGAGACTATGCTGGTGAGAAGGACAGATTTCATAGAATTTAACCGATGCGAGTATCGTTAGTTAGTTAGTTAGTTAGTCGACAGATCATCCTCATTGCACATCGAACCATTCAGTTCATAAGTGCTCGGATCCTCTCCTCAGCAAATCTGGCTAACGACGCCAGTTCTGTGTTGGTTTATCAATCTTCTTTGGCTTCCTGCGTAGTGTTCTTGTTTGGCTACCCCTCTTTTAATTTGCTGCTCTCGCAGTCTGGCCATTGTTGTAGATTCACAGTCATCACTTGGTTCTCGCAAAAGTCTTACTTCTCGTAGAGCATTAAGAATGTCGGCCTGGTCCATGGCGCGTCCGCCCTCCACAGTAGCCTCACCTGCGAGCTTGTCAGCCCGCTCATTTCCTTGTACTCCCGCATGCCCTGGCACGAAGATGAAACTAAACTTTGCCAGTCGAGACCGCTCCAGAGGCAGCAACCATTCTCTTCGGATCGACCCCTCCTCTATCCTCTTGATCATGTTCATTGAGTCGCTAAGGAAACAAGCCCTAGTGAATGTCTGTGTCTCGAGCCATGTTATTGCTTTACTTACTGCCATGACTTCCATGGTCAGACTACTTGTGGTTTCAGTGAAAGCACCAGAGTCCTCCTTCACAATTCTCCCTCCGGCCCGAGCTGTAAAGGCCCATGAGCCTCTCACATGTCGGACGACCGACCCATCTGTGTAGATGACCGCGTCACCGACTAGCGAATTCTCGAAAATCAACGCTTGTACTTCAGCCTCAACAGCAGCCGGATATTCTTGTCTGCATTTTCTATCTAGTAGGATGCAAACTGAAAAGGATGTGCAGAAGTCTGTTGGCACTTGCACCCACTCCTCGCCAGGAGTATCGTTACACTGTACAAGAACAGGGTGTATAGGAGTGACTGTAACAATTATAGGGGTATCTCACTTCTGTGCATTGTTGGGAAAATATTTACCAGAATTGTTCTGCGCAGACTTTTAATCCTGGGAGATCAAGTTTACCCCGAATCGCAGTGTGGCTTTCAACGGAACCGGTCTTCCATTGATATGATATTCTCATTGTAACTACTGCAAGAAAAATGCCGTGAACATAATCAAACACTGTTTATTGTTTTCATCGATCTCACAAAGGCATTTGATTTGGTCAGTCGTGAGGGTTTGTTCAAGGTTCTAAAGAAGATCAGCTGCCCGACAACCTTCTGTCAAGTTTGGTGATGCACTTTCAGATAAATTTGAAATAATGAGTTGAGTTGAACAAGGTTGTGTATTTTTATTTATATTGATCCGGTTTCAAGATGGCGACGGATAGTCGGGTTGTTTTGTGATCGTAAACTTTTTCGCGTAGGAGATGGATTTATTCATCTCTTGCGTGTAATTTGTGTGCCAGGATGTAAAACCAGAAGTTTCTACTCAAGATCTGCGCGGATGCTACGGAGTTTCGTGCATCGAGCGAAGCAATCCTTGAGTGAATTTTTCGCAGTGTGTGTGGTTTTTGTTGTGTTCGGTTTTTCAACATGGCGGATTAACGTGTGTTCTCCGAGCGGTCAACAGTCAACATAAAGAGGCGGCGTGAGCGCCGGGCAGGCAGGAAGCGACAAGGTAACCGTGGTGGTTTCAGACGTTTTAGACTCAAGTGTCACCGTCTAGGACTCAGGAATATCCGTATTCTGTATTGGAACTGCGCCAGCGTAAAACAACAGGGCTCTATTTTAGAAACCCTGGTTTACAGGAACGACATTGTAGCGAGACTGTGCGATCAGATACTCCGAATTGCCGGCTTCAAATGTTTCTACAACAGACGACATCTGGGAATGGCGATTCTCGTTCGTGACAGCATGGTGGCGTCAGAGCTAGACACGCCCAGTTGGGATAGTGACGATATACAAATACAGGCGTTGAGAGTTCAATCCAGTATACCATTCGTGTTGGTTAATGTTTATGCCCGCAACGCGAGTATGGATTCTCAGAAGTGGCAGTGCTTAAGTAACATATTAGGTCACGAGAGAAATGTTATTTTCTTTGGCGATTTCAACGCTAAAGGCAGATCATGGGGAAACATTTCCTCCAATACACAGGGGGAGGAGCTCGAGACTGCACTTGAAACCATTGACCTGGTTTGTATTAACAGTAGCTGTGTCACCAGGACAGCAAGCCGTCCAGGCGATGAGGACAGTGCTATTGATCTGGCGCTGGTTTCACCTTCACTCACTACAGTGTGTAGATGGGGTGTCCTAGGACACCACGGCAGCGACCACCACCCTTGCAGCATATTGGTAGAGAAAGGCAGAACCAGGCAGCACAAGCTAAAAGTAAAGACTTTCCAGTATTACAGTACAGGGCAAGATGTGGTGAGTAAAATAAGACGTGACAAGCGCAGAAAGCTTCAGGGCAGGAAAAAAAGCTGGGAGCAGCCACCTTGTTGGAATTTCGAGCAGGAGAAGGCTTGAGTGGATAAACGTAGTGCTGTAAGGAGATGGCAAAATGCCAAGAAGAACAGAGCTGGTCATCCTAGTCCCTGCATGCACTATAACAGTGTAGGCTGTTATACGGGGTTTAGTTAGATGGCACGCACGCTGTGCAAGGGGAAAAAGATAGGTAAAGCTGATGCACGAATGAGCACTGTAGTTAGGGATTTGGGGACGCTCACGTGCTGACGTAGGGAAAAACGGGGCTTAGTGACAACTCAGCTGCCGAACCAACAACATGCTTTTATAGTTGCTGTCTACAATTTGTATATTATAGAAACTTCTTCAATTAAACTGATATTTATAGACATCGGTGGTTTGTCTTAATATCTTCAGTTGCTGTCGAGTCTAGTCACTCTGCACTCGAAATGGAGCTAGATTGACCAGGATCTCGAACCTGGATTGTGAGAGAAACGCGAAGTATTGATGGCTTCTTCCATTCAATAGCCGTGACCTGAAACTGTTGTTCTCAAGAGGCTGCTGCTGCTTCAGAAGACCTATAAGAGCTCGTTGGCAAGTCAGTTCCAAGCTCTATTGGATCCAGTCACTCTTAGACGCCGCTGTTGGATACATCATCACCGTATCTATCGATCTTACAAACCTGGGGCGTTACTAGACAATTTGTAGCAAGGGTCTACCTGCAGTCGTATAATCATTTTTGCTTAATCGAGAAATGGTCTAATCGGACAGCACAGCCACGACAACACTGAAGGTTACTGAAGTGTGAAAGAAAATTGTTTATGTCATGAAGTTTCTCAGAAAATCCGATCCAGCCGCATTGGGTTCCTCCGAGGCGGTTAGGCATAATGGTTGCCGACTCTGCTGAGGAGGGTACCTTACTTTGATCGTCTCGTTTACCTGACCGAAATCCTAACGTAGAAGTGTCCTTTTGCGGGTGAAATCAGAAGTGCCCTTTTACGGGTGAAATCAGAAGTGCCCTTTTACGGGTGAAATCAGAAGTGCCCTTTTTCGGGTGAAGCCCGAAGTTAGTCATCACACAGCCGAAGCCAGAGGTTTACCGGGACCAAAACTGAGCCAGAACAAAAGCAAAGATCACGCTCGTCATTTAAGAGAACTTTGAAGGACACCACTCGGATGTAATGTAGTCTACATACACCTTAACTTGTATCCTTACATAAACACTATATTGACTATATAATTATAATTGTTTAATATTAGCATTGAATGTAATTAGAATAATTAACAAAAATATTAAAATGGCACAAGATGAGGCTTCTTTGACACAGGTTTTGGGTGGAGTGGGTAGAGCAATAGGCAGACTCAACTCCGCAATAAAGCAGCAAGGGGTAGGTACAGACATTGAAAAATTCAGTGGGCAGGCAAGAGATTTCAAGAAATGGATGACTTCGGTGGAGAAACATGGATTTTTGGTAGGAGCGACAGACGAGGAGAAGGAAAAAATTGCTTACCAGGCCACTGTAACACCGGTTTCAGATCATATTAGGAGGAAATTAGAAGCTGGGGCAGATGAGACTTGGGAACATTTTAAAGATGACCTGGCCCACAAGTATGCGGAGATCACAGATCCACAACACGCTTTCTCAGTGTTAAGACAATCTAAGCAGAATAGTGGAGAACTGTGCAATTATTTAGTGATAGGTTAATTAATCTAGCTGAGGAGGCGTTTCTAGGACAGAACGTACAAGGTGAGGAGGTGGAAAGGATGTTAGTTGGAATTTTTGTTGATGGAATAAAGTCAGATGGACTTAAATTTAAACTTATGAGGGAAAATCCTGCGAGATTATCACAGGCTGTGGATATAGCTGTACAGGAAGAAAGTTTGAGAAGGAGATTTAGACTAAGGGTAGGACGAGAAATAGGAAGCAATAGAGAAGAGAGAATTGAGGAACCTATGGAGATAGGACAAGCAAGGTACGGATGGAGAAGACGGGGAGAAATACAGTCACTGCAGGGAAATAATAACGAAAGTAATCAAGACGGAGGAAGACAAATGAGAAATTCTATTAGAGAGACAGTAGCTAGTACAAATATGGTCTGTTGGAAATGCGAACAGAGCGGACACACTTTTAGATTTTGTGGCACCAGACGTGTTCAGTTTAATGCACAGAATATAAGTATTAATAGGAATTTTGGAGAAAGGCAAAGGAATTTTAGAAGGACAGGGAACCAGAGAAATATTGAACAAAGAGTAGAACAACCAACGAACATTAGTTACGCTGATAATAGCTGGAGACGGATTAGTATAAATAATATAGAAACACGGACACATAGTAGAGGGCAACGTAGTCGGGGTTTCCAATCGAATGGCCAGTATGATACCATTACGCTAAGGCCACGTCAAAGTTCAACCTGCTTTAGAAGACAACCGCTTTATAACAACGACATAAACTACCGCAGACGGGAGGTAAACGACGTGACGAGAAAACGAAGGTATGAAGAGAAACAACATAGCAGGCCAGAAGTCAATGGTTGGCAGAGACAGAATTTGTATAAGAAAAGATGGAACTGGAACTGGCCATCTAATAGTAAAGAGCTGAGAACATTGCGAAGTCAATGGTTTGAGATCAGAAGGTTGAGATATGCACTCACAAAGTCAAACAAAAGAGAAAATCAGCATCAGACTAATAGAACCTTAGCTGATGATCGACAGGTGTTTTCAGTTGTTAGAAGTAGACAAGAACGAGCGACAGAGACACAGACGCAGACAGGTAATATGGTAGACAATAATACGCAGACTCAAGTAGACACGGTACAACCGACTAAAAAGATAGGAAGATGAAGACAAACTATTGAGACGGTTGAACTTACAGAACCAGCACAAGTAAAAATTGAAAAGGTTGCGCCAGTCAAAATTAAAGAGAATGTATGTAAATCGTTAAAACCAAGAAACACCAGACAGAAAGTTAGAAAAAGTGTTAAAGCCAGATCTGAAAGTTTGCTGGTAAACGCAGGTACGACTGGCATAGTAGCAGATGCCTCAGGTGGAGACATTGAGTTTCTCCCTGACTGCGACATGAAAGGTAACAATATAAATAAAAAGAATATTGGTTGTAGGAGTTCCGACTACAGAGATGTTGCTTCCTCTTCTACAACATATAATCAACAGGTTGGGGGAACAACCATATACAGTGATTATTCAAAAGACGAGGGAGGAAGATATAAAATATATCGGACGTATACTGAGCAGACCGACGCGGGAAAGACAGGAATAGCAAATAAGGGAAATAAAAAGAAAGCATTTAAGAAGAAGAATAGTAATAGACAGATAGCATAAAATTACTCGACTACGGAAGATGACATAAGAAAGATCAGAGAATATATGACCCTGAGACCGGAATACTTTAATGACAGTCTGACATTTATAGATAATGAAGATGAGATAGACGAAGAGAGATACACATTAGTAGCAGGAGACAATGAACTATTTGGGTTAGATACGCTTTATAGCTGTTAGAATTCTGAGGATGATGAATAGTATATTGCAACGTTTTGGCTTACGAGATGAATTGCGGTTTGATCATATATATATGACGTGTTTTTTGGTGTAGTATCACAATATATGGTGCAGGCAATAGTGTTATTTTGGGTAGAGAGTCACAGCAAGTGATAGATAATTTTAAAGCTGGTGAGTGGTGGAATATTCTACGTGGATACGCTATAAAGAATATCTAGTGTTTGGTTGTGGTGTGGGAAGAATAGACAATGTGGAAATTGAAATGTCCCTTGTCCGGAATGGCCGGATGGAGTGGGTTGATCACGTTGAGTGATGTATAACTGGTGTAATTAAAGTAAGCTAGATTCAGCACAGAATTTGCACGGAGAGAGATAAACTAATTATGAATGCTCGTACTAGACTTGACGTGTTGGTTGAGATAGCTTGTCTCAGAGCTCTTAGAAGAGTAACTGGAGTATGAAAATGCTATGACGTGATGTCTGAGATAGAATTAAAGTTTCGCTTGTTTGTTTGAGAAGCAGATATAGTAGCATTGGCAGAGGTGAAAGAATCCGACGCGTTAATAGAGTAGGATGAGGAGAGGAGGTTGAGGAGAAGCGAGTGAGCAGTTGAGTGTCAGAGTGATTTGGTTGGTTATGTGTTGTCTTTGCGTGTGTAAATGTGTAGACAAACTTGTGTTTGTCGTGCTGATTAGAGAATGAAGTGAAGAGTGAAGTTTCGAAACGCCATCTGGTTGGAATGCATGGATAGAACGATGTTGGGTGATGATTGGTAGCAGCGCATAGATATACAGGCTGGTTGGTATGTCTTAGACTCCGGTGTGAAGGGAGATTGTGTCACGGTCTGTGAAAGAATAAAATACATACGCGTGCTGGAAGAAAAAGTGATCGATATGCTTAGGGTGCGTTGAGTAATTGGTAGAATGTCGAATTGGTGTCTAAATAGTTTTCTTGGAAGTAACAGTATATGTACGTCGGGTTGTCGTGATACGAGAATAATGACGAGAACGAGGTTATCTGTACACAGTGAGTGGTCAGTGCATATGAGAAGCATAAAATACGAGTGCCGTGCGAATATGTAAAGAAATTCTTGTATGAGTTAAAATGTGAAGGGAAGAGTTTGAAAGTTGATGGTGGTTGGTGAAGACAATAAGGAAAACTGAGGAGTAAGGGTGATAGAGGCAGAAGTGAGTAATTCTGAGAAAGTATTATGTGAAGAAGCATGTGAATCGTTAGAAGAATGTTAGAATATAGAGCTTATTAAGAGCTTGAGGAATTAATACTACGGGAGAATGCAGCGCTTCATACGTCAGGTGTTCGAAAGCAGGCATCAGTAAACGTTATGAATGGGAGACTAATGTTACGGAAGAATGTAGAGCTTGAGACGTCGACTGTAGGATTTGCTCCCCAGACCTAGTACAATTAGAAGTAAGAGACTGACACTATTTAGTAGACTTCCAGAAAAAGTATGCTCATGTATGATTTATGACTTTTCTTGGGCGAATAAATATTGTTCTACGGAAGATGAAAAAACAATCTGCCGGTAACAGATATATCTTGGGGGTTAATGCAGGCTAATATTAGTCCTAACATTGACTTGTTTTTTTTTTTAAAATTATTGTTGATTTAATGAGGGTTGGACATATAGCTAATTGTGTTAAGACTTTTATAATAATTGGTATAGAACAATATTTGTAGTTTACAGTGCATATAAATGTTAAACTGGTTTTAGAATAGTGGAATAGGCACGACTTGTGTTTTTGGTAGTGAATAGATATATATTACATTGGTCCGTACAAGAGACCAATGTTGTTTAGTTACAATAAGTAGTTAATTTTATTTGAATTTGATTATTATTTCATTATGTATATTTATTTTGAAAAATTTGGGGATATATGAAATCATTGTGAAAACCAAGGGGGGGAAGGGTGAAATTGTGTTATTTTGATTTGTCGTGATTATTTATGAATTGTGCATATTACCTTGTTTGTTAATTTTCATTTGCAAAAGTTATAATGATGTTACTTCTTAAGTTGTCCTGACTATGTTTAAAATAGTTTTTCGTTTGGCGTTCAGTTGTGGGGAGTTAGAAATGGGTCCATAGGAGTTCTGGATGCAGAGTTACGTTCAGAAAAAGTGAGGTAACTTGAAGAAATGATCTTCATGGGGTAGTGAGAAACACATAGATTAAGAGCCATGGAGGTATATAGTTGACATTGGAAATGGCTGCGGCTGTCAGCAAAGATGGAAATAAAACATGGACTGAGAGCCATGGAGAGTGGATTAAGTAGGCAAGAAAAAAGGGTTTTGTTCTAAATTATGATTGGTTATCATGTTTAATCGTTTTGCATTGTTAAATATTAAATTGTTAGAACTTGTTAGAAAAATAGTTATCAGTTGCTCGCTCTGAGTAAAGACAGCGTTAATTGAAACACATGGATGTGGGGGATAAAATAGGAGCTGCATGAGACAGCGTTAATTGAAACACATGGATGTGGGGGATAAAATAGGAGCTACATGAGACAGCGTTAAAATGGGGGTTAAAATGGGAGCTGTATTGGACAGCGTTGGGAGCAGAGTGGTTTATCTCAAAGAGGAGGCGACTATACTTATCAGCACAAAAGAAACATATTAGGAATAAGTATATTTTTGAGGGAACATGGAGATTGAGAAGGTGTGTTACAGATAGAAATTGCAGTCATATATTGCTGGCTGTTGTTGGCAGCGCAAATAATACAGGTTGGAAAGTAGAATAATATTGTTTAATACTGAGTGTAGAAGGCTGGAGTTTTTTTTTTTAGATCGATGTAACTTTTGACAACAGCATTTATTATTGACAAAAATGAAGATTATGTGATTGGGTTTTTGAAAACTTTATTTTATAAAGTTTTGAAAGTGCATGGGAGGATAAATGTGATAGGTGTAACTACTTTTTACTATTCGGTGCGCACCAACCACTTTCCTGTCTTTCTTTCCTGTCTATCTTGTGTTGTTGATGTTAGTGAGAGTATGATAGCTTGAATCTTCAATTTTTGTTAATCATAATTTAGATCGACATTTTATCTTTGTGAATGAATATTATACGATGAGATTTTGGTGATATAGACTTACGATATGTAAATAATGTATGTGGATATTATAATGAAGAAGAAGTGTGGGTGTAGGGCAGTGGCGGATGGCTATGAGATGAATTGTGGGATAGAGAGAGGTGTGTAATGAATAAAAGTTCCAGGTTAGAGTTAGAGGTAGATTCAGATTAGTTAGTACGGGATAGGTAAGCGGATTGCTTATGATTTATAGAAACGAAGAAGAAGTAACTTTAATTTTTGTGGGCTTAGTGTGTTAAGTATCTTGGGGAATGGATTTGGGGGTAATTGAGTTGTGGAATTAAGACTTTTCGGGGAAAAGTCTTGTTAGGGTGGGAAGGTAATATAACAGCGTAGGCTGTTATACGGGGTTTAGTTAGATGGCACGCACGCTGTGCAAGGGGATAGAGATAGGTAAAGCTGATGCACGAATGAGCACTGTAGTTAGGGATTTGGGGACGCTCACGTGCTGATGTAGGGAAAAACGGGGCTTAGTGACAACTCAGCTGCCGAACCAACAACATGCTTTTATAGTTGCTGTCTACAATTTTTATATTATAGAAACTTCTTCAATTAAACTGATATTTATAGACATCGGTGGTTTGTCTTAATATCTTCAGTTGCTTTCGAGTCTAGTCACTCTGCAATAGCACTTAGAAAGAGAGATGCATACAAAAGTAACCTATTTCAAAAAAAAAAAAAAAAAAAAAAAAAAAACTGGTCAAGATGGTTAAAAGCGAAAAATAGGCGGAGGTGTGTCAAAGAGTAAGCACAGACAAGTCACTGAAATTTTTCTGGCGACTACCTAAAAGCATGAGTGGTGTAGTCAAGAATAAGAGCATTTCTGACTTCCAAGGTGCTGACCTCATCTGGCAGAGGACTGACGAGGACAAGGGAAAAGCCCTCTTTGAACGCTATCTAGAGCAAAGCAACCAGACAGACATGGGAGGCCAAAATCTGGCCAAGGAGGTCACCTCAGACAGGTGCAAGGCCCAAAACACTTCGGATGAAGACACAGTGACAGTGAAAGAAATCAAGGCTATGCTTCGTCGATCAAACAACAGCGCTCCAGGGCCTGATGGCATAAGATACGACGACATCAATAGGTGTACCGACAACGAGCTAGAGAAACTAGCAGACATGTACAACAACAGTATAGGGAGTGCTAGCATCAAGGAGGAATGGTTACACAGCTATCTGATTCCCTTGCCGAAGCCTGACAAAGACTACAAAAAAATTCAGGGATATCGAATTATAACCACGCAGAATACAATAGGCAAGCTGCTGGAGAAGGTAATTGCCAGGAAAATATCAAGCCATCTAGAGAGGCAAGGTGTTTTCCCATCTACCCTGGGTGGGTACCGTCCCAAAAGAGAAACCTGGGCCAATGCAGCAGTTTGTGCCCATGATGTCTATGAAGGTTTCCACTCAGGCATTGAAACCTTTGCTGCGGCGATTGATCTTGAGGACGCGTACAACAGAGTACCATTAGATTTTTTAATGCTTCAGCTTCTTAAACTCAAAGTAAGTTCATTCCTCCTTAGTTGGAATGCTGCAGCCCTCTTCCAACGGAAAGTAGTTTTTAGATGAGGCCGTTGGACTTCGGAACCAAGAACAATATATCCTGGCCTACTACAGGGATCACCATTATCTCCGGTACTGTTTAACGCCTACACAGTCAGAATCACTAGTGACCAGATCACTGGACCTGGCAGGACATTGTCATATGCCGATGGTGTTTTAGTGTATCGTCAGGGTAAGGATAGAGAGCAGGTTGCTGTGGAACTACAAACCGAACTCAATCGCATAAGTACTTGGTGTGATGAAGCTAGGGCAATGGTCAACCCAACAAAGGCAACAGTGACTTGGTTCTCGTTGAACAATCATATTGTCAACACTCCAACACCAACTGTAAAGCTGTGTTCAAAGACGGTGGAAAGAACGCAGGCAATGAATTACCTGGGGATACGGTTTGATCGAAGCCTTGCTTATAATGAGCACATAGACCAGGTGATAACAAAGCCAAGCGGGGTTTGGCTGCGATGCGGGTGATGGCGGCAGCAAACTGTGAGCAGCGCCATCTATGTCTTCTGTACGAGGGACTGGTCATGTCTGTTTTTGAGTTTGCAATGGCAATCCTGACTCTCAGCCGTAAGCAGATAGAAAGGATGGAAAGGATACAGAATGAAGCTATGCGCATTATTCTTGGATGTACAAAAGATACAGCATGCAAGGCGATGCGCTATCTTCTTGATTTTCCAACCATTGAAGAGAAAATACAAGTTTGCAGAGCACGCGCCTACCTCAGAGATAACGCAAACACACAACATCCACTGCATAGTGAAATTATGAAGGTGAAGGGCAGCTGGTTAAAAAGAGGACGGTCGTAGATGGGTCAAGCCGAAGACATTCTTCAACAGGTGTGTTCACTTGAGGACTTAGAACCTGGCGAGGAGTGGGTACAAGTGCCAACAGATTTCTGCACATCCTTTTCAGTTTGCATCCAACAGAAAATGCAGACAAGAAAATCCGGCTGCTGTGGAGGCTGAAGTACAAGCGTTGATTTTCGAGAATTCGCTAGACGGTGATGCTGTCATCTACACAGATGGGTCGGTCGTCCAACATGTGAGAAGCTCATGGGCCTTTACGGCTCGGGCCGGAGGGAGAATTGTGAAGGGGGACTCTGGTGCTTTCACTGAAACCACAAGTAGCCTGACTATGGAAGTCATGGCAGTAAGTAAAGTAATAACATGGCTCGAGACACAGGCATTCACTAGGGCATGTTTCCTTAGCAACTCAATGAACATGATCAAGAGGGTAGAGGAGGGGTCGATCCGAAGAGAATGGTTGCTGCCTCTGGAGCGGTCTCGGCTGGCAAAGATTAGTTTCATCTTCGTGCCAGGGCATGCGGGAGTACAAGGAAATGAGCGGGCTGACAAGCTCGCAGGTGAGGCTACGGTGGAGGGCGGACGCGCCATGGATCAGGCTGACATTCTGAATGCTCTACGAGAAGTAAGACTTTTGCGTGAACCAAGTGATGACTGTGAATCTACAACCATGGCCAGACGCGAGAACAGCAAATTAAAAGAGGGGTGGCCAAACAAGAAGACTACGCAGGAAGCCAAAGAAGATTGATAAACCAACACAGAACTGGTGTCGTTAGCCGCTACACGCTGCGGGATTTGCTGAGGAGGGGATCCGAGCACTTATGGACTGAATGGTTCGATGTGCAATGAGGATGATCTTTCGACTAACATAACTAACTAATATAAGGTTGTGTATTTCCCCAAACCTTTTTAGAATATACGTTTCACTTCTATTTAAATAAGGTTTTCGTGATCAGGATATACATTCACTCACACTGAGATGGTGGCATCTACAATGGTCAGAGATTGCAGGCCAAGACCAAAATGAGAGGGTTGCTGATTAGAGAATTGTGTCTTTGCAGATGATGCTGCAATTACGAGGAAGAATTAAAACAATATGCTTTCTCCAAGTCTTGTTATTTGTTTGTTTTAACAATTAGGGGAGAAAGAAAAGAAGACACAGAATATGACGCAAGGCGAAAACAGAGTACCATCAACCTATATTGACGACGCTGAGCTGGAGATAGTTGGCTATTTCACAAATCAAGAATCAGAGGTCAACATTACATTACCCCTAGATACTGAGCCCTTTCCTGTCACCAATGGAGTGAAACAAGGATGTGTCCTGGCACCAACACTGTTCAGCCTCATGCTTTCAGCTATGCTGACGAATGCCTTCGAGAACAACGACATTGGAATAGACATCAACTACCGCATTGATGGAAAGTTGTTCAATCTCAGAAGGCTGAAAGCTAAAACCAAAACTAACAGCGACACTGTCAGAGAACTCCTGTTTGCTGATGATTGCGCTCTATATGCCAACTCAGAGGCAGACATGCAACACAATGTTAAAGCTTTCTCATATACATGTGCCAACTTTGGGCTCAATATCAACTTGGAGAAGACTGTAGTTATGTACCAGCCAGCTCCAGGTAATAATCACACCCCGCCGAATATCAAGGTGAATGGTGATAGACTAAGTGTTGTGGACAAATTCACCTATTTTGACAGCACTGTGTCACAAGTTGCCATAATTGATGACGAAGTGAATGCAAGAATCTCCCAGCGCGGTCTTTGGCAGACTGTACACGAATATATGGGACAGAAGTAGAATAAGCCTGCAAACAAAGCTGAAAGTCTACAAAGCAGTTGTATTACAACACTGCTATATGCTTGTGAAACCTGGACTGTTTATCAGCGACACGCTAGGAAATTAAACAACTTCCACACAGTCTGCCTTAGGAAGCTATTGAAGATAAATGGCAAGACAAGATCCCAGATACTGAAGTTCTAGAAAGAGCGTCCATGCCCAGTATCCACACTCTACTAATGAAGAATCAGATTTGGTGGGATGATCACTCAACTCGCACGCCAAATCAAAGGCTCCCTAAACGAATTTTTTACTGCGAGCTGCGTTGTGGTAAACGCTCCCAAGGCGGCCAGAGGAAACGCTTTAAAGACACTCTGAAAATCTCACTGAAAGCTTTTGGAATTCGTCTTGACACCTGAGAGACTGCTGCCAAAGGCCCGAACTTCGTGGCGTACATCATTACGCTAGGGTGCAGTCACTTGTGAAGCAACCAGGATTGCAAGAGCTATGAAGAAAAGGCTGGACAGAAAAACCACTGCAGGAGATCCTCCTCCTGGAACTTCAAGCATTCTTTGCCCACATTGTCAATGAACATTTCGAGCCAAAATAGGCCTTATAAGCCATCTTAGAACTCGCGGCTCCATACTTTCAACCCACAGTATGAAATGAATGGTCATCATCATTCCTGATGGACAAACAACATACCTAGATCAGGAAATTAACGTCAGGGTTGAAAGCAACTAAAATAATGAACAGGTTAACAAAAATGAATCTGTGAGAACAGGAAGCCTACTGCCAAAACACAAGTCCTGGTCTATCAAGCCTGTGTGTGTCCTATGTACGCTTTTTAAAATCGCAATGAAGCCTGGTCAACATATTCACATCAAGGGAAACGTTTAAACAGCTTTCATATGCAGTGGAAAGATCGGACACATTAGCAGGATTTACAATGGTAGAATGCCAAAGGACATGTCTTTTTTGGTGTAAGGGAGACATGATTGATACAGGCAATGATATTTGCACCTTGAGAGCCAGTCGCCGCTGATAGGGTTGCATGGAGGGAGAAGATCAGTAATAAAATAAAGAGCAAAGGAGAAAATGTTGCAGTTAGGTCGGAGACACTGAGTGTGTGAAAACGTCAGATGGTGCGTGATGGTGGAAATGACTATGAATTCACCTGCACACATTGTGGATAAATATGTATCACAATTTATTATTGGTCTGATCAGTGACACTCGTTACCGCCAAGGGGTGTAGTTATTATTCCTTCTGTGAAGCACAATATGCTGGTCCCGAAGGCATCACATGGAATGCTCGAGAAAATAAAGACAAGTAACGGTACAAGGATTCTGTAATCGGAGGAATAGAAATAAGAAGCTTCCTTTATTGACGACTCCGTATTAAAATTCAAACCAATGTTTTCACTGAGTGAATGTAAACACTGTCGTCATGAACAAGATATTGCGCATATCGAGTAACCGAACATATACCGGTGTGGCTGGAAAAGATAGTTAATCAAACACTTAGGAATCCCTGTATAGTCGAGACATCATAAAAAGTCGAAGTCGGCGAAGGAATATTTCCTTATGATCTATCATAGAGTTAATAATCAAAACGCTTTTCATATGCTGTATTTGACAAACTATAATCGATTGCTCAAATACATCGAACATTATCGATTAAATGATTCTAGCAAACAGAAGAACTTCCTGCTACATCTTAGATTTCTGAGGGTGTACGTTTACGTACTCCACCTTCGAACAACATCAGCGACTATGTACTTAATATTTCAGCCAAAGTATTACTCATTTATTCAACTTATATGAAATACTAGCTGACCCGGCCCGGCTTCGCCCAGACTCTGGTGGGGAGCATCTCATTTAATTCATATAAGTAGTCATATAAGCTCCCGTTCCCGTTCCCGACTATATATCTGTCTGTCTGTCTGTCTATCTGTCTGACCCGGCCCGGCTTCGCCCAGACCCTGATGGGGAGCATCTCATTTAATTCATATAAGTAGTCATATAAGTTTCCGTTCCCGACTGTCTGTCTGTCTGTCTGTCTGTCTGTCTGTCTGTCTGACCCGGCCCGGCTTCGCCCAGTCCCTGGTGGGGAGCATTTAATTTAATTCACATAAGTAGTCATATAAGCTCCCGTTCCCGTTCCCGACTATCTACTGCCTGTCTGTCTGTCTATTATTAGAAAGAGCAATTGAAAGATCTTTACATCTTCCCCCAACAATTAACTTGGGTAAATGGAGCGTCTTATTTAATTCATATTCGGCCCCTGCTCCCGTTCCCGTTCCCAAAAAAAAGATGACTCGGCCCGGCTTCGCCCAGTCCCTGGTGGGGAGCATATAATTTAATTCATATTCGGCGGAGGGAGGAGGAGGAGGGAGCAGGAGGGAGGAGGAGGAGACAGGAGAAGGAGGGAGGAGTAGGAGGGAGGAGGAGGGATTAGGAGGAGGAGGGAGCAGGAGGTAGGAGGAGGGAGGAGGGAGGAGGAGGAGGAAGAGCGAGGAGGAGGGATGAGGAGGGGAGAGGAGGAGGAAGAGGGAGGAGGAGGGAGAAGGAGGAGGAGGAAGAGGGAGGAGGATGGAAAAGGAGGGAGGAGGAGGAGGGAGGGGGAGGGAGGAGGAGGGAGGAGGGAGAAGGGAGAAGGAGGAAGGAGGAGGGAGGAGGAGAAGGGAGGAGGGAGAAGGAGGAGGGAGAGGAGGAGGGAGAATGAGGAGGGGGAGGGAGGAAGAGGAGGAGGGGGAGGAGGAGTGTGAAGGGATGAGGTAGAGGGAGGAGGAGGGAGGAAGAGGGAGAAGGAGGAAGAGGAAGAGGGAGGAGGATGAAGGAGAAGGAGACAGGAGGAGGAGGATGGAGGAGGAGGGGGAGGGAGAGAGAGGAGGAGGTGGGAAGAGAAGGGAGGAGGAGGAGGCGGAGGGAGAAGGAGGAAGGAGGAGGAGGGAGGATGAGGAGGGGGAGGAAGGAGAGGGAGGAGGAATAGGAGGAGGAGAGAGGAGGAGGGTGGAGGGAGGAGGTAGTGGGAGGAGGGAGGAGGAGGGAGGAGGAGGAGAAGGGAGGAGGAGAAGGGAGGAGGAGGGAGTTCGCCATTCCAAATTCATTCTCGTCTAGGTTCTGTGATGTCGGTCCTTCCATTGATTGTTCTTCCCTTCTACATGACTGTAGATAACTTCCTTACACATAAAAAGATGAATTGTTATTGATATTGCCGTGTGACGATTCTGTGTAGTCACGTCATTTTCTTCGCTTTTCCTAGCGTTGTGGTTCGGGGATTCAGGGGGTTCAGGGAGGAAGGAGAAGGAGGAAGGAGGAGGAGGGAGGAGGAGGGAGGAGGGAGAAGGAGGAGGGAGAGGGAGGAGGGAGGAGGAGGGAGAATGAGGAGGGGGAGGGAGGAAGAGGAGGAGGGGGAGGAGGAAGGTGGAGGGAGGAGGTAGAGGGAGGAGGAGGGAGGAAGAGGGAGAAGGAGGGAGAAGGAGGAAGAGGAAGAGGGAGGAGGATGAGGGAGAAGGAGGCAGGAGGAGGAGGAGGGAGGAGGAGGGGGAGGGAGAGAGAGGAGGAGGTGGGAAGAGGAGGGAGGAGGAGGCGGAGGGAGAAGGAGGAAGGAGGAAGAGGGAGGAGGAAGAGGGAGAAGGAGGAGGGAGGAGGAGGGAGGATGAGGAGGGGGAGGAAGGAGAGGGAGGAGGAATAGGAGGAGGAGGAGAGAGGAGGAGGGTGGAGGGAGGAGGTAGTGGGAGGAGGGAGGAGGAGGGAGGAGGAGAAGGGAGGAGGAGGGAGTTCGCCATTCCGAATTCATACTCGTCTAGGTTCTGTGATGTCGGTCCTTCCATTGATTGTTCTTTCCTTCTACATGACTGTAGATAACTTCCTTACACATAAAAATATGAATTGTTATTGATATTGCCGTGTGACGATTCTGTGTAGTCACGTCATTTTCTTCGCTTTTCCTAGCGTTGTGGTTCAGGGATTCTTTTATCTCTTCTATTTACGTACGTATTTAGGGAGGGGGAGGAGGGAGGAGGAGGAAGAAGAAAAAAAAACTAAGACAGTTGGCAGCGCAGGAATGATAAGAAGACGTGTAGAAAATTTCATCTCAATCGGATGGACCGTTCGCGAACGCATAAAGGACATATATACAGACATACATACAGACATACATTCTATTTTATATATAAGATAACCCTGCGGTATGCACCCGAGAAGATGCACTAAAGTATACCGGTGCAATATGGTGCAATATATTGTTTTTGGTGTCTGTGTTTTGGCTCTGTA
The DNA here is from genome assembly GCA_963921405.1 of Cepaea hortensis. Lineage (NCBI taxonomy): Eukaryota > Metazoa > Mollusca > Gastropoda > Stylommatophora > Helicidae > Cepaea > Cepaea hortensis. The sequence continues at coordinate 19,591,832 of OY992883.1, forward strand.
TTAGTTAGTTAGTCGATTATCTTCACTGCACATCGAATAATTCAGTCCATAAGTGCTCGGATCCCCTCCTCTGTAGTATCTCCCTCCGCGTGTAGCGGTAGCCGACACGAACTCTGTGTCGGTTGACTATTCTTCTTTGGTAACCTACACAGCGCTTTAGTCTTGCTTTACCCTGTTTTATTTGATGTTCCTGCAGTCTGGTCGAGGCTGCAGATTCGCAGTCGTTTTTTGATTCGTTTCATCGCTCTGCCTCTCCGACGGCATTCACTATATTAGAAAAGAATATTGCTTTAGTTACTATCTTGGCCTCCATAGTCGAGGCTACTTGTAGTCAGCGCGATATCACCCAGGTTATTGCTACAGTTACTACTTTGACCTCCATAGCCAGGCTACTTGTTGTCAACGCAATATCAGCCAGGCTTTTGTTATAGTTACTGCTGTGGCCTCCATAGACAGGCTACATTTCAACGCAATATCAGCTAGGTATTGCTATAGTTACAACTTTTTATTTTTTATTTTGTTGCGTATCCCTTACGGGACGTTGCAGTCAACACCAGCATTTTCAGCTGCTGTTGATGTACTAGGCAAGTGTTACGTTCAGTAGTTTGCCATTGCTTTCTGAACGACCGGTCTCTATACCTTTTTCGAAAATACGAGCACCACCGTGTTTCGAACCCGGGACTATGACCTCCATATTCAGGCTATTTGTTGTCAACGAAATATCAGCCAGACTATTGCTATAGTTACAACTATGACCTCCATATTCAGGCTACATTTCAACGCAATATCAGCTGGGTATTGCTGTAGTTACAACTATGACCTCCATATTGAGGCTATCTGTTGTCAACGCGATATCAGCCAGACTATTGCTATAGTTACCGGTCTCCCTGGCGAAGATGTTAAGGACGCTTTTCGTAATCCCGTATACCCACGTACGAAGCACAGCTGCGCGAGATTCGGCTGCGGATCGCGGCGAGTTGGTTTCTTACGGAAAGGTATGTGAGCCGGCTGTTCAGAAAGCAATGGCAAACTACTGAACGTAAAACTTGCCAAGACATCAACAGCAGCTGAAAAATGTTGGTGTTGACTGCAATGGCCTGTAAATAGGATATAGAAAAAAATGCCATAATTACTACTTATTGTCAAGGCTACTTGTCAACGCGATATCAGCCAGGCTATTGCTATAGTTAGTACTTTGACCTGTAATAGTTGACAATCAGTCAGGATTCAGGCCAAAATACTCTTGTCATACGGCACTAACAAATATGATAGAAAACTGGCATCAAAATATTAACAACAATACTCTATGTGGAGCGGTGTTTATAGACTTTAGAAAAGCATTCTATATGATAGATCATATTATTCTGATTAAAAAACTAGAAACAATGAAATTAAGATTTAAAATAGTGACATTAATAAAAAAAAAATCATTTTTGTTAGACAGAAAACAAGTAGTATCACACAATAAATCTTTATCTCAAGCCATTACCATTATATTGGAGTACCTCGGGGATCTATTCTTGGCCCTCTGTTATTAGCCATTTATATAAATGATCTTCCCTTATATTTGTCGTCCTGCGATCTATTTGCAGACGACTGCACAGTATATACAAACGCTATTGATCGCAATTTGCTAGAATTATCCTTGCAACAGGAAATAAATAACGTAGTTAACTGGAGTGATGCAAACCGCATGCAAATTAATATTTCTAAAACAAAATCTATGTTAATAGGAACCAGGCAAAGACTTAACACGCTAAACTCGCAGAGAACTCTACAGCTGCACATTGGTAGCATGCCTATAAAAAGTGTAACCGAGCACAAGGCACTGGGTCTTATCATAAATTAAAATCTAACCTTTAACTCCTATGTTAGTGATCTCGTTAAACAAATAGCCAAAAAAGTATATCAACTTGCCAAAATTAAAAATTTCCTTGACGAAAACACAAGAAAGATATTCTATACTTCCCATATACAAACACATATTGATTATTGCTCCACAATCTGGGATGGATGCTCCAAATCAATAACAAAAAGCCTTTATTCACTCCAGAAAAGGGCAGTACGTTTAATTAATGGTGAAAAGCTAACCGACAATTCTAACCTACATTAACGTCTTCGGTTACTGCCACTCCACAAACACCTACTTTTTAATAAGACTAAACTAATTCACAAACTCCTATTTCAAAATGCTCCAAGCTACCTTTGGCCATTGTTTAAATATAACGCAAGACATAGCGAACGACTAAATATACTTCATGTCCCTAAACCTAGGATAGATATATAAAACAAGCTCAGTTGTGGAACAATCTTCCACAAGAAATCAAAGACACCACCAATCATTATACATACATTCGCAACCTGTTTGAACACTACCTCAGTACAGACTACATTCCCCCATAAACAGAACCAAAAAAAAAGACAATAATAATAGTAAATTATCTCAACCGACAACTAGCCAAAAAACATTCCCATATGTATAGCACGTTACACCTTCCTTAGGTATTTATAATGCCCATGGTAAACATTGCCTCAGTAAATCATTTGTTATTGATTATTTCTCATGCGTTTTAATGCTTATTGTTCTTTTGTTGTCAAAAATGTTCTTCATAAGTGATGTTGAATGAAAGAATGGATGAGAGTACGTAGAGAAGAAGAGCAGAGTGTCAGACGGGCCTGCGTGCCCAATTCTTAACCCTTTGAAAATAAAGATTCTCTTTCGTTCGTTCGTACTTATTGTCAACGCGACATCAGTCAGGCTATTGCTATAGTTACAGCCTTGACCTCCATATGCAGGCTTCTTGTCAAGGCCAAGGCTTCCTTCGCACCCCTCCCTCCGACCTATATTCCTGTCAGCAAAACAAATGCGAATCTAGAAACCAGTACAAGAAAGAGCAAAGTGGGGAAAACCCATCTCAATACAACAATTACAAAAATGATAACAAATGTAAAACAATCCGCTCTGAAGACAGTGTCTGGCGGGGAGTTTGACAGTAGTACACGCTTATATAGGTCCAGACACTTGGTCAGGAGGAGATTGTCAGATGTTCACACTCATACAGCCCCAGACACTTGCTTTGAGGCACTCAGCTGAGGGATATGGCTGAACGCTTCTAAGTCAAATCCCTGGGATGTGAGGGCCTGGCCGCTACTCACATCCTGCTCTTAGAGGTTTGATGCTGAGCCGGCAGCATCTGAAGCCAACATTGTTCCAGAAGTACTGGTTATCCTTTCCTCTGGAGATAACAAGGCAAGGCCGAGAGAGGGATCATGCTGCATGGAAAACACGTGTTCTCTGAATTCAAGCCCAGGCATTGTGCGATGGAATTCTAGATCTAGTTCCAATCCACATACTTTCTTCTGTAAAGACGTTAAGGTGCCACTTACAACCATTATTTGGCTCTTTGACAATAAAGTTGATTCGTTCGTACAATTTCTCTGTCTCTCTTCGTCCCTCTAATCTTTCTCTAATTATGTCTCTTTCTCTGTCTGCCTCTATCAGTCTCTTTCTCTCTCGGTATCTTTTCCCCCCCCTCAGCATTCTCGATCTCTGTCTGCCTCTCTGTATGTCCCCTTCTCTCTCTCTCTCTCTCTCTCTCTCTCTCTCTCTCTCTCTCTCTCTCTCTCCCTCTCTCTCTCTCTCTCTCTTTCTCTCTCTCTCTTTCTTTCTCTCTCTCTCTCTCTCTCTCTCTCTCTCTCTCTCTAAATTGATACTTCTACCAATGCCTCTGCCTCTCTGTGTTTCTCTGTATGTCTCACCGTGTCTCTCTATTTCTTTCTGCCTCTCTGTTTTTCTTCTATCATTTATCTTCTATAGAAGCATCCGGGTCCAACTAACTTACGCCAAATCGTCAGTTCTTCTGATACTCCCTGCAACCCGCTCAATAACGTGCCATGTTATTAATCTGTTGCTAATTCTCTACACCTTGTGGTTTAGATTTTCCTCTATTTCATTTGCTCTGTGGGTTCCAGAAACATGACTTTCTAATTATACTATTGCAAGGAATATTTATGTCCTCACCAGCGCCAGCATCTTAATTCACTGGTGTTTGCTTAGTTGATCACCACTTAGATGATTCTGTCAGACTATAGTAACCCTTTTATTAGTCAACTAACTTGGTCATCTATATGTCTCAGCGCTTTTCGATATCATCATCATCATCATTACTAATATTATCATCATCACACCAACACCATCATCAAGTATCATTTCCTCGTTGAATATAGTTGTAATAATCCTCCAGCAACTGTGTACTGCATCTTCTCAGCGCTTCATTCCGGCTTCTCCCCGTCAACCTCTTGCTGTTGTCCACCCACATCTGACATTGTTTGGTCCTTGAACGCTTGCTATCCACCCCCCCCCCTCTCAAGTATCATGTAACGAGTATCCTCGCCTAGTGTTGCCAGCCGTCCCCGTTTTCTGGGACAGTCCCGTTCTACAGGAAACAATTCATTGTCCCGAAACATGCCGTAACTGATTAAGTGCCATGGGATGATTAGTCGTTTTAAGCGACTTCCCGTATCTGCCATGGGTTTATATATCGCCGAAATGTTGTCATTGCAAAATGTTGTTACAATTAAAATACCAACACAGTTGTTTTCCCTAAGTGTAGGTTGCTTTAATTCGATAAATAATACAACGTGTCTGCTACGATATTAACAACTGTTAGATCATAACTGCGACACACACCTACTTCTCATTTTCCACTATCCGTTTTTGTTTGGTCCAAATCTACTTGTTTTGTTTGGCACTGAATCTGATAAACCCCTGCTTTACCCCTGTCAAACGAAATGTTTAAGTAACTGAAACTGTTTCTCGATTTTCAGTAAGAAGAATCAGTTTATTTGCGACTGAGATTAAGAGCATAATAGGTCAAACAAAAGCTGCATTTTAGAAAATGAAATGTATATACTACAATAAGTCACTATTATTGAATGCAACAAAGAGTGCTGAAATGTTACACAGAACTGATTTGTTGCATGGCAGTGAATCTTGGAACGTGAATGCATAAATTAAGAAGAACTTGGAAACAACAGTGAGTTGTTCCTGGGAAGAATGTTGCGAATATCATAGACTCCCAGAGTAACTAAATGCGATTGAGTATAAGAGGCTAGTGAAGGTAGAACATTATATACAACTATGAGAAAGATACAAACTGTGTTATTTGGTCATTTAATAGGAAAAGAAGCATTTTAACACATCGTAACGACTGGATAGATCAGTGGGAGAAGAAGCAGGGACCGACCGAGAGACTGAGATCGAGACGGTGGTCCGCAGGAATATTATTAGAATAAGGAGAATTGCAGTAATAGACATCCAGCATCTTCGACCTCGTTGTAAGATCTGCCCACATGTTCTTCAAACTCAGAGTCTGGCATTCCCAAAGACCATTATTCACATCCGTGAGGGTTTCTCTTGCACTAGCCGCAACGTCATATATGTGATCATCTGACCACGTTGTGACATAAGATATATAGGTTAAATAGGTCTACGCCTGGCTGTCAGATTTAGGCAGCACCTCTCGGGTGTCAACAGTGGTGCCCAGAATCCTGTATCCGTATACTTTAACAGTTCTGACCACTGTGGCATGGCCGAAATACAGGTCACTGCCATTAAATCTTGCGCACCTCCCGAACTTGATCGAATGACATTGAAAAACCGTCTAAATTTTTAGTTGGGATGGCTCTCCCATCATGGCCTCAATGTCCAACACATTTTCATTTAATCTCCATCCCCACCCTCCCAGTTTCCGCAGTAGTTTAGTTCACTATTTATCCCCACTTTACCTTCCGCTCACATGGGCGCTCCTCTTTCCCTTAGCAGGTGTTCTCCCCTTGGGTGAATAGGCCAATCATCCCTGGGCTTATGACGCAATTGACCTTTAGTCCATTGACCACACATCCGGTTCATTCACTTCATTACAAGTCTCCATAAGCGCTGATCGTTTCGAATACATGTCCAGCCCACAACAAGGATACAGATCAGTAACTTTTATATGTACATTTCCATGTATTATTTTTCATATAGTGTTTTTCATGTAGTTTTGTCAGTTTGTATTTGTTCACTCTGTTCTGACGAAGGCTTTGGTTACAACGTCCAAGTTGCTACTTGTAATCGTGTTATAGTAAACTCACAATCTACTTCTCATATTCTGGTGTTTCAGGAATATTATCAGAAGAGTTGATAAGGAACACCAAGAACAGAGATCTGTGGAGAAATATGAATGCCTGTGCCATGTGGCAAAACACATAATGATGCATGGCAATATTAATGTGTTCGGCATCTTTGATTCTAAGAGAAACGACCTGGTTTCTCAGGTACAAGATTTGGCAACCCTACCCGCGTCTCCACCGTGGCTTTGCTGTAATCTAGCAGGCTGGAAAAACACTCCCAGCTTGCGACGTAAAACTACGACTGGTAGTTTGTTGTTTTACGTATTACTGTGAAAGACATTAGACTGACATGCAGGCTCGTTAACATTCTTTACGGTCGTTGATATTTCTTTCTGTTTCCTTTTGGGTGAAGGATCGATAGAGTTTGATGTGTTTATCGTGGGATCCCTTGCTTTAGAAGTTAAATCAATAATGAGCAGCTGTTCAAAGTTGATGTTTTACAGCGGACATCAAGATAAGAGGATGAAGGTGACGATGGTGTTCACGAAGGTATGATAATGAAGGTGATGAGGGTGATGATGTTGAACGAACGAACGAACGAAGGAACCAAAGAGCAAACTTTATTTTCAAAGGTTTACAAGTTGGATACGCAGGCCTGTTTTATATTCGGCCCTTCCAATCACTCATCTTTCATACATCAACTATCTATCACACTTGTTACATTCACATAGAAAGAAACACTGTCAGCTGAATGCTGTGAACATACACAATGCATATTACTATGTTATGAGACAGGCTGACGGGCAGACAGACAGTTACACATACATGTACATACACAGAAACTCACACATACACACATAACTACATATACAAATTCATACATACATCATTTACACAAATTCTCACCGGTTACGCTTTATGAAAATGATGAATATAATGATGATTATGTTGATGACGATGACAATGATGATGACAATAGTGATGATGGTGAAGATGATGATTCCAATAAGGATTGTGGTGGAGAGATGATGTTGTACAGTATTAAGATGGTGATAGTAATGCTATTTTTTTTTCGTTCGTTTGATTTGAACTAAAACACATACGTGATGCTACTTTTAGTGCACTGTACAGATTTTTGCGTGTGGGATAGATTTCCCTATTGCCAGTGGCCCTCGCCATTAGACAAATACACTCAGTCTTCCGAGGTGCTTGTAATTTACGTCCCAAAAGTCAAGGACGAGATGTCAACAGTTTAGTGCAACTGACCGATGTAGGGTTTGAGCCCGCATCCCCAGCATAAACACACTGAAGGTTTAAGGCCCAGTACTCTTATCTATTCGGCTATGCTGATTTCCAGCAATAACAGTGATAATAATGATGATGATGATGGTGAGGATAGTGGTGATAATAATGATAATGATGATAATAATGGTTATGGTAATCCTGCTGCTGATGATGATGACAGTGATGATTATGGTAATGATGATTATAATGAAGAGAAAGATAATAGTGATGATGATGGTGATGATGATGATGATCATCATGATCATGATCATGATGCTGGTGACGATAATAATGGTGATGAAGATGATGTTAATGATGATGACGATAGTGCTTAGCCTTCACACATGCATAATGAACCTGCTTTCACCAAAACACAAATGAGGTCGCTATAAAGGCGACTGACTACCAGCAAGTTAGCTCGGAGTTTAGGCGCTCTTATGTTGACACACATGTAATATCTAGTATGGTGAAGCCAACTATGTCAAGCCTGAGTCAGATATGCCTGAGTTACCGTATGACAGCAGACGGTACAACCTGCTTTCTTTTAGCACCAAATATTGGACTGCGCTCACTAAACCCCACACCTCAAATTGTTCCAACGAATTCGGGCGGAGGAGCGCAATCGGGAAGGTGCAAGCCTTTTCCTGGTGCGAGGAAATGCAACCTTAAGATTGGCAGGGCAAACTAGGCCCTAAGCCTTAGTTAGTTAGTTAGTTAGTAAGTCGCAGTTCCAACTTCACAGCAACGGGTGGTCCCCATTATGCTCCGTTCCTGTGCCAGTGAATATCACACAAAATGCTCCCCACTGCCAAATGTGGGTAAACTGGGTATGCCAAGAAAAGGATCAAGTACATGGACAGCAATTAGTCCTTACAATTCAGCCCAGACTTTGGGCTATAGAAAAGGTCTAAATTTCGCTATTCCAATGCGTTGTAATTGTTGCGCCTGGTTAGAAGCACAATATAACACACTATATTCTGACAAGACGGTTAGGTGCCAGTGAAAATAACAATGCAGGTGATGCTGATGATAAAGATTATGACGATGATAGTGGTGCTGAAATGATGATGATGATGATGATGATGATGATGATGATGATGATGATGATGATGGTGGTGTCTATAACGATAATGGGGATGCTGATACGACGGAGAATCAAATGAAAACCTTAAATGTGTGTGTGTGTGTGTATATATATATATATATATATATATATATATGTGTGTGTGTGTGTGTGTGTGTGTGTGTGTGTGTGTGTGTGTGTGAATACATTCTAAGAAAGTAAAGACCAAATGTATCAATTTTTGATTGAGTTACCGCTGCGTTCAATGCAAGTCCCCCAGCGCCGATCAAGTGCTTGGATTCCTGTAGAAAATATTCTCTTGGTCACTACTCGGTGTGCCTGACACGATCGTGAACAGTCTGTCACAGAAGTCACACCGTTTTGAAACTACCAACTCCACTCACACACTTGCTGGACTGACAGGCTTGCATCACCATACTGAACCTTCAATCTCCGATGAATTTATATAGTTTTTACCCCTTCACTGATCATAAAACGGATAACAGAAAGCTGCACATATTTGGTGCATGTCAAAAGTGGGGCGGCCACATTAAACTGCCCTTATGACGTCACTGTTTTCCACCGTGATGCCATGCGCTTAACACTCTTGACGTCCTTAACAACAATGTTGACAGGAAGATGAACGTAGTCCCAAAGATCTCCTATACGGAGAACTAGCCACAGGGAAGAGGTCAACCGGACGACCACAAATGCGATATAGGGATGTGTGTAACAAGATATGAGAACCCTTGGCATAGATCCATACACGTGGGAAAGAGTTGCACAGACAGATGTTCCTGGAGAAGAGATGTACGTAACGGACTGGTACTTTTTGAGCGCAGTCTGATCCAACAAACTGAGGATAGGCGGCACAGGCACAAAATGGAGTCACTTACTGCGGGACCTGCTTCGTCTTACAGATGCAGAAACTGTGACAGAGATTGTCACTCTCGTATTGAACTATACAGTCCCCAGAGGCACTGTCAGTTCCTCCCCAGCGCCACAACTCTATAGTTCTACAGGACTGAAAGAGGCCTGCTACTACTACTGACAGGCTACAAGACGTTTGGCATAGTTATTAAGGTTTTCATGTGAAACCCCTTAGTATTATAGCTATAGATATTGCCGATGATGATTTGTGGCAGACAATAATCCAAGGATAGGAGTACTAGAAATTGTCCCGGAAAGTAAAGTCAACCCTACGTAATATTAACAACCTCACATATTAAGAGTCAATTACTCTAACGGTAAGCACCATATACATATATACGCCACGCAGTGAGAAGAGGTCCTTTCTTACGTTCTTTACTACTATGTTATACAGGCGAGGTGGACGAAAACGTATTTGGTTATCACTGAGAAGGACATTAGGCAATATCACACCGGGTTTTATCCCATACGGCTCGGTCTGTTTCCTCAGGTCGTTCTGCTGAAAGCGTCGCACAAAGCACGAACTATCTCTCAGGTTTTGCCGAGCGAAATGCATTCGTGAGCCGAACGACGTGGCCCGGAATTGAACTCACAGCCTTCGTAGCGTGAGGCAGGCAATGTAACTACTTGGCCACGAGGAATACCTGTAATGTGATCAATGGACGATAACGTACGTTGGCTTAAACTACACCCAAGATCCAACCAAAGGATGGGACTGGCGTCATGGGAGTTGGGTCCAAATGAGGACTTTGAACTGAGTGAATCAACAGCGATAGATCAATGCAGAATTTGGTTTGTAGATCGAAGTAGCCAGATAAGTGCGGAACAACATAGACACCAGCAGGCTAATCAATAGACAGCTAATTGGCTTAGTCAGTCACCGTGTGCCCGTGAATTAATTACTGAGGAGTTCGGAACACCTGTCGACATGCTCTTTGTCTGGTCTAGGCAATGAGGGTTTGTGTGTGTTTCGCCGGAGTTCAACATAACCTTCGTTTATTTCAATTGCCACCCCCCCCCTCCCTCTCATATTATTCATCTCTGGCATAAACCCCCGCCACCTTTCATATTATTAATCTCTGCCTTCATTGTCCCACTCAAATTATTCTTCTATGTCTTCATTGTCCCACGCATATTATACATCTCTGCCTTCATTGTGTCTCTCATATTATTAATCTCTGCCTTCATTGTCCCACTCATACTATACATCTCTGTCTTCATTGTCCCACTCATATTATACATCCGCCTTCATTGTCCCACTCATACTATACATCTCTGCCTTCATTGTCCCACGCATATTATACATCTTTGCCTTCATTGCCCCACTCATACTATTCTGCGGTAGCATAGTGTCTAGAAACTCTCCTAGCGACTCGATGGTGATTGGTTCGCCTCGCACTAGGACAGATTTGAATTTTAGATATTAACATTGACCTAAGCTCCCACTTCTAAACAGCCTAAGATGGGTACCAGGGTTTGTTTTGGGAAGTAAAGGTGTGATACTGACAACGTCATCCGTCGGTCGCTATTGGTGTAACACAAGGAGCTAGCACCAGTTACTCCACACTATAAGTGGGAAGATAACATTAAGAGATGGACGAACAGCAGTCTGACAGAATGTACAATTAATGCGGGAGACAGACAGTGTTGGAGATCCATTGCAGTCAACTTTCATTGTGGAGACCGCACCTTATTGACTGACTCAGTATGCTTCATGGCGAGAAAAAGAGTCATTTACTTTATTTAAATACGAGAAGAAATGGATTAGAGAACTTAGTGACAACTGGCAAGATCGAGGGGAACAGACCAAGAGGAAGACCGAGAGGAAAATACCTGGATGGCCTTGCCACATGGCATGGACGAGACAGGAACACTGAGCTGATCCACGACACTGGTGATCGAGTGAAATTTCCGGCATGGCACATGATTGATTGAAATACGAGATAATGCAGGTCAGGTTAACAATGAACGATCCGGTACCTGAGATTTAACTAAATCCCAGATCCAACTATTGGACAGAGCTGGTTATGTGAGAGTTGGGCCCAAATGAAGACTTTGAATTGGGAAAATCAACAGTCATAGATCAATGCAAACTTTGGAATTCAAGATCGCAGTGGCCTGAAAAGTGCAGCTCACAAGAGCTCAAAGGGGCTAATCAATCTACAGCTAATTGGCAAAGTTATTCACTGTCTGCCCATGGATTTATAACCCAGGAGATTGGAGCACCTGTCAACATGGTCGGTGTCTGGTGTAGTATATGAGGTCAAATCCCCACCCAAGGAGTTTCTCCTTTTTTTCGTTTGTGTTAGTTCGGAATATGGTTTTAGACGTAATTTCGTTGTTATTTGCACAAATTCGGCCGACACATCTGACTTCTTCAGATATTTGTTGAAATACACCCAGAGAGTTTAAATGAGTCGAAGTTTGCAGATTACCAGAGTTTACTGTGTGAGAATAGTGCGGGTCTCCTGCACAATACACATTGTCTTGCCAATTGCTGTCAGAATTTTCATATGAAAATTAACATAGAAAAGACCGAATTTATTACAATTCGACGAAAATCAGTAACATTTAACGTAAATATAAATAGAAAATCATTAAAACAGAGAGTTTAAATATCTGGGGAGACTAGATAGAGATACAGAAACGAGAATACAAAAAGCAAATATCAACTAGCAAACAGCATCTACCGGTATCATTAAACATCCAGTTATGAACTTGCAAACAAAAAAGAATCTGAAAGACCTTTTATTCATCCCAACACTAGTTACCAATGCCAGATATGGACAGTTCTAGAAAGACGCAGGCATCAAATCAAATTGTGTGAGATAAGATCCATAAGAAAAGTAGCAGGAAAAACGAGAAAAGATAGAAGGACAAATGAGAAAAAAAAATAAGTTTGGGGATAATACACTTTATAGAACACCAAAGAATTAAATGGTTGTGACATTTATTTAGAATGGAACAAGATCAACCAGTGGCTAGAGCGTTCTACGTGGGACCTACAAAATACGAGGAGAGGGGACGACCCAGGAAGAGTTGGCATGATGGAGTAAAAGAGACATTGAAGAAATCAAATACGATGTTAGTACAAACAACAAAACACGCGAATGACAGACAATTACACCTACGTCTTCTCTTCGAAGTTTCACGGCAAAATCAGTAGGAAACAAGAAACATAAATATCATCATTATCAAGGACCGTGCCGATAAGCTGGGCCAGCTATGTTTTGCTATCTCACACCACAGTCTGTGGTTTTGTCTCCGTTATGCTTAGTTTAGTTTAGTCGACGGATCAACATCACAGCACACGGGTGTAACCCATAAGTGCCATGTTCTACTCCTAATTCAAACCTGAAACTCAGCTCAGTGCATGAACCCGGTAGTACCAGCGAGGATCCTGAAATAATTTGGGTAGAGTTTTAACTCGAAATTTTGTCCGGGCAGCGCCGTTAGGCTACTCTTTTTCGACTTCCAACTTCCAAGGGATTTTTTTACGTGCTCAACAATATAAACGGGCGTCTGATCTGACTATCCAGAGATCAGGAGACATTTCTTTTACTAGAAGTCCACGTGAAAAAATCCCGGCTCTCACTCGGGCTTGAACCCGGGACCTCCAGCACTCAAGGCGGACACCTTACCTGGAGACCAATCAGCTCATGCAATGAGGCCAAGCCATCTAGATATTGATCGCTTTACTTTCCTCTTGTTTATGTTTTTTCCTCCTCAATCTTGCCAGTTGCCAGCATGTTCTCTAGATTAGAAGAAATATATGAGGTTGTATTTGTATCCCTTGCAGAATTTCACCATGTTGTTGTGTTGTGTTGTTGTCTTCATTGTGTATAGTCTTCTACTTCAAAGCCCGCTCCGTGGCCAAGGTTTTACGGACGCGGTTCATGATTCCGTATACTCTTGTTCGAAAATAAGCTACGAAAAATAAGCTAAGTGGCAGCAGACCGCGTTGCGTTGGTGTTTTACCAAATGGTATGGGTGCCCATCGTTCAGAAAGCAATAGGAAACTACTGAATGTAAACTTGCCAAGAGATCACAATAGCAATAAATGCTGGTGTTGACAGCAACGTCCTGTAAAGGATATGCAACTAACTTAACTTTTACTTCAGCCTATTGGAGATTATGCCCACAGCCAACCCGCCCAAAGCAGGCTTGCTATTTCCCTCATGCAGCTGTCATTATTGCCCCGCTCATATTGTTCATCTCCATCTATAATTGTCTTCTTCGTCTGTGTTAGGTCCCCTTATATTTCGTTTGGGAACCGCGTTAGCGTAATGGCTAGACGCTTGCGTTCCGACACGGTGGTCATGGGATTCGATTCGCATCAGGACGGATGGAATGTATAAAACTGACCTGGGCTCCTTGGGCAAAATAAGCTAAAATGGGTACCAGAATATGACTGATGATTCTTAACCCTTGGAAAATAAAGATTTACTTACTTACTTACTTACTTACTTACTTACTTACTTACTTACTTACTTGCTTACTTACTTACTTACTTACTTACTTACTCACTACTTAGGAAGTAAAGGCAGCCGCTGTGGTACTGACAACGTCACCCACCGAATGTCGATTGATCTGTTAAATTATGGTTGTAGCCATTTGCCCAATGCTCCTCAGGGAGTGTAAATGAGCGTTTAATTTCTTTACATTTCGTTCACCATGGTGGTTTCAAAGAAAGAACTCTATAGTTATGCTATTTTTAATTAGCATCATGTGCCATGGGCGGCCATGTTTAGCCATCTCTTGCGATCACTAGAGTCGTGGATCAGCTCTGTGTTCTTGTCCCGACCATGCCATGTGGCCAAGCCATCCATGTATTTACTTCTCTACCTTTCCATTGTTCTCTTCCCATCAATCTTGCCAGTTGTCACGAAGTTCTCCAATTTATTTCTTTTCGTAAAGTGGCCAAAAAATGTATGATTGTCTACGTCTAATTTCTCTAATCAGTTTACGGTTTTTATGTGTTTCATGTAGCTCTTGGTATTGGTTTTTCTGTCTGTCCATGGTATTATTTGCATTTTCCTCAGAAACCACATTTCCTCAGCCATAATGTGTTCACATCCATACAAAAGTACAGGTTCTATGTAGTACCTCATCACTCTTTTTTCTCGTTGCAAATGACATTTTAAAAATTTGTCAATATGTTATCCATCTTGAAAAATTATTTTATCTTTTTTTCTTTGGCCCCTGATATATCTTGAGAAAACTTTCAGACCATTATGGCGGATAGGCTGTTGAGCTGCTAAGGTCTCTGGAGCGTTTTCGCTTCTGGTTAAGGTTTGCTTACGCACTTTCTACATTTTGAAGTTGTAGTACATGGTTTATTCGCCCAAGTACGATGTTAAGTACTTTGTGCCACACAGGGAGCTGTGGATTTCACGTGGAATACTTTTGCAACTGTAGTAGATGTATTATGGCGGTTTGGGGCCAAAACAACCGGGGCACCACAGGAGCGCCAAAACAACAGCCCCCTAGGGATCCAACCCCCGGGGCCCCGCCCCCCTAGGCCCCGGGGCGCCATCCTCCCGGAGCGATACTTAGAGCTATAGTATGTATGGGGTACACACCATGAACACACATCAATGGTTAAAAGCGAATCCAACACGACAGCGTATGTACTGTTGGAGGAATGTTGAAGGAGAGTGGACCCACTACCACCCCCCAGGGGTTTGGTGCAACTACCAAAGATTTGAAGAGTCGCGCAGGGGACGTCGTCGTATTATAATGCACCATCGTAAGTGAATTAGAGCTACAACCTCCCAGGGTATATCAAGATGAATGGTTGTGAGTGGCTCAAACTCGGCACAGAGCTGCGCTGCGGCCGGTCTTGCGTTGGTCTTTTCTGTTCAAGGCACAATGCACAGGTGAAGCGGGGTGTGACTATAGAAGAGTGTATATTCTGTGAGAGGGGGGTTAAGCGCCCTTATGAGATGTGTGAGCGTTGTACACTAGACACCTTCCATAGGATGATTTGGGAGTTTGAGAGAAAGACTGACATCAAACTGCTCCCATATAGAGGTATGAAACTGGATTGTGTTTCAGAAACATGCCTACCTGCCAGTGGTTCAAGAGCCCCACAACATTTTGCGGAAAGCCCTCAAGACGACGCTTTTGCGACTATCATCTCCGAATCATACAACGCCAAGGCAGAAGAATAAGTGGGGGAACTATAATCATTCATACACCTTGGGGTTGGAGGTCCTTAGGAGTTCCACCAGACTGTTTGGAAACAATCGCTGAGGAGGATGTGTAGAACGGGTGAATGTCTAGCATGTCAATTTGAAGCTGACTGGGATAGTGAATCTTGGAGCGGCGATGTATCGGTGGCTGCACGATGTGTGGTTCTGCAACATACATTTTCGCTCTGGATAAAACCAAACTTGCGCGCCAGTCAACACACTTCCGCTTAAAACGATCACACCGGAAGTAGTGTGACTGAATGGAGCAAGCGTGATCATTTTGTTTCTGCGTGACAAGTTTTATGGGCCGCGCGAGCGGGACAATTTTTTCTCGCTAAGAAAATTGCGCGGCCCTCGAGCGGAGTTCAGAATTAGAGACTAGCGACTCAAACTTAAAATGAAGAATTGTAAGTGGCTTATGCATGAAGGGGCCTCGATCCGGTGCGATCGCAGGTGCCGCGGCGAGTTCTGCTACAAACACCTCCAACTACTTAAAAAGGGTAGGAATGTGTTTGGGTGCACTATCTGTAATACAGTAGTACAGCAACCATTTGATATGTGCCACACTTGTGATAGTGAACTAGCTGAGCGCTATGTGGCTCTGACAAGAGATTTGCCAGTAGATGATCCCATGGAGAAATTCATCGAGGTGAAAGAGGCTATGAAAAAAGAGCGCGCTATCTAGCGGGCTATTTAGTAGGCAGGCTTCTGGCTGGTGGGGTGAAGTCAGTAAGCTCTTTTTTCTGGTGCAAGTCGGCAGAAACTTTGCGCCGAATTTCAGCCTGCTGTTGCCGAAATTTCACTGATTCATTCAGAATTAATTTAAATTCCGCATCAGAAATTTCCTGGTCCTGCAAGGCCGCCGAGACAAGATCGGAGATTGTTGAAAGTTTCGATTCAACCAAAATCCTGATTTCGTCATGCTTCTTGGCTTTAAGTGCACATCTGTGGGTCACCAACTTGCCGGCCGCCCCCAATAGTCCACATACGAGAGCGCCTATCTCTAGACCGAAGACAACAGGGACTGCAATGGCAGTTGACAGAAGACCCACACTCACCGTAAGCAGTGCTGTATCAATCCCATCCAAGACATTCACAACCCGATGGTACTTCTTATACAATAGAGACCGTTTTTCATGCTCAGCCTCCAAGCTCTTTTGTAGTCTGGTAATCTCTTGAAGGCGAAAGGTCTGGTCGGGCGCCATTGTATACTAGTCAAGCGCATCCATATATTCAATTTGAGGTTATATACTTTGAATACTCCTCAGTGACAGGCCTTGTAGTAAACAAAAACTTCATAAGATGAACCCAAGGCGAAACCATAACATATCCCAAACCCAAACTGTTGCGAAGTATATTTGTGTTAGGTCCAATCACGGCATCTGTTACCACCTCCATATTTCTTTCTTTACCGAATTTAATAATAACCCAAGACACTGACGTACTCTTCAGAGATTTTAGTTGAAAACCTGGCAAAACATCCGCCCAATTTGTAAAGGGCCCCCCTGTAAGAAGGAGTTTGAGATATATAGTGCTCCCTGAGGGAGGGTTGTCGATATATTCGGGCCTATATCCCACCGCCAGACGAAGCTCGTGAACTTCACTGTCACCTTTAAGACACACGGCACCTTCAACATTGACAATCTGTACCTTAACATCTTCCACAACACCAAGTATACAGGGTAGTGTTCCCATATTTGTAAGACAGTCAAAATTTCTGTCTTTCCACCCAATGTAGGGATTTTTTACCTCAAACCATAGCTCCCAGTCGGGAGGTCCGAATCGACCATCCACATACTCCCTCACAGCTACTTTGACCGCCTCGGGCTGTTTTGCAAACTCACCATCATATGTCTTTGCCGCGTCTTTGACACGCTCATCTACATATTTTTTAGTGGCCGCATCTTGCTCCCCAACCGGTTCAGCGACATTGGTGATTCTATGGGTGCTCATATTGAGTTCCTCTGTCATTGTTCCCTGTTTAGAGAGTCGCTCCGTAAAACCACGCGTAGCTGCATCACTAGGTCCCGAAGGCTCCCCCAGATTAGTGAGGCGAAACCCACCCATGGATAGTGTACCTTGCATAGTGTCCCCATACTTGCTCACGAGCCCAGCCCGGCTGAGCTGTACAACAGCCCCTCCTCCGTTACACTTTCCAACAGACATGGTCTATACCATACGTAGTATTATGTCTTCAAATTGCTGCCCGCCCGCCAGCCCACGAAGCACATGAAGGCATAAATGACCACAGATCACATCGTCTGCCCTCTGCAACTGAAAAGTTTGGGTGCGCACGGGGCACCCTAGATAATCCAGGATCTCCTGGGGCGGGTCAAGCCCGAAACTATCGAAGTAAACCGCCATAGGCCCCGCCTTGTAATAAGCCACCCAGTGGGTCCCCTCACCCTCTGATGAGTCTAGATTGACAATCCCACATTCCGGGCTGTGTAGAGCTGCGGGAAGACCATCGCGCATAAACACACCGCGGAAGTGGGGCATATCCTTAGCCGCCTTCTCAATATCAAAGTTGCTTAATGCTTCTTTTTTTTCATCCCCTTACCACCTCTAGCCAGGTACACACCCTTACCCCCCACCCCAAGCATGTCCCTAAGACCAGGTTGGTTGGCCAACACCAACTTTAAAATATCCTCTCCTAAACCCCCCAACTTCATAACATCCTCCCCTAAACCCCGACCCTTCCTTGGGCGGCCAAACTGCTCAATACTGCGAGACACACCACCCACTTCACGCATCACCCTACCCAGAAGGTCATCCCCAAAACCCCGACCCTCCATCGCCCGGTTATGACGAGCCTGATCAACTGCCTGTGCCACACCAGCAGCTCCACCCATCAAGCCCCCCAGACCACCCAGCCAGGGGAGCGCCTTAGCCAAGAGAGGGATCACAGCCCCCAAGGCGGGGAAAAACCCACCCACCTTAACCATCTTTTTGATCTGACTCTTTGAGAAGACGAGCTCAGCCCCAGAACCCACAGCCACATTCTTCTTAATGTGGTTAATCTGACGCTGGGTCAGGCCGACTTTATCAGCACCGTGCAGCTGCCCCACACCCAGACGTAGGGTGGCACCAGTGCCGTCTTTCGCCGCCTTGACCAACGTCTCTTTCTGCCCCGGAGAGAGGCTCAGCCCATATGATACCAGCGCCATAGTCATTTCACTATATCTCTAGTGTTTAATTCAAGACTGTAGTAAACTTCCTGCCGTCAGATTCTAAGAACAGAGACTTATCTGCAATGACCACAGCGAAAGCCTTGGTGTCTGCAGGCACAGCAACATCAAACTCCACCTTGAGAGTGATAGCTTGAACAGCGTTCTTAATAGCCTCAGACTGGGCCCGCAAATCAATAACATGTATGGGGTAGAGGGCCACGAAATCTATAGGACTCACCAGGTTGGACGACTCCCGGCTGGTAATACCATAGAACGCCTCCTTGAAGTCTGCAAAAGCTTTGTAGGCCCGAGAGGTTCTATACTCAGCGAAGTTGACATTCAAATCCACTAGGGGGTAGCGTGTGCTGTTGATCAGGGCGTGAATATTCTTCACCCGCACATGATCAAATATGGCATTGTTCTTCGCCTGATCATTTTCACGAGCTGTTTGAAAAGCCACCAGAATCCACCGAGGCTTCTCTGTTTGGGATTTAACTCCCAACTGCCAGGTGAAGGATGTGGACTGCGGCACAGCTAAACTATCACACTGTAAGGCGCGGAAAGCCACAGGCACTCTAACTTTATTCTCTATCAGAGTCATGAGCGAGCTCATATAGGTCAGAGAGGGAATAACGTGAGGCATCATCCAGGCAATCTTAGACAGTTCAATCCTACCCTCTGGTGGGGGGACCACAGCGGTTACGGCGGCTCTACCTTCCGCGGCGGGCACAGCCGCCCGCGCGAAACTACTGCGATGGATGGCCTGAGCGTCGTTCTGGCGATCTAGCAGTAAAGACTGCTTGACGCCATAGAGCACCTTCTGATAATCATTACAAAACCCAAAGAAGTATTTGAGTGGAACACAGAAACTGAAGTTGCCCGGAGTTGTAGGTTTACCCATCATGATAAGCCGCCGCCTTTCCCAACCGGAATTCCCCACCGCAGCAGCCCCCACATCAGAGTCCTTATACCAACCCATATTGAGGCCTTCGCCCCAAGCAAAGTCCTCCCCGCACGACAGAAGGGTCATCATAGTGGTGGCCTGCCCCGGATATGACACATCATCAATGGTGTTGTTGTTGAGTTGGTAACGTATTTTGTTGAACATGAACGCGACCGCGTTGTTAACCAAAGCCACCAGACTATTCGCATCATAGTATTCCTCTCGAAACGATCTGAGCCGGCCTTCTACAAGAAGATAGCTCTTGGAAGGGCAAGTGAAGGCATCCTGAGCGTGTATATCAATCTGGATGGTGTTATTCTGGTTGAGAGCGGCAGGGTTCTGTGACTCATACTCCCGATACTCAAAGGATTCAATACCTTCATCAACATGCACAGGCTCGGTAATTTCAAGCATAGAAGTGCGGAGCTCATCCATGGTGATATTATAAACGTCTAGACTTATCTCTAATTGTCTTGAAACCTCCACCTCGGCTGGCGATGTCCAGCGACTCCAGACTGGGGGGCTGGACAGCGAGCTCGGGCTGGACAGCGGGCTGGACAGCGAGCCGCTTCAAAACTTCAGCGCTCTTAGCTGTGAGTTCCCTCTTCAGCTGGGGCGGCAAAGGCTTGAGCGCGTCCACCAGCTTCTTGGCAGCCGCACCCGCGGAGGCCACAGACTCCGTCGTCTTGGCCACATTCCTAACTAAGGGGCTGCCAACAAATTTGGCAACTTTACTGACAGCGCTGGGTATCGCCTTAGCACCTGAAGAGACCAGACTTCCAACCACCCGAGCTGCCGAGCCCAACCAATCGAACATCCCCCCACCTACCCGTCTCCGACGTCTTGGGAAAACATACATGGTTACACACTGCGAATATGTAGCCTTATAGTTATTTGCTCGCCTCTAAAGTTTAATTGTGCGCCGTCTTGGTCAGTCAACCAGACGCGTATGCTGTGTATACTACCAGCTTGGGTGATAGGGAGGTAGACAGCAGTTCTGGGAGACTCTAAGATCTTATAGCCTGGGCACACATTGGGGAAGAATGAGTAGATGGTGGGGTGGGTCCCACCTCCGAGATAAGCCCCACTCACCACATTACAATTGACCAGAATGCTATTCACATGGAAGATGTCAATTGGTTTCTCCCCTTCTTTATAGCCCTTAGTCAGTATTTGTGGGTCGAACCCCAGTATTTTACGCAAAGACGAAGCACCCATATCAACTTCATAGTCTGGGTTGGTTATCTTTACAAAAGCCCGAAGGGTTGAAGGGTTGGGTCCTATGGTGATGTAATACTTCTCCTCGGCCTTCTCATCCCAATCCTTGGCCTCCTCCATCTTTCTTTGAATCTCTCTATTGATCTGGGCGAGCTCATAAGCCCCCTCTTCTATAGTGATGGTTTTCCACTCCTTCTTCCCCACACGGTAGATGAAAGTATTGTTGGTGGAGTTAACATTGCTGATGGAGTTGTAGGTCTCTAGATTCAGCAAGGCCAGCTCGTATGACTTCTGGGGGTCAAGGTACAGCGCTGGGGAGTAGTAGGTTGTCCAGTCGCTTTTATCCGACGTTACCACCAGGGACATATTCTCCTTCGGTGCGAGTCGCACCTCCATCGCGGCGAGCCGGTCGCGGATGTCCTTCAACACTTGAAGCTCCATGTTTAATGAATGAAGATTCTTCTGTTCAACTTGATGACCTGCTCCGTAGAGATCACTCCACTGCGCATAAGCTCATCCAATATCGCAGATATTTCTGTGTCAACACCTGTATTCCCCGCCTCCTTCGAAGCCACTAACAAGGCTAGGCGCTCCACCAGAGTGTTAGGGTCGTTGTAGTATAATACACCACTACCTCGGATTAGTCCGTATTTTTTTCCCTTTCTGTTATAGACTGGTATTTTGGCAAGTTGAGCCAGCCGGCTAAATGTCTCAACAGCTTGTGGGGTGTATTGTTTTGCTTTGATGAACCGCTTGGTTAGGAGATCGTACAGCGTCTCATCTACTGGAGCCGACAATACTAGGGTGTCCCCATCAAAAGCTTGCAACCGGCCCGCAGCCAGAGCTGCGGGATCAATAGTTAGGGTGCCGAATTTGCCTCCTCGGAGCTTCAGCCCTTGCCCACGGACGATAACCTCTTGTCGATTGTCCAATATAGTTTTAACACGCTCCCTGAATGCTTGTATAGCTGCAATATCTCGATCTATTTGTCCAATCTCCTCTTTAGTGACGCCGGCCCTCCTCTTCTTCGCCCCGAGCGTGTTTGAATTGAGTTTTGCGGTGGTATCAAGGATGCCGCGAAGTACATCATCCGATGCATTGAGGAGCGTGCTAGGCATTGGGTACTTATGTTTCCCACTAATGATTTCCCTGTCCAAGCCCTGATCTACATCAATTATAATAGGTCCTGAAGGGGGGGCAGCCTCAAACTCTGGGGCTATGGCCTCCTCTGCTCTGGCCTCCTCCAGGGCTCTGGCTCTGCCCTCAATGGCCCTGTTCAATGCCACAATGGCCAGAGCTAGCTCGTTAGCTTGTTTGTTTGTTTGTCTAGCCAATTCACCGGTCTGTTTGTCTGCTATTTTAGCCAACTCACCGGTCTGAGCTTTGACTATTTGGCTTATTGCCCCTGTTTGTTGTGCTGACCTATCTACTACGGTTTTAGTAATTGGTGTGAAGAGTTTGGCTGCCTCCTGTTGTAAATCTGCTTCCCCCACCCTCTCCGCCAGAAACCGCTGCTTCAGGCGGTCCCGACGTGCTAGATAATCCTTCACAAAAGCGTTACGCTTTGCTTGGTTAGTCACATCAGCCCACATGTTGTTGCTATCACAATGACATATATATCTAAATAGAAGACTTTGGGATATAGAACCGATCGAACCCACAGCGGTATTTGCCATCGTGGGCCTTGCTGGTCAGGTCGATTACTGCGAAACCGTAAGGTTTGCTAGTGCACTCTGTGAAGAACTCCCGGAATTCATCAAAGGGCATATCACCACCAACATAGGAGTCGTGGATGGCACGCAGGTTCTTCGTGTCTTGGTTAAAGATCACCAATAGATTAGCATTGTCGCGGATGGCCTGCTTGGGAATTCTGAAGAAGCTCTGGGTTAGGTAGAATATGTCGGCACCGCCGTGCCGGCCCTGGCAGAAGTACTTCTCGATCGGTCCCTGCTTCTCCAGCATGACATCGTCAAAGACCATGACAGCTCTCTCTTCAGGGTTCAAGTCCTCGACGGGGATGATGTCTTCGGCTGAGCTATGACAGGAGGCAATATTTTGCCCCGCGACCTGCCCAACAGACTCGGCCCAATCCTGAAGGAACTGGTACTTGTCCTGCCCCAAAGACTTCGAGTACAGGTGCAGCCGGTCATAGTTTAGGTAGCCCGGCTTCAGTAGTAGGTTGAGCATCATGTTTGTTTTTCCGCACCCCGATGGCCCGCACACAACACAACGAATGGTGTCTGGCAGCAGCCAGTGGTGGTGGTGGCAGGCTTTGTCCTCAAGGTCGTAGTTGGTTATCTCCATTTTAAATATATACACATTTGCAATATCTTCAATATGTATTGCCTGCGCTGTAAGAAGCAGACTCCTACGCTGGAGGAGTCGGAGGTTGTGCTGAAAAATCGTCGAATAACCAGGCGCGGTCTCTGTGAAGTTTGTGGTGCTAAGAAGAGCCAGATTGTTGGTATGGGGCTCCTCAACAAAGCACTGAATATGTTGCCTTTGCCTGAGCTGCATATGAGGCTGCCCGAGGGTGTCAGCTCTGAGGATGTTCCTGGAGGTTCGTTCCAGAATACAGGGAAATATAGCTACTGCGGCCCTTTCACTAAACTAGATAAGCGGATGGCTCAAGGCTATGAGGGGGTCAACACACTCGACCGCGCCTGCAAGGCTCACGACATTGCTTATGCGGCTCATAGCGATACATCTAACCGCAATGTTGCTGATGATGTCCTAGCCGCGGCGGCTGAAAATATTGCAGCGTCTGCCCCCGACTGGGAGAGTCGCGATGCCCGCATAGTCTCGGCCCTGATGTCTGCCAAGAGCCGCTTTGGTATGGGCGCGCCCTCGTTTTGAATATATAGACATCTGCAGTATATCAACATGTATTGTTTTCGGTGTAAGAGACAGACCCCCACTAAGGGTGGGACGATTAGCAGGATGAAGAATGGGCGGTCGGTTAAGCGTGGCACCTGCATTGTGTGTGGTGGAAGGAAGAGTCAGATTGTTAGTGGGAAAGGACTCATCCTGGGGCCCAACTCACCAATCAAGGACATCCCCATCTTGGGCTCCCTCTTGGGGTGGCTGTTATAGAGATATATGATATGGCCTTACAATAATGGAGCGTGTTTACTACAGCCCGCAAGGTTATTGGAAAGGGCATTCCGCTGTGAAGAAGCTGGCCGCGGCAGCTAAGGTTAGCGAGACTGTGGCTAGGGAGTGGCTTCAGAAGCAGGCTATCTGGCAAATCTACCTGCCGCGGCCTCGCTATATTCTACGACCCCACATCGCCGAGTCCACACCGAATGCTGTCCATCAGGCAGATCTTTTGTTTCTCCCACATGATCGCGTTGGTTCTGGTCGCACGGCCAGGACCTATAGGTATGCCTTGACGGTGGTTGATGTTGCCTCGCGCTACAAGGAGGCTGAGCCGCTAACAGATAAGATTAGCGATGCGGTCGCATCAGCACTTGGGCGGATCTATAAACGCGGGCCGCTCAGATGGCCTAATCTTTTGCAGATTGACCCTGGGCGGGAGTTTATGGGTGCCGTCAGTCAGTTGGTGGCTAAGCATAAGACACAGGTACGCCGTGGGCAGGCAGGGAACCATCGTCAGCAGGCCATTGTCGAACGGTTCAACCGCACTCTGGCAGAGAGACTGTTCGGGGCCCAATATGCCCAGGAGTTGTTACTCGCTGCCCGAGGCTCAGATGAACGGTCGGTCGAATGGGTGAGAGCTCTACCCCAGGTAGTCGCTGCGATCAATAATGAGGTGACGCGTTTGACTGGTAGGAAGCCGGCTGAGGCAATTAAGGATTCGTCCGTCTCCCACGCTCCAGCCGCGCCAGCCCGCCGCGCTATCGGGTGTAAGGAACCTTTGATTCCGGCCGACTCGCAGGTCAGGTATCTCTATTCGGCGGGCGAGCTTGAAGGGGGCCAGCGTCTGGCCACTGATCCTACATGGTCGCTGACCATGCACAAGATTAGTCATATCACCCAGCAAGAGGGGCGGCCCTCTCTTTACTACTTAGTGGATGGACCGGCTCGTGGTTTTGTGCGCGAGGAGCTGCTCGTTGTCTCCCCAGACACGCAGCTACCCCCTAGCAGGATTCTAGGTGGCCGTAGGCCCTAGTGTTGATACCATCAGCACAAATCCACTTTTTCGTGTCCATGGGGCTCAGAGATGTTTTATTCATCTCATAAACTCCTATCTGGTGGCCCTTGCTTTGTATGGCCACCTGTGTGTGTTTGTATTCCCGCCGGCTGAACAGGCTGTCCTTGTAGTGTTCGTGTCTGAGGTCCTTCTTCACAACTGTCCGAGCCACTCCTTTGGCTTTCTTAATGTTGATGGTCTCCTCTAGGATTGAGTACATCTTTGGTCTGAGACCGACGAACTCGGCTATCGGACGACCATTGCACTCGTCTTTGAATTTGCCGACCACCTTTTTATTCGCAGTCGAATGGTTGGGGTGGCCACGTGGATAATCTGAGAAGTCGTACCAGTCGGGGTGAGCCTTCATGTCCGCGTACACATCCTCAGTCTCCACCTGAAGTAGAAGGGAGTCAGTATCAGTGTAGCAGAGCTGGAGTCTATTACCGTATTGGGGTTTAAGCCGGTTGTACCAGAAGTCGTACATGAGGTGCTTGGATAGGTCCAGGATGGCCTGCCCACAATAGACGGGTTTATTCAGCTGGACCTTGTTCTTGATGCTGTGCACCGCCGCCAGTCCACCATCGAAGATTCTACACGATTCGTAGTTGGGGCTGGCGATTAATTTTCGGAGTCGGTCAGTCTCGGCGCCTCTGACAAGGTTGACTCTGATACGCTTGCGAACATTCTCCATACTCTTCCCAAAGACGGCATTGTTCATCAGCTTAAAGAAGTCCTTCTCAAATTCCGATTTGGCTTGGGCTCGTAGAGAGGTGTTCATCTCTATGTAGGGCTTCATCCATTGGGACTGACTGAACTTGATGGCTCGGTGGATCTGGGTGATCTCTAGACCGAGGCTGTGATAGAGTTTGAGATTGCGGTAGTGGACGACGTATCGCTCCTTGTTGTGGAGGTGAGGTACCAGCTTTGTTTGCTCCGTGAACTTACCCCCCAGTTTGTTCTGGAGCTCGCGCTGATAGCTGCTCAACCAGGCCTCTGGGACGGTCATGGTTTCTGGAGCTAGCGGATAGTCGCTGTGGGCTTCATGTAGATGCGCTGGGTACTTCATATCAACCTCAACAAGCCATCCCTCTGGGGCGTTGTCGGGGGTGTTGAGTACCTCCTCGAGAGTTGGATTGGCCCATTGGAACCCGCCAGTGGGGAGGTATTCCATCATGGCCCATCCATACAGGTTATTTGCATCGAGGTACATGATCCATGAATTGGGTGTTGTGGGGTCATAGTCTGAAGTCTTGGGGTTGTTGGCCTTAGCATACCGCTTGGAGACCATGGCCACACCCCCTCGGAGACCCTTCTCAAAGAGGAGGTGCATATCCAAGTCGGTTAGGAGCTCGAGTTGCACCTTCGTCTTTTTTAGGAGTGCGTCCCATGCCAGGCCGGGTGCACTGATGTAGTGGGCTGGGTCGAGCTGATATACCTCCATACAGGTGTCTCGGAATGCCTCGAACATATCAGCCAACAGACCGACGTCTGTTTTCAGGTATAGGTCATGGTAGCCTCCGAGTGTTTTGCAATCGAGCTCCTGCCACACTTTCTGGGCGTGGGCATAGTCTGAGTCACTGATGCCTTCTCGGGTGAGCTTGCTGTAGAAGGCCTCTTTGGGTGGTAGGCAGTCCTCTGCAAAGCGCTCGAAGCTGTCCATGTATTCGTAAGGGTATACACCCTTGCGGAGAAGGAGGTGTGACTGGCTCTGGCTTAGCGTGTTTCTGAACTTGCTCATTAAGACAGCCCATGGGGTGTGCTTCTCAGTGTTGCATTTCTCACATCTTGAGATTATGTCGTTGCCTCTACGTGTCAGAGCCATTGATTTGCCACAGTGTGTCAGCTCGCTGAGGTTCCCTACCAGGGTGTCTAGAGAGATATTCATGAACTGTAGGCTGTCAATGAATTGCAGCTGTCCGATGGTGAAGGAGGCGTACTTCTCTAGGGTGTTTGGTATGCAGGTGATTGTTGTGTTGTCTACTTGTTTGGTTTGCCATTGGCCGTTTTTCTTCTTCTTGTAGACTGTTCTTTTTCCCCAGTCCAGACGGCCAGCCGCTTGCATGATGATATGGGAGTCGTATCCTCTGAGGTTGTGAAAGACTACAGGTATCCTCAGCTTGTCTCTGTTGATGCGCCATGCTAGATTACAGACATTGTGGGCAGCGCCCCGGTATTTGCCTGTAATATGGCAGTGGTCTCTCACCTTGTCCTCCTCCAGCGGCTCTTTACAGATGTGGCAGGTGGTGGCGGAGGCAAAGTCTTCACGGTCTTTTTGCCCCAGCACCATCAGAGCCGGCCGCTGTAACTTGTGGTGGATGGTGGCCTGCTCTCGTCCCAAGCGTTTGAGGAATTCGTCGGCGGCGTCCTTCCCACGATATACGACAGGGTTTGTGGTGAGGCCGTCGCAGCGTACAATGGTGTAGCCGAAGCCGCAGGGGGGCTGCTGGGCAAGTTGTCGCGTGTTGCTCTGGCTTGGATCCATTGCCGCACCATGTACTGGAACGTTCAAGGTCTCAAAGTCTGCGTATATGATGTATGGTGCCCTCATCTGTTTCTGGAGGGACTTGAAATTCATCTTTCCCTCTTTAGGCATGACATTCACCTGGCAGGCTGTGTTGATGCCTTGGCAGAGTGGTTCATGCCGGTCCAGGGTTTCCTGAGTGAAGTGTACATGGAGGCAGTTGAGGCATGGATACTTCTTACCCTCATGTTTGCTGTTTCCATACAGAAGCCGCCCCACATCCTTGACCCAGACATAGTGTCTATTCTCATCCTTGCGTAGGAGCATGAGGTTGATTTGGGTGCGCTGGAGTTTGTTGGTTCGGAGTATGGTCGGTCCTTCTTTCCACCCAAAGACCCGGATGGCTATGGTAGGATTCTGTTTTTCAAACTTAGCAATACTGGATAGCTGCACAGGGAACTCGATTCCTTCAAAGTTTAGCTCTCCCAGGTGGGTGCTATACTTGTTGGGCCTATCAGGATGCTCTCCATGTGCTACTGGGTAGAGCGCTGAGAGTATGGCCCATTCAAAGCAGCGGTTGTCCTCATTCTTCACATTCACAACACTGCGTGGTGGGATGAAGCTGGGGGTCGCGAAGTAGCTAGAGCCTCGGAATGGTTGGTATTTTGCGATGTAGAGGTCGAGCTGCACACACTCATCATAGTGCCAATCCGAGCCCTGTTCGGTGAATGCTTCACTGTCAGCGAATATCTTGGCTATGGCAAGGTCCAGCCCCTCAGCAGTTTCCCCCTCGTGCAGTACTTCATAGTTCCTGCTTCCATGGGTGGCGATTGCTGTAATCTCTTCACCTTCTGGGGTGGTGCGATAGTATTTTAGATGGAGATACAGCTGCATTTTAACACTGCCATAATCCCCCAACCCTTTTATCACCATGGCTTTGATGGCGGGCTCCATCGAAATCATAAATGTTGCAGGTTCATCATAGTTGCTACCTTCTGGGACGATTGCTTCATATTTTCTCAGGCTCCCCTCAATCTCCCGGGCGAGTTTCAATTCAGGTGCGTCGCGACTTAAAGCGGAACGCCTCTCAGCCACTTCATCTCGCACTCTATCAACTCGGGCAAGAAACTCTGCTTCGAGGTCAGCATGTCGTTGAGTACGCTGCTGGGCGCGGTGTCGTCGCTCGGCGACGATCGCGGCTCGGTCGGCGGCGGTGCCATGTACAAATCTCAGAGCGGTGGTAATCCCTGCTTCAAGTCGTGCCCCATGTAGATTGGGGTTCTTCTCAAGCAGGATATTTCCCCCTCTGGATATTTCCCCCTCAAGAACGGCCTTCCTCCTCCCACTGTATGGCATGCCATACTCGCGGGCTTGCTGTTTCAGCTGAACCAGCGTAGGCATGGCTAAATACACAGATCAGTCAGTCTCTAACAGGTGAGTGTGTACGTACAGCTGATAGTTCCATGTCTCTAATTGACTTTTTATATTTCTGTGATCATAGCCAATCGCTGAAACTCGGCGTTAAAAGGCTTTACCTTTTCATGGTACCATGTTCGGCGGTTGGCTGCGTTATAACCACACTCCTTACATATTGATAGATAGTTTGTGACCCCCCTCCCACAGCTTCGACATGGCTTGGTGCATGTCCCTTTTCGCACCAGAACAGCATGTACTTTACAGTACTCCCGCATACAACTGCGCTCGCAGAGGGCGGTTGAATATAGCCGTAGCCACTTACACTTGTTCTTCGCGGTGCGCATCCTGGTATGTCTACAGATGATACACTCTAAATCGGCGGCTCGGTTTTCTCACAGGCGGCCTCGGTCGCCTGTAGGCGACCGTCTTATACGCTCCGGGACGGTTCACCGCTTGGTGTGCACCCCGAGGCCTAGGGGGGCGGGGCCCCGGGGGTTGGATCCCTAGGGGGCTGTTGTTTTGGCGCTCCTGTGGTGCCCCGGTTGTTTTGGCCCCAAACCGCCATAATACATCTACTACTGTCCGCGGTTGTTTGTATTGTGAACTGCATGTTAGTGACAAATTGGCGACCTGTCGGCCGGTTGCTGAACTAGCTGGTTTTGCCTTATGAAATAATATGTGTGCAACTGCTGGTTTTCTAGTGACTTCCGCTTCCAACGACGATGATTTTAGTATCGGACTGCTGTGCTGGCAGGACTGCAGGTAGCGGCCGTATGTATGTATGTCTGTGCGTGCTGTTGGTTTGTCAGGACTGCAATCTGTTCCACTTTTAACATGGGACAATGAGGAGCATTTTTTGTGATATTCACTGGCACAGGAACGGAGCATTATGGAGTGACCTTTTGCCGTGAAGTTGACATCGAGGCTAACAAATAACTATATAAAAGCTCAGATCCCCTCCTCAATATTCCCTCAGCGAGTACCGGTCGACAGCATCAGTTCTGTGTTGACTGACTATTCATCTTTGGCCCGTGGCATAGCTTGTCACATGGATTATGTACAGTGCAGTGATTATAATCTTCCCTGGACTGAACTGAAATAAAGGTATATGTCTTCCATCTACAGGGTGTATTTGTAACGACTGTGCAGTGTTTGAAAATATTGCCGGTCCAAGTATTGTATTTACCTATTACGTTGCATGAAGTTTACAGAGAGTGAATTCAAAACTTGGACCGGCAATATTTTCAAACACTGCACATTCATTAAAAATACACCCTGTATATGCTGAAACTAATCGCATTATATGACATATCTAAATCTTCAGCAATCAAAACATCTGCCAATTACTGCCGCAACTATAGTGAAACCAGTTCTCAAGCTTGTGACTTAACTAAACAGCTACAATCCTCACAAAAATGGCAACCCTTGCCACTAGTTGACAACCCAGTGGAACTGCGATATCCGATATCAGCAGTAATTTATGCATCGCCCTTGATCTCGGGTCAGACTTTTTGTTCCGTCTGTCAGAGGTAGCCCTTATCTAATCTCTAATGAGCAGAAAACACGCAGAAGCGGACTGGTGTAAAAGAGAATTCAATCCTAGATTACGGTTTGTGGGTCAAGGGCGTTCGACAGAGGTTACTGTGGTAAAGCAAGGTTACAAACGGAATAATTCGACTGTTACTGTCTGGCGTTTTAAATCTTAAAGTACCCGGAAAGTTAACTCGGTCAACATGTGCCTGAAGAAGTCGGGTGTGTCGGCCGAAAGGTGCAAATATCGCAGCTCTGCTGTAAACAGGCACAACACACTTACTTCTAAAACAACATTCCAGACGAACGAATGAAGAAGAAGAAGAAGAAGAAGAAGAAGAAGAAGAAGAAGAAGAAGAAGAAGAAGAAGAAGAAGAAGAAGAAGAAGAAGAAGAAGAAGAAGAAGAAGAAGAAATCTTAACGTCATGGAAATTACCCCATGTTTGGTAAGGGTGCCGGTCACCGTGGTGAATGGCATACTGATACGGTTCGTGATCCTGCATACCCGCATTCGAAAAACAGCTGCTGGCGATTTGGCTTCAGACAGCGTTGCGCTGTTTTTTTTTTTTTACGAAATGGTATGGGTGCCGGTCGTTCAGAAAGCAATGGCAAACTACTAACCGTAAACTTGCCAAGACATCAACATCAGCTAAAAAAAAGAAAAAAAAAGAAGAAAAAAAGAAAAAACAAATGCTGGTGTTGACTGCAACGTCCTATAAAGGATATGCAACTAACTTTTTTTTTTTTGGTACAGGATATTCTGTCCTCTTAAGTTTATTCCATCATATAACAGGACGAAGTAAGGTTCCTCGTAGCCTCAGGATATTTCTGCTAATTGCCTTACTGATTGTCGGGAATTTAATCTTCCCTGTTAAGGCTTAAGTATATTATATCTGCACCATGGTCTCAAATACCCCTTGTGAGGCACTTGAACACAGGACAAATACTCACATCTATCACTGAGTATCCTAAAGCCTACAACAGATAACTCACAAGACAATATCCATTATATAATTTACCACGACATTAACATACATTTTTTAACCAATACGAATATAATGTAATCGAGATAGCTGTCACAGTTACAGTCAGGACATATGTCGTCCAGCTGTAAATTGTCTTTTCCAAGAATCCCCGACATTTCCTTGTGGAAAATGTCATCATCAAGTCTAGATGTGTGTTTTGGTGGTAAAGTGTTCCGGGGAAGTTGTAAATGATTGGACTCAATTATGAGTAGGAGTCTCCTGGTTTATGTTGCCTTGGGAATGTGGACGTCGATATCAGACAGACTTCGTTCTTGTTATCACGGTCACCGGTCACTTCTTTTCCTGCAACTGAGTATGGTTCAAGTCCTCTGTGTTGAGGACACTGTGGTACATGGATGTCCCAAACACATGGCAAACAATGTCCTTCAAGAGAACGCCTGATGCCCTGGAGCAAGACGAAATGGTAGAATCACGCTCGACTGACAAGATGATAATCCTTTTTTCGAATGAACTGTAGTTCATAAAGCTTCTCTATTCATCCTTCTATCCATCCATTCTGGAAAACAAAATAACATTCCGCCATAGTTCAACCAGCCTCTGTGGCGTTAGTTATATGTGTGGTGGTTCATGGTGCGGGATAAGTTTGTCTAGTTTTCTGCGCCAGTGTTAGCTGGCTTATCGGTTTTGAAGAGTGTATGCCTGTGACATCAGCTGGGGGATTGGCCGACGAGTTTTCCTTCCGTTTCCTCTCCCGGTTTCTTTAATCAGTGTTGGCTTCTGGCTCGTCGTTTTTGATATGTTGTAGCCCTAATAAGGGCTATTTAGTTCATTTTTGTTGTTTTTGGTTTGCTAGTTTCCTTCTCTTATATTCTTTGACTACGTCGGCGAACTCGTCTTTGCTCATATCACACATAGGTGTATTGAGTAATACCTCATATTTTATTAAGTGTCTGGGAGGGTCCTGGTTGCCCCTCGAGTTCCTTGGACACCGCGGATGAGTCGCTGGCCTTGGCTTGCGGTTTCTGTTCGGCCTTTGATTTGGCTCAGCTTGTGGCTCCTCTGTGGTCTTTTGTGTGGCTTCTGCTGGTTTGTTCTGCGTTAATTCTCCTACGGCTTTAAGCAGTCCTCTATCTGTTTTGATGGCTTTTAGGACTTCTTCGTTCTCCTTCTTCATCTTGGCCACGCGCTCCATCTCTTGGTGTATGCAGTGCTGGATTTCCTTCATGTCATCCAATAGTATTTCGTTGTCGCTGGTTGGTGTTGGTGTTAAAAGTGCCTTGACTTGCTTCTTCAGCTCGTCAATCTGGCCTTGGAACTGAGCTTTTTCAGCTTGTGAGATGTCCGTAGCTGTCTCGCACCTCTGCAGTACTTCCTTGTATGGTGTCTTTGTAGTAAAAGTGGTCTTTAAGACATCTCTGTGTCTTTGGAGATACGGGCAGCCCAGGTATCCTGCTCCATGTTTTCCAAGGCAGTCAGCGCACTTTCTCTTGTCACGGGGCGCTCGGAAGTCCTTGTCCTGTTTGGCCAGCGGACATTCCTTGAAGTGGCGGTGTTCGGCGCAATATCGGAAGATCTCTGTCTTGCTGCCGCACGTTGTTCTGCGGTGACCGGCCCTCAGGCACATTAAGCATTGCGTGATTCTCGGGAGAAATCAATCCGGATGTTGAACTTTCTTGTTCATAGATACTGTGATAGGTATCTCGCTGCCCTCTGTTGTCACCACCGCTAAAATTGTAGGGATCTTGGGGTATGTCAGCAGCCGCTCCGACTTCAAGATTTGGAAATAGAGATTCTCCTGTTGTAGCTGCTTCTGGATCTGGTCGTCTGTCAGCACCACTTGGATACGCTTGATAACCCATCTGGTCGTCTGTAAGTCGGTGTTTCCGCCTTTGGTGCCTTTCTCCTCTCCCTGCTTCTCGATAGTCTCGGCTCTTGTCTGTGGTGGGTTGTTGTCGGTCTTCCTCGTGGTAGCTTCATTTGAGATTATTTGCTGCAGCTCGCACGCAGGTTCTCTCCTCTCGTCTTCTTTAAGGTCATGGCTGCTTCCACGCTGCTCATCTTGTGTGTCGGGTGTCTTCTGGTGTTAGTCTTGCCACGTGTCATTTTCTCTCTCCACCCCCCCCCCCCCCAAATCAGGTTTCTTGAACAGTTTGGGTGACTTATTCTCGACAGCGCTCCGCAGTTGCGAATGGAAAAAGCTTCTCTAGCGACAGATAACCTTATATGTAACGACAAGACACTCTTGATCTATGATCCTCACATCACTGAGGAAGTTGATGGTGATACCATCTACAAAGAAAGGTGGCTCCTGTAACAATAATAGAAAACAGGTGACCTCTCCAGATACACAGGGGCTTCAAATGAAAACCTTAAAAGTGTGATATAAAATACAACAACCATGCCATTGTCTTGTAACTTGTCAGTATTGTTGTTAAGGGTGTCAAACATGTTAAGCACGTGACATCACGGTACAGATGAACATAATGGCGTCGTATGGACAGTTTAAATATGGCCGCCAACATTTAACATACATCACAGAGGAGTCGAGTTCTGTTATCTGTTTTTTAATCAGTGAATGGATAAAACCTATATAAATTTATTGGCGAATGAAGGTCCAGTATGGCGATGCATGCCTGTCTATCCAGCAAGTGTATGAGTGGAGTAGAAAGTTTCAAAACGGCGTGACTTCTGTGACAGACTGTTCACGACCAGGTCAGGCACACTGATTAGTGACCCAGAGTCGATTTTACTACAGGAATGCAAGCCCTTAATTGGCGCTGGAGGACTTGCATTGATCCAGTGTTCTATACTTTCTCAGAATATGTTCACTCCTTCCCCCACCACATAAAAAAAAAAAAAAAACAAGTATGGTTTTCATGTGAAGCCCTCTCGTTTAATCCGATTCTCTAACCTCCTCATTCATGTCATTACCAACACAATCTCTGATCTTTCAAATCGAGAGGATCATACCAGTATATATATGGTCTGTCCAACAAGACAACAGAGCATCCGCAAGATAAGGACGGTACAAACCCGCCGCCCGCGCCCCCCCCCCCCCCCCCTTGTGAAGCAAAGCACATAAACGTGCAGGGTCTCTGCACCGCCACATGATGTTGAGCCAAGGAATGTCCTGAAACTCCCACTTAAAGAAAGTTGGCTGATAAATAGCATGATGTTTGTGAAACTGAAAAGTTTTGGCCATATGAAAGTCACTGTGGTTTGGAGAGGATTCGGTGATGGCAGGCACGGATCCTGGTAGGAGAGAATTATGACGAAGATGAACACAGGGCACTGCAGACACTTGGAAGCGATCATGCACGAGGCAAGGGAGCTGTCAACGGATAGAGAATGTGTTCGGCAGCCGTGATGAGAGAGACATTATCCACATTGGTGTTTGTCCGTCGAGGATGATGATTACGATGATGAGTATTCATTTCATCCAGTGGGGTTGAAAGTTTGCAGCCGTGAGTTCTAAGATGGCTGAACATTACTTGCTACACAAAGACACTAATGAGTGACACATCTGACTTCGAGGGCTGGGTGACTCATCAGTTGCTATTCAAGAGATGCAAACCCTTTTCGGGGCTTGGGTTACATGAACACCAATGCATTGGAGTAAGGGAGATAGCATCCTCGCGGAGGATATACAAACAAAAGCAATATACACACATGTGGATCTTTGCCTATGCAACTGAGTTTTTGCAGAGTGTTGAGATTCTCTTTGTATGATCTATAGAAGGAGACAACAGCACATGTTCAGATATTCATGAGTAACTAAAATAATCCATGTGAAAAAGGAAAGCCCAACTATTATTCGATCATGTCCCCTTGACTATCATCTTTCACCATCCGCCCAGGACAGCTGTTACTTGCAGCTTATTATGAACCATCCTTGGAAATTATGATCTTTAAAACTCACACGTTAGTATAGCAGGGAGAAAGGGGGGATGGAAGAGAGAGAGATGTTAAGAGTGATGGGGAGATAGATGGGAATAGAGATAGGTGTCACAGCTCTGTATTACATATTGTGACAATATTTCATAGAACGAACGAACGAACGAACGAACGAACGAACCAACAGAAATCGTTATTTTCAAAGGGTTAAGAATTGGGCACGCAGGTCCGTCTGAAATTCTGCCTTTCTTCTCAATTTCCTCTCATACATTCTTTCATTCAACATCACTTATGATCAAGAAGACATAGAAGACAGAAGGAGACCTAAAGATTAGACATATTGCAAGGATAATGACGGGGCTATACACTAGCGTCTACTACGTGCTTATTTTGCACACGGATCGTTTCATGTTTTGTGCTTCACGACCCCTGTAGGGGACAGAACGGAACAAAGGGTTGTTTGGGATTAGTTACAAAATGGCCGATGATAGAGAGGCTCGAGTGTTAAAGCTAGTTTACATTTTAGAGTATTAGGTAGCGGCTAGGGGGTTCGTAATTGATTATGTTTTAGATAGTTCCATGTTCTTAGCCTAGGAAACAATACTCCGTATTCAGTTTTACGTTACGTAAGTTGATTATGGAGTATGTGTACGTTTATAAGAATGGTAGCGACCAGAGGCAATATGTTATTGCTACTGTTTCGATGACCGTGGCGCTGTTTGTACTGAGAGAGGCATAAGTCAAAATAGTGTTGGGAGGCGTGATTTCTCCTGTTTATATGTTTACATTAACATGTGGAAGGCCAGGCCCTGGAGACGTTGATCCCTTACCTGTGAGCACCTTTACTGTCAATAAAGAAGAGAATATTGTATTCGGTCGCATAGTTGTTCTCAGTGTTGTTTCTAGCATTTCTGTTTCTGTTTGTAGCTACGTCTCTCTGTGTTATTGCTTGTTGTTAACCAAGGTTCAGGATAATTGGGAGAGACAGATGGGGAGATATATAGGAAGGGAGATGGGGAGAGAGATGGAGAGAGATAGGGAGAGAGATAGGGAGGAAGACGAGGAGAGAGTTTGATAGGGAGAGAGATGGTAGAGAGACAGGGATAGAGGTGGGGAAAGAGATGAGGAGAGGTATGACTTGGCCAGGCGGCATAATCGAGACAAACACGCATAGCTGATCCACGACTCTGGTGACCACATGAGATGGCAAAGCATAACAACCCACGCTTATCGGTATAACACTTGATGATGATGATTTCCTGCGATTGACCGAGACAAAAGTGTAAGAAAAGTAAATGACCCTTCTTTAAAGCTTCCAGGACTACTGGGTATTTGATGATAGCACCGTGTTTTTTTTTTTAAATATAGAGCAATCGCCACTCGGGAGGTCATAGGGTCAATTTTACCCCCACCGCCGTTACTTCCCCAGGTCTTCCATGGTACCAGTTTAAAAATGGGTCAACTTTATAGCCCAGGTCAAATGTAAAATCTGCCTCCATGCGAATTCGAACCCATGACTACCGGACCGGCGGGAAAGCGTGCTAGCCACGGCGCTATCGAAGTTTTACTAGACTAAAATAAGTGCCATAAATGTTATAGAAAGTAAACGTAATATGAGTAATACTCACCACTTCCCCTCTGAAATGTCGATATGTCTATACATATACGGGCTAACTCATATATACGCCTTATTCCTGAGGGTTCTCTATTTGTTTTACTTTGTTAGTTACAGGACGTAGCAGTTAACGTCAGCATTTTTTTTTTGGCTGTTCGTAATTCCTGGGCAAGGTTAAGTTCAGTAGTTTGCCATTGCTTTCTGAACGACCGGTACCCATACCATTTCACAAAAACCAACATAAGGCGGTCTGTTTTCAAATCGATCACATCTGTGTTCCGAACGCGGTATGCGGGATTACGAACTGCGTCCGTAACTCCTTTACTACGGATCCGGCTTTACTTACTAATCCTATTAAAACAGAAGGGAACATACTTAGATTTTCCATTGAAGTTTATGTTGTTATTTTTAAAAAATTTTAATGTTGTTTTTTTTAAATTTTGCTTTCGCTCGATTTGAACTCAAGCGTAGTCAATATACGTGCTACTGCTTCTAGTGGACTGGTCTATTTTTGCGGGTGGATCAGCTTTCCCTATTACCAGTATCCCTCGACATGAGGCGTACCCACTCTGACTTCAGATGTACTTGTAATTTACGTCCCCAAGTTAAAGACAGGAAGTCAACATTTTAGCCCAACTGACCAGTGTAGGAGTTGAACCTGCTACATCGGCGTCAGCACACCGGAAGTTTCAGAACGTGCGCTGTTTCATTGCATTGATAGCCTTTGTCCATGTGCACCATTTTCAGAACATGAAGATTAACTTGTGTAACAAATCACGTTCAGTCAGGAAGTCTCAGTGGTGAAGATGTCAAGAGGTCAAGCGGTCAAGCTGTCTGCCTCGGGCTCCGAAGGTTATGGGTTCAATTCCAGGCTACGTCTTTCGATTCACGAGTGCATATTTTCGGAGACTCCTGGGGTTCGTCGCTGGAGCTACGGAGTTCATGCTTTGTGCGACGCTTTGGGCAGGTCGCCCTGTGGAAAGAGACCGAGCCACATGAGATAAAACCCGGTGCAATAAATTCGATCCCCGCAACTTTTAAGACTTTTTTAAGACGTTCAGTAAGACCTGTGCAGGGTGATAATAACATTGAGTCGAGAATGCATTGGATTGGCCGCAGGCTGAACTGAATGGAAGGTGCATCAATTGACAATTCGCGACTAGGTGATGTTATCAACTACGTTAACAGGTGAAAAGAAGCACCCGTGGGTTTGTGGCAAGGTTGGTGGAGGTTTGGTGCAGGAGAGCCTGGCATATGATACCAGAACAACTGGTCAGAGATAGGCATTCCGCTGGCTGGAGGACAGTCAACACACGAATGTTGTTATTATAGCGGATTCACAAAGTGTGATGGGAATGGTGAATTCAGGCACGCTTCAAACAGAGTGGCGGTCTTCCATTGAACAATAAAAAATGAGCATCTCTTGGATCCTGCCCCTTTCCAAGGACATACTGGTGTGGTGGGAAACGTGCAGGTTGGCAGACTGGCTGCTCGAGCAGAGGCTTCCTCAGTATCACCATCATCATCATCATCATCATCATCATCATCATCATCATCATCATCATCATCATCATCAGATACACGTCATTTGCAGAAAGTCCCTCTTATTACGACCCGCCAACAATGTTCTTCCTCCTCTATCAGTTCCTCCTCTTCCTCCTCTATCAGTTCCTCCTCTAACAGTCCCTTTTCTTCCTCCTCTATCAGTTCCTCCTCCTCCTCCTACTCCTCCTCCTCTATCAGCCCCCTGCTTCATGCACGTTCACGTCTGTTTCTTCAATGTTCCCTGTTCAACTTAGTGCTGCTAGAACACTCCTTCTTCACCCAAGAACTATACCTTCCATCAGTGTTTTCTTTTACGAAACCACTGCGAAGTTTTATATGGCTAAAGTGTTTCAGTTACTGAGACATGATGCTCGCTGTGAGACAGTTTTCTGTCAGGCCTGGATCTTGTTTAATGTCAGTGCCAGTTTTCTTTGATGTTCAGATCTTATTTAATGTCAGTGACAGTTTTCTCTAATGACAGTAATTTTTTTCTTCCTGGTCTTCGATATTTTTTAGAATTTTGCAGTGAAATTCAAATACTTTATATATTATAAATGTAGATAATAAAGCGGAAGAACAGAAAGATCATAACGGCCTGGAGAGAATGATGCTCCAGCGAGTTACCAGAGGATCTGGCCGACACCCAGGACTCATAGTAAAGGCCAGACGGACGCATAATCAGACTGCTACTTGTACCATTAGTACAGGGGCTCTTCGCTGGCTGTTGCAGAGGATGACGGAGCACGTATGGGAATGTCCCAAGTGATGAAATGTTCGTTCTTAACTCAACTCAAATCATCTCAACTAAACTGTAGAATTTAGATTTAAACCCTCTATTATCTATTTTAGGATTGCGAAATTGCCAAGACTCACATCCAGGTTCTTCATACTGTTTCATCTCTGTATTGCTATGGCCAGCCAAGTATGACTTCTCGCGAACAACCCCGATTGTTGCTGATTTTTTTTTCTCGCATATCCTTTACAGAATATTGCTATCAACACCAGTTCTAGCGTGCTGCGTTACCTCACGTGGATAAATGGGATTACGTAGAAAGTCGTTTAACCTCTAGGCCAGGGAGACCCGGCTGTTGCTGATTACTGCGGTACAATTTTCAAAGTTTGTGGTATTTTCAATTTCTTCGTTGTTGATTGAGATCTTTGGCAGCTATCTAGTTTTGTCCGAGGAAATTATTTTTGGTTTACTTAAATTCAGTGAAAAATTTTGATATTCAGTGTGTCTCATGACAGACATGATCATTTGTTCTAATCATGTAGCACTATTTGAGAGGAGAATTGTCTCATCTGCATACCTAAGTCCTGGAATTTGATTCCCTCCAATTACGAATGGATCAAAATTGTAACTGTCCTCATTATTTCGTACATTTCTCATTGCGTTCTTTCCTGTATAATATGTTGAATAGATGTGGAGAGAGAATTTAGCTTTGTCTTACACCCTTGTCTAGATACTCGAATTTCTCTAGCTTGTCCAAGTTAATACCATTAAGTGTAATCGTATATTTAGGTATGATTCATAACTTGAATAATACAATTGTCTCTGTCATCCTTTTGTTCAAGTTGTAGCTTATTTGACTACATCTCTCTCTCTCTCTCTCTCTCTCTCTCTCTCTCTCTCTCTCTCTCTCTCTCTCTCTCTCTCTCTCTCTCTCTCTCTCTCACACACACACACACACACATACACACACAACGTCCGTCATCGTTGTCCCGGGGTAAATGAAACTGTATTTTCATTCAATCACTTGTCATGAATTCTGGTCAATGATAGGCTTGTTATACCTCGAGACATGAGTTGGACAAGATAGAGCAGTGGTTCTCAACCTTTTATGGCCCATGCACCCTTTCACCATATGTTCATAATGTCACCCCCCCCCCTTTTTTTCGTATTTCCTCATTATATAATCCCCCCCCCCCCACGATCCTACACAATATACGTGGCAAGAGAAGTTAAATTTAATAACACATACTAGAACAAGTCTTGACGTACGTGATTTGCGAGTCTACTTACGTTATGAGACGAAATTAGGAAGGGTGAGAAGTACATAACCATAAAGTATGGAGGAAATACAATATCAAGTAATCGTTCCTTGAATTAACGCGATCTTGAAATAATCTTAACCCCCCCCCCCCCTCCCCGCCGCCCCCCTGGAAACCCTAAAATTCACCCCACCGGTTGAGAACCTCTGAGATAGAGCATAACATCTGGCAAGATAGAGCGCAGCATAAAACAAGATGGAACACAACATATAACCAGATAGAGAAGAATATAAAAGAAGGTAGAACACAACATACAACAATACAGAACACACAATTTGAAAGGATAAATCAAAACATAGAACACGATAGAATACAACATAAAAGAATTTAGAACACGACATAAAACACGACAGAATAAAACCGAAAAGAAGGTAGAATCCAACAATTAAACAGGACTGAGAATATTATAGAATACGATAGAATACAACATAAAACAAATTTAGAACACAACATAAACAAGCTAGAACAAAACATAAAACACGATAGAACACAACATAAAACAAGATAGAACAAAACTTAAAACACGATAGAACACAACATAATACAAGATAGGGAACAACATCAAAGGAGATGGGAAAAAAAACATAAACGAGGATAGAACACAATATAAAACAATATCGACCACAAAATTATGAAAAATAGAGCTCAACACAGAACACGATAGAATACAACCTAAAAGAAGATAGAATACAACATTAAAATAAGATAGAACACAGCAAGAAACTAGATAGTGCACAGTAAAGCAAGAAACGAAACAATGTAAAACAGGACAGAAAGCAACATAACACAGAAAAGAATACAATATAAAACAAGATACAATACAACATAAAACACGATAGAACACAGACGAAAACAGAACATAAAACATCACAAAATAATATAAGTCACGCTATAAAACTGGGTGAAAGAGTCACTGTTTCTCTAGAAA
Source organism: Cepaea hortensis (assembly GCA_963921405.1). Taxonomy (NCBI): domain Eukaryota; kingdom Metazoa; phylum Mollusca; class Gastropoda; order Stylommatophora; family Helicidae; genus Cepaea; species Cepaea hortensis. Next base: position 19,633,328 of record OY992883.1, read on the forward strand.
TCAGGTCACATAAGAGAGAAATGGAAATCGAATGTGCTTTTAGCAAAGATCACTCGTGGACTCGATGTCCCGTGGATGTCCTGTGGGTCACCATTTTATATGCACAATCATTGAAGATTCTCTCAAATATTTACATCAGAGTTTAACGTGTAAACGCCACTGAAGATTCTCGCATACATTTACACAAGTGTTTAACGTGTAAACGCCATTGGAGATTATAGATTCTATCATATATTTACAGCAGTCTTTAACGCGTAAACGCAATTGAAGGTTCTCTCACAAGTGTTTAACGTGTAAACGCCATTGAAGATTCTAGATCCTCTCATACATTTACATCCTAGTTTAACGTGTGAACGCCATTGAAGATTCTCTCATACATTTACATCCTAGTTTAACGTGTGAACGCCATTGAAGATTCTCTCATATATTTATATCCTAGTTTAACGTGTAAACGCCACTGAAGATTCTCGCATACATTTACACAAGTGTTTAACGTGTAAACGCCATTGGAGATTATAGATTCTATCATATATTTACAGCAGTCTTTAACGCGTAAACGCAATTGAAGGTTCTCTCACAAGTGTTTAACGTGTAAACGCCATTGAAGATTCTAGATCCTCTCATACATTTACATCCTAGTTTAACGTGTGAACGCCATTGAAGATTCTCTCATACATTTACATCCTAGTTTAACGTGTGAACGCCATTGAAGATTCTCTCATATATTTATATCCTAGTTTAATGTGTGAACGCCATTGAAGATTCTCTCATACATTTACATCCTAGTTTAATGTGTGAACGCCATTGAAGATTCTCTCACACAATTACATCAGTGGTTAATGTGTGAACGCCATTGAAGATTCTCTCTTACATTTACATCCTAGTTTAATGTGTGAACGCCATTGAAGATTCTCTCTTACATTTACATCCTAGTTTAATGTGTGAACGCTATTGAAGATTATCTCACACAATTACATCAGTGGTTAATGTGTGAACGCCATTGAAGATTCTCCCCTTCATTTACATCCACGTTTAATATGTAAACGCCATTGAAGATTCTCTCAAAAATTTACGCAAGTGTTTAACTTGTAAACGAAACTGAGGGGATTCTAAATTATCTCATGCATTTACATCCACGTTTAATGTGTGAACGCCATTGAAGATTATCTCATACATACCCCATGAGGCACATCACAGTAATGATACCCACCTCCCTCTCTCTTTCCCTCCCTCCACCTCTCTCTCTCTCTCTCTCTCTCTCTCTCTCTCTCTCTCTCTCTCTCTCTCTCTTATATATATACCTTGCACATGCCCATGTACACCAATGTATGAATGTCTGTTGAGCGGCGTATATGTATGTATGTGCGCTCACGCATATCAGTCCACCCAGACTTTAGGACTTGCCTCAAAATAACATATATGAGTGCATAATGCGATTTTGGTTAGTACCACCATCATGCTTGCGCCCACTCATGCTTCGTTAGTACATCCACTTGGATTGCTCAGATACCCTTATCAGACCAGTTGCTGTCCTGCCTCCGTTCCTCCCCTTCTTTCTATGTGCTCACTGAACCGTAACACCTATCACCCCGCCATCATCCTCCATCAAACTCTATCGATTGGATATAAAAAGAATACATCGGAGATATTCTGAGTTACTCACAGATCGGAACTGTGAGGTAAGTATGAAATTTTTTTTCAATTCTCATGTTCTCTTCATTGCTTTAATTATTTCATCCTTTTGTTCTTCTCCTCCTGTCGCCACCTTTTGATGTAGTCACAGGAGATGTTGTGTTTGTGAATGTGTTTGTTTGCTGATGAAGGCTAATCGCCGCAACGTCCTGTATGTGTCGTAAATCTGTTATGTAAAGCTGCACTACTTTGTGTCATTTTATATTGTTTACTTTTCCACAGCTTTACCGCAGTTCCACCAAATTTTATTCACGTTTAATGTGTGAACGCCATTGAAGATTCTCTCATACATTTACATCCAAGCTTAATGTGTGAACGCCATTGAAGATTCTCTCATACATTTACATCCACGTTTAATGTGTAAACGGCATTGAAGATTCTCTCATACATTTACATCCAAGCTTAATGTGTAAACGCCATTGAAGATCCTGCCATACATTTGCGCCAGCATTTAATGTGTACAATGTAGTATACATACACTTTAATACACAACAGATAACAATGTACTATTTACAAAAATACGCGTAAATATGTAAACATGAAACTATTAAAGAGAACAATGAATCAGGGCTTCGATTGAGCATCAAGGCTATGTGAGTCATTTGTGAATAGGTACCACAATGGTAGTATTTTAGGTCAATATTTATCATCATCATATCATCATCATCATCATCATAATCCAGTGCCTTGTCGGCTGTTTGAGCGATCACGCCTCTCCACAAATTGCGATCTCCGACGGCAAGGATCAATTCGTGTGTTGACTCCCTTCCGTGCCATCACACTAGACTATCAAGAATTGTCTCACACTGTCTTCCTCTATCACACTTTTCACAAATCTTTCCGGTTGTCACAACCTGTTCCACTCTTTGTCTTCTCAAATGTGGCCAAAACAGGATGACACCTTCTTTCTTACGTTAGTGATAAGTTGTCTTTGCGACTTAGCTTCCCTCAAAATGTCCTGATTGCTCATTTTGGTTGTCCAATTTATTTTCAGCATAATTCTATAAAACCACATCTCCAAGGCTTCTAGGTGTTTATTTTCCACCTGTTTGTTACTTGTCCGGGATTCTTAGCCGTATGTTAAAACTGGTTCTATGTAACTTGCAAAAACTCTTTTTCTAACTTTCAAGGCCAAGGGCTTATCTGACAACAAATTCTCCATTGGTAAGTATTACATTGGTTTAACACCATTCTTTGAGTCTTTCCCCCGAAGACAGGCATTATGCTAACTCCTGTCTATGGTATTAATGTTTGACTTACTGTCTTCATACAGTCATTATGTTAACTCCTGTCTATGGTATTAATGTTTGACTTACTGTCTTCATACAGTCATTATGTTAACTCCTGTCTATGGTATTAATGTTTGACTTACTGTCTTCATACAGTCATTATGTTAACTCCTGTCTATGGTATTAATGTTTGACTTACTGTCTTCATACAGTCATTATGTTAACTCCTGTCTATGGTATTAATGTTTGACTTACTGTCTTCATACAGTCATTATGTTAACTCCTGTCTATGGTATTAATGTTTGACTTACTGTCTTCATACAGTCATTATGTTAACTCCTGTCTATGGTATTAATGTTTGACTTACTGTCTTCATACAGTCATTATGTTAACTCCTGTCTATGGTATTAATGTTTGACTTACTGTCTTCATACAGTCATTATGTTAACTCCTGTCTATGTTATTAATGTTTGACTTACTGTCTTCATACAGTCATTATGTTAACCTCTGTCAATGATATTAATGTTTAATTTACTGTCTCCAGACTGTCATTATTTTAAACACCGTCATTATTATTAATGTTTGACTCACAATCTTCAGACTTTCATTACGTTAAACACTTACAATGTTATTAATATTGAATATGCTGTCATTATATTAAACCCCGTCAGTGTTATTAACAGCTAACTCACTGTTTCCAGACTGTCATTATGTTAAACTCCGTAAACGTTATTAACGGCATATAATCAGATTGCTACTGGTACTATTGGCGTTGGAACTCTTCGCTGGCTGCTGAGGATGGGGACGAAGCGCTAATGGGAATGCCCCGAATGCTGTGATGTCGGTTCCTAAATCAATCAATCAATCGATCGATCGATCAGTCAATGTTATTAACGGCTAACTCACTCTCTCTAGTTTGTCAATAAGTTAAACCCTGTCAATGCTATTAATGGCTAACTCACTCTCTCTAGTTTGTCAATATGTTAAACCCCGTCAATGCTATTAATGGCTAACTCACTCTCTCTAGTTTGTCAATATGTTAAACCCCGTCAATGCTATTAATGGCTAACTCACTGTCTCCAGGCGGTGATCATTAATGGTAGCCGCGGTAACTAGTTTGAGAGACCCTCGGCCCTGTGGTCATGGTGTTAAAATCGCATTATGGTGAACATTCACAAACTGACTTGGGCTGCCAAACAGACCCTACCTAAAATAAGTACCAGAAAATGCCTTGGACATAAGGCGGCTGATGTGATACTTATTGACCACATCGTCCAGCTAGCGATCATGGGTATATGTTGTTTGTCCATCAAGAATGATGATGACCATTCATTTCATCCAATGGGGTTGAAAGTACGGAGCCGTGAGTTCTAAGATGGCTGATAAGGCCTATTTTGGCTCGAAATGTTCTTTGACAATGCGGGCAAAGAATGCTTGACGTTTCTGGAGGAGGATTTCCTGCAGTAGTTTTACTGTCCTGCCTTTTCTTCACAGCTCTTGCAGTTCTGGTTGCTTCACAAGTGACTGCATCCTTATGTAATGATGTACGCCATGAATTACGGTCTTTAGCAGCAGTCTCCTGGGTGTCAGGATGAATTCCAAAGGCTATCAGTGAGACTTTCAGAGTGTCTTTAAAGCGTTTCCTCTGGCCGCCTTGGGAGCGTTTACCACAACGCAGCTCGCCGTAAAAGTTTTTTTTAGGGAGCCTGTGATCTGGCATACGAGTTAAGTGACTAGCCCAGAGAATCTGATTTTTCATTAGTAGAGTGTGGATACTAGGCATGGATGCTCTTTCTAGAATTTCAGTGTCTGGGATCTTGTCTTGCCATTTAATCATCAACAGCTTCCTAAGGCAGACTGTGTGGAAGTGGTTTAATTTCCTTGCATGTATATGGTAAACAGTCCATATTTCACAAGCATGTAGCAGTGTGTATAATACAACTGCTTTATAGACTTTCAGCTTTGTTTGCAGGCTTATTCCACCTCTGTCCCATACATTCTTGTACAGTCTGTGAAAGGAGATTCTTGCACTCACTTCGTCATCAATTGTGGCAATTTGTGACACGGTGCTGCCAAGATAGGTGAATTTGTCCATGACCGTTCACCTTAATATTCATCACGGTGTGATTATTTCCTGGAGATGGCTGGTACATAACTACAGTCTTCTCCAAGTTGATATTGAGCCCAAAGTTGGCACAGGCATATGAGAAAGCTCAAACATTGTGTTGCATGTCTGCCTCTGAGCGCAATCATCAGCAAACAGCAGTTCTCTGTCGGTGTCGCTGTTAGTTTTTGTTTTGGCTTTCAGTCTTCTGAGATTGAACAACTTTCCATCCATGCGGTAGTTGATGCCTATTCCAATGTCATTGTTCTCGAAGGCATTCGTCAGCATAGCTGAAAACATGAGGCTGAACAGTGTTAGGACACATCCATGCTTCACTCCATTGGTGACTGGAAAGGGCTCAGACAGTTCACCATTTTCCTGTACTCTTGCCTGCATACCATCATGAAATAGCCGCACTATTTGGACACACTTTTGTGGACAGCCATATTTCGCCATAATCGTCCATAGTCCTTCTCTACTGATTGTATCAAAAGCCTTGGTAAGGTCAATGAAAGAACATTTCGGAGTTCTGTTCCTGACATTTCTCTTGCAACTGCCTTGCAGCTTGAATCAAGTCAACAGTTCCTCGTTCTTTTCTGAAGCCACACTGACTCTCAGGAATAAGACCTTGATCGAGATGGGCCGTGAGGCGATTGAGAAGAATTCTGGCGATTATCTATCTTCCCTGCGATTGAGAGCAAGGAGATGCCTCGGTGGTTGTCACAGGAAAGGAGGTGTCCTTTACGTTTGTAAAGGTGGACTATTGACGCTTCCTTGAAATCTTGTGGCATGGTCTCGTTCACCCATATGTTTGTAAAGACTTGGTGAAGCTGCTCTGTTAGGACCGGCCCACCTGCCATGGGTATATACATATATGGGTCTAACACCAGCTGCCGAATGCGCGTTAAGGCGCGGAGAGTCTTTTATTTATTATTGTAAATCAATCAATCACTCATGTGCCATGCCGGAAAGCGTGGGCGGTCATGACTCGCCATTTCACTCGATCACCAAAGTCGTTGATCAGCTCAGTGTTCCTGTCTCGACCATGCCATGTGGCCAAGCCATCCAGGTATTTACTTCTCGGTCTTCCCCTTGGTCTGTTCCCTTCGATCTTGCCAGGTGTCACCAAGTTCTCCAATCCATTTCTTCTCATAACATGTCCAAACAATTTTGCCTGTCTACGTCTAATTTCTCTAATCAATTTACGATTTTCAGTTGTGTCTATAGTACTTTGCCATTGGTTTTTCTGTCCATGGTATTCTTTGCAATATCCTCAGAAACCAAATTTCGACACCCATCAGATGTTTTTCAGCTTGACTGCTCATTGTCCAAGTTTCACATCCATAGAAAAGAACAGGCTCTATGTAGCACCTCAACACTCTTTTTCTCATTTCAATTGACATCTTTTTAAGGGTCAGTATATTTTTCATCTTGCTAAAGGCTACTTTCGCCATTGCGATTCTTGTTCTAATTGTAAATATAATGTCAATATCTTGAACGAACAATACTAGAGGTTAGATCGGTAGTGTTTATGAATTTGCCTCACATATTGGTATACAAACTAGGTAATATATATTAAGGTATCGGTGATATATTAACATAGCAAACAAAAAACGAAAATAAAACGACGATAGAGAGTAAAAGAAAAAAACCAACAGACAAGATAGATGAAAGGTAGGAAGCTGAAAAAAAGGCTGAAAGAAAAGAGAAAGGAATGGCAAAGAAAGAACGAGAAACAGAAAGAAAAATTGAAAGAAAGAAAGAAAGAAAGAAAGAAAGAAAAAAGAAAGAAAGAAAGAAAGAATAACATCAAATAATTAACATAAATAATCAAACAATAAAATAGAAAGACATAGATAACGACGCGTAGAAGTCTTGTCTGTAAATCTGGCCATAATTTCAGTGACTTTATTAAAAAAAATATTGTTTACGGTCTGTCATTCAGTGAATTGATCGCTGTAACGACATTATTCATTGAACATATCACTGTAATGCCAGTATTCAGAAAACTAATCGTTGTAACAACATTATTCAGTGAACAGTTCAATGTGACGACACTAATCAGTGTCTGTAATGCCAGTATTCAGTGAACTAATCTCTGTAACGACTTTATTTCGTAAACTAATCGCTGTAATACCAATATTCAGTGAACTGATCGTTGTAACGCCAGTATTCAGTGAACTAATCGCTGTAACGACATTATTTAGTGAACTAATCACTATAATGCCAGTATTCAGTGAACTGATCGCTGTAACGACATTATTTAGTGAACTAATCACTACAATGCCAGTATTCAGGGAACTAATCGCTGTAACGACATTATTTAGTGAACTAATCACTACAATGCCAGTATTCAGGGAACTAATCGCTGTAACGACATTATTTAGTGAACTAATCACTACAATGCCAGTATTCAGGGAACTAATCGCTGTAACGACATTATTTAGTGAACTAATCACTACAATGCCAGTATTCAGGGAACTAATCGCTGTAACGACATTATTTAGTGAACTAATCACTACAATGCCAGTATTCAGGGAACTAATCGCTGTAACGACATTATTTAGTGAACTAATCACTACAATGCCAGTATTCAGGGAACTAATCGCTGTAACGACATTATTTAGTGAACTAATCACTACAATGCCAGTATTCAGGGAACTGATCGCTGTAACGACATTATTTAGTGAACTAATCACTACAATGCCAGTATTCAGGGAACTAATCGCTGTAACGGCATTATTTAGTGAACTAATCACTATAATGCCAATATTCAGGGAACTAATCGCTGTAACGACATTATTTAGTGAACTAATCACTATAATGCCAGTATTCATGGAACTAATCGCTGTAACGACATTATTTAGTGAACTAATCACTACAATGCCAGTATTCAGTGAACTGATCGCTGTCGCGCCAGTATTTCACCCGGGTCCCGGCGATTTACTTCTAGACAAGACGTGATTGCAGTTACGACATCCGTCGTTTGGTATCAGATCTGCGAGGTCTCAGTTTCGTCTCCCTGACTCTGTATGTGGTTGATGGATGTCCTCTTTCCGTCCTTGTTAACTAGGTAACGGATAGCAGCATGTCTGAAAAGACAGTATAGGTACAGTCATTATGTTAACCTCTGTCAATGTTATTAGTGTTTAACTCACTGTCTCCAGATTGCCTAGTAAATCCCAAAAGATATGTAACAAACTTAACTTTTGTGGTAATACAATACGTGACTCGACATTCACAGGATTTGTTGTTACTTTCCTTCTGTGCTGTTTATATACAATCCGTCTCTATTCGTCTCTCTGGTTGACCTTCTCTTGCAAGTCGTTGATTCCATAATATATATGGATTCCTAAACTATTCAACCATTACGACATACTGAAGAGGCATAAGCCATCAGCTGATGTGAGTAGGTAATCCATAGGTAGATATTCCATTCACCGCTGGTCTCCCTGGCTTAGGATTTAAGGATGTTTTCCGTAATCCCGTAAACTCTCGTACGAAACACAGCTGCGCGAGATTAGGCAGCGGATCGGTCACGTTGGTTACTTACGGAGGTATGTGAGCCGGTCATTCAGAGAGCAATGACAAACTACTGAACGTAAAACTTGCCAAGACATCAACAGCAGCTGAAACTTGCTGGTGTTATCTGCAATATCCTGTAAAGGATATGCGAAAAAAAACAACAACATTCCAATCGCCATTTTCCAATTTTTAATATGCAGCCACTAATGCTTTCGTGTCAGCTGCCACCTTGCCGTCTTAATAGACGATAGTTTGTTACACTGTGCTTAATAAAACAAAAAAGGCATAACCCATAGCGGGGACCAGGGATGGAGTTATACCTCTCCATAGTACAATGCCTAGGCTGAATTTAGAGATCAGGTGTTGCCCATGCGGCATGATAAGTCTCCCGGCTTGCCTTGTTTACTCCCAATGCAAGGTAACACCCATACCAGCTGCAAAAACTGCCGGATCAGCAAACCAACGCTCTAACTGTCCGCCTGTCGGAGCTTCGATCTTATACCAGATCCCGACCAAGGTTTAGGGTCTCGTCTGAGCTGCCACGACATTTAATCTTTTGGTTACATTTCGTTGCACTATGATACAACTTGTACCACCCCAGTTGCACTTCTCAGCTCGAAACCCTTGACATAATGTGAGGTGTCGATTTGGCGATCTCCGTCCAACATTCGACGCTAGCAGAAAGCAGGTAGTACCGTCTACTGTTCTACGGTAGCTCAGACATATCTGACCAAGAACACATTATTCCCTTGAATTGCATGTAATAAAAAGAACTACCGTAACACCCGCATATGGCATACAAAGTTGAGAATGAAGTACAAGACAAGATAACTCAGACATCAGCTATCAAACCTGTTTTGTGGAATATGCCCATTGTTATTCACGCGGCGACACAAAATGGCGTCCTCGGTTAAGGAGTCCTTGTATATCACGGGTTTCTTCTCTATGCACGGACACATGCCAAACAAGTCGCTAAACTCCCGTTTGAATTTTTCCTGGAGAGGTGAAAGGACACATGATGAGTGGATTGGATACAGATTTACACGAATACAAGGGAAAGTGAGTACGTGGAGATTTACAAGACCCACGATCACAAGTGACACACTGGACGCTGCGTCGATAAAGCAAACACACACAATAAATAAGTAAGCAAGTAACTAAATAAATAAAAAATAAGTAAAGAAGTAAATAAACAAATAAGTAGATAAATAAGTAAATAAATAAGTAAATAAATAAATAAATAAATAAATGTGAAAATAAATAAATAAGTAAATAAATAAACAAGTAAATAAATAAGTAAATAAATAAACAAGTAAATAAGTAAGTAAATAAATAAACAAGTAAATAAATAAACAAGTAAATACATAAGTAAATAAATAAAGATGTAAATAAATAAATAAATCGGAAAATAAATAAGTAAGTAAATAAATAAGTAAATAAATAAGTAAGTAAATAAATAAGTAAATAAATAAGTAAGTAAATAAATAAGTAAATAAATAAAGAAGTAAATAAACAAATAAGTAGATAAATAAGTAAATAAATAAGTAAGTAAATAAATAAACAAGTAAATAAATAAAGAAGTAAATAAACAAATAAGTAGATAAATAAGTAAATAAATAAACAAGTAAATAAATAAACAAGTAAATAAACAAGTAAATAAATAAAGAAGTAAATAAATAAGTAAATAAATAAAGAAGTATATACATACGTTAGCAAATAAATAAGTAAGTAAATAAATAAATAAATAAATAAATAAATAAATACAAATAAGTCCCATGGCAGGCTCCTGCGGTTTGTCTATGAAGTGTTGAGTCTATCACATGTTTGTAGACACTGTGCCATAAATGGCCAGTCTGTCCGAGAGTTGGCATCGAACCCTACCCTACCGCGCTCAAGCCATTGTCAGCGTACTCATCTAATCATTACACCTGCGTATCCACTATTTATAAACATGTTTTTAAAAGAGAAAGACATTTGGAAATTAGCTTCTTTCAGGTAATTGTTGTTAATTATTCTAGCGGTCGCAGGTAATCACATCTCTGTTTCTTCAAGTCCTTCCTAATTTGTTCATTTAAGTTCCAAGATTAACTGCCATACAGCAAAACAGGTTCAATGTAGCAATTCAGCATCATCTTTCTTGCACTCAATGATAGTAAGTTATTTCATAAGATATTTTTTTGTCTGAAATGCAGCTTTCCCTGTTACGTTCTTAATCTCTGCTGTACATCTTCCATCTATATTATAAGTGGCCCTAGATTAGATAAATTATATACAACTAGTCTCATTATTTGGGGAACGTTTTTCCCCCGCGATTCCATCCTGTTTCAGGATATTGCGGTCAACACCAGCATCTTTCAGCTGTATGTTGATTCCTAGGCTAGATTACGCTCATCAGCACGCCACGACTTTCTGAGCGACCGGCTGCATACTCTCAAAAGTCACTAGCGTGACTCGAACCACTTCTAATTCTCGTCCGCTCACGTTGACTACGAGAGTATTCGGGATTAACGGAGAAAGCTGCTAACTCCTCGGCCAGGCAGCCGGCTATTTGGGGAACGTTATGAGAAGAAATAAAAAAGAGAACTTGGATACAACTGGCAAAACTGAGGGTAACAGAACAAGGGGACGGCAGAGAAGTAAATATCTTGATGGCTTGGCCACGTGGCATGCTCGAGACAAGAACACAGAGCTGATCCACGACTCTGGTGATCGTGTAAGATTTCGAAACATGACCTTCCACGCAAAGAGGCATGGCACATCATAATGAACTATTTAAATTGATTTACAGTATTCTAAGAGTTTTCGGTAACGTTTAGATTCAAAAGCCATTATTTTCTTCTTAATTGTAAACTACCTCCAAGACATGAGACCGAATTGAAGAAAATGTTGACGAAACTTATCCTTATAACTGATACCTTATGACGTTGAGGATCATGCCTGTCCAAAGTCGTCTGACTTTTCACTGCCAATCATGGCTGATACAGATGTCTCTCTATACCATAATGTCAAACCATCCAACATCTTCTCTCTTGGTCTCTTTCTGCCTCCCCTCTCCTCCAGATTTCTCGCCGTGACGACAGACTCCAGCTTTCCCCTTCTCGTGACGTGCTAAAAGAATGTGGACTGTCTTCTACTGATACGAGTAATCAGTTATCTTTGTGAGTTAACTTCATTCAAGATATCTTCATTACTTTTTCTGTCTGCCCATGGTGTTCTCGTCATTATTCTACAGATCCACCTCTCCGCATCTTTCACATGATTGTTTATTTCTCTGCTCATTATCCATGATCCGCGTCCGTACAGCAGGACTGGGTCAGCAGTAACACGGCATCTAAAGATATAATTCTGAAGGCAATGTCTGTCAAAACTATCATTGCTGTACCTTCCGGTGTAGGACAGGTGGGTCTTAAGCCTGGGGAATTAAAGCCGCCTGACTAGCGAAGCTGCAGTGAAGTGAACAGGTTAGGGATTTTTTTCTGTGTATTCCACATTTTTAAAAATCCATCATTCACCAAGGATTCGAACCCGGATCTCCCGAATGAGACACCGGTGCTTTAGCCACTTGACCAACTTCTCCTCAAATATCAAGGTCACTAAAACAAAGAGGAAGGAGCTTACAAAAAGCTATGTTTGACTGCGTGGTTTTAGATAGAAAACTTCGGGAGACTCCGTGGGGAAGTCGTCAAGCCGTCTAGCTCGCGCTCCGAAGGTTGTGGGTTCGATTTCGGGCTACGTCTTTCGGTTCACGAGTGAATTTTCCTCGAAGACTCCTGGGGGTCGTCGCCGGAGCTAAGGAGTTCGTACTTTGTGCGATCCTTACGGCAGGTCATACCGCCGAAAGAGACCGAGCCATATGGGATAAACCTCTGGGTAATGGTGGAGTGTTGATGCATGACAAGGCAGACGTGGTTGCGGCATTGTGGGAGCACGTGCACACCTCGGAGGAGCAAATGGATCACCATGGTCTGGCAAGAATGAGACAGCGAGGAGTGACGAGGGGATCTGGCCGACGCTCGACGCTGAGAGGAAAGGCGAGACGGACATATAATCAGATTGCTACTGGTACTAATGATGTTGGAACTCCTCGCTGGCTGCTGAGGATGGGGACGGAGCCCCTATGGGAATGCTCCGAATACTGTGATGTCGGTTCCTAGATCAATCAATCAATCAATCAATCCTCTCGACTTTTAGACTTTTTAGACCAAATCGAAAACTGCGAGTGTCAACAATGTAACAGACAAAGAAAACTCATATATATATTATTGCTAGGACTTACGTTGAGGAGGCCGTAGATGAACGGGTTGTAGCAGGAATTACTCATTGCCAACCAGTTCGAAGAAAACCAGATGATGTTAATGTATTTGTAGCTGTAAGGAGAAGATACAATGTGAGATCTTAGCTTCAGAAGTTATACTTGTACATACAAGTTAGCTGTGTATCCTTTACATGATCTCACAGTCAACAGCAGTAATTTTTGGTTGGTTGTGATTGCTTGGCAAGTTTGCTTTCAGTAGTTTGCCATTGCCTTCTACACGACCGACACTCATACCATTGTACGGAAGCCAGCGCAAAGCGGTCTGCTTCCAAATCGCCAGCATTCGTAACCCTTGCGCCACATACATACAAGACCAATTAGTTTAATCAATCATAATACACACAACAATCATCATACATACAAGACCAATCAGCTTAATCAATCATAATACACACAACAATCATCATACATACAAGACCAATCAGCTTAATCAATCATAATACACACAACAATCATCATACATACAAGACCAATCAGCTTAATTAATCATAATACACACAACAATCATCATACATACAAGACCAATCAGCTTAATCAATCATAATACACACAACAATCATCATACATACAAAACCAATCAGCTTAATCAATCATAATACAGACAACAATCATCATACACACAAGCCCAATCAGCTTAATCAATCATAATACACACAACAATCATCATACATACAAGACCAATCAGCTTAATGAATCATAATACACACAACAATCATCATACATACAAGACCAATCAGCTTAATCAATCATAATACACACAACAATCATCATACATACAAGACCAATCAGTTTAATCAATCATAATACAGACAACAATCATCATACATACAAGACCAATCAGCTTAATCAATCATAATACACACAACAATCATCATACATACAAGACCAATCAGCTTAATCAATCATAATACAGACAACAATCATCATAAATACAAGACCAATCAGTTTAATCAATCATAATACATACAACAATCATCATACATACAAGACCAATCAGTTTAATCAATCATAATACACACAACAATCATCATACATACAAGACCAATCAGCTTAATGAATCATAATACACACAACAATCATCATACACACAAGACCAATCAGCTTAATCAATCATAATACATACAACAATCATCATACATACAAGACCAATCAGCTTAATCAATCATAATACAGACAACAATCATCATACATACAAGACCAATCAGCTTAATCAATCATAATACAGACAACAATCATCATACATACAAGACCAATCAGCTTAATCAATCATAATACAGACAACAATCATCATACATACAAGACCAATCAGTTTAATCAATCATAATACAGACAACAATCATCATACATACAAGACCAATCAGCTTAATCAATCATAATACATACAACAATCATCATACATACAAGACCAATCAGTTTAATCAATCATAATACACACAACAATCATCATACATACAAGACCAATCAGCTTAATCAATCATAATACAGACAACAATCATCATACATACAAGACCAATCAGCTTAATCAATCATAATACAGACAACAATCATCATACATACAAGACCAATCAGTTTAATCAATCATAATACAGACAACAATCATCATACATACAAGACTAATCAGCTTAATCAATCATAATACATACAACAATCATCATACATACAAGACCAATCAGTTTAATCAATCATAATACACACAACAATCATCATACATACAAGACCAATCAGCTTAATCAATCATAATACAGACAACAATCATCATACATACAAGACCAATCAGCTTAATCAATCATAATACAGACAACAATCATCATACATACAAGACCAATCAGTTTAATCAATCATAATACAGACAACAATCATCATACATACAAGACCAATCAGCTTAATCAATCATAATACATACAACAATCATCATACATACAAGACCAATCAGTTTAATCAATCATAATACACACAACAATCATCATACATACAAGACCAATCAGCTTAATCAATCATAATACAGACAACAATCATCATACATACAAGACCAATCAGCTTAATCAATCATAATACAGACAACAATCATCATACATACAAGACCAATCAGTTTAATCAATCATAATACAGACAACAATCATCATACATACAAGACCAATCAGTTTAATCAATCATAATACAGACAACAATCATCATACATACAAGACCAATCAGCTTAATCAATCATAATACAGACAACAATCATCATACATACAAGACCAATCAGTTTAATCAATCATAATACATACAACAATCATCATACATACAAGACCAATCAGTTTAATCAATCATAATACACACAACAATCATCATACATACAAGACCAATCAGCTTAATCAATCATAATACACACAACAATCATCATACATACAAGACCAATCAGTTTAATCAATCATAATACAGACAACAATCATCATACATACAAGACCAATCAGCTTAATCAATCATAATACACACAACAATCATCATACATACAAGACCAATCAGCTTAATCAATCATAATACACACAAAAATCAATCTTTAGGCACAACCATGAGGTCATTGAGATATCATGAGAAATACATTAGCAGGAATTGATACGCAGTCATAGTAGTAGATGAAAGAGATAGAGATTAAGGAAATATACATGATACATTAGACAATCTAAAAAGTTAAACCTATAGGGACAACGCAGGGATTCCAAACTGCGTCTCAAAATGACAACATCACCGCTGTTAAGGAACAAGTGTTATTAAACGTACGGTTAACTCATGAACATTATGTGCCATAAGTTGATGGTCATAGGTTGCCATCTCAGACCATCACCGGAATCTTGGATCATGTGTCTGTACTTGTTCCGGTTATGTCATTACTTGTCCCAGTTAACCCAGGAATGTTAACCAGGTCAACAAATGCCCGCAGAAGAGGGATGTGTCTGCCGAAAGGTGCAAGCATCGCAGCTTTGCTGTTAACAGGCTCAAGGCAATTACCTTCAAAAATATTCCGGATTTAAGCAGATGAAGAAGAAGAAGAAGAAGAAGAAGAAGATGAAGAAGAAGAAGAAGAAGAAGATGAAGAAGAAGAAGAAGAAGAAGAAGAAGAAGAAGAAGAAGAAGAAGAAGAAGAAGAAGAAGAAGAAGAAGAAGAAGAAGAAGAAGAAGAAGAAGAAGAAGAAGAGGATGAAGAAGAAGAAGAAGAAGAAGTCCCAGTTATATCATTACTTTTCCCATTTATGTCATTACTTGTTCCGGTTTTGTCATTATTTGTCCCGATTATGTCATTACTTGTCCCGATCATGTCATTACTTGTCCCAGTTATGTCATTACTTGTCCAAGTTACGTATTTCGTATCCGAGTAATGCCATTACTTGTCCCGGTTATGTCGTTACTTGTCCCGGTTATGTCATTACTTGTCCCAATTATGTCATTTCTTGTCCCTGTTATGTCAATACTTGTCCAAGTTATATCATTACGTGTCCCGGTTATGCCATTACTTGTCACGGTTATGTCGTTACTTGTCCCAGTTATGTCATTACTTGTTCAGGTTATGTCATTACTTGTCCCGGTTATGTCATATGGCCAAGCCATCCATGTATTTATCTATCCACCTTCCCCTTGTTCCTTTCCCACGAGTCTAGCTAGCTGTGCTCTCAATCCTTCTAGACTCATTGAAGAGATATCTTTTTTAGTACGGTATATATATAATCCATATATATAATACATATAATCAGCTATATATATATATAATATATATAATATATATAATATATAATATAATATATAATGGTTATATATATATATAAATTACTGAACCCACAGCCGTGAAATATGGATGAAATATACAAGGGACGTTCAGAAAGAAATAACACTCAAGGATTAAATAAGTTGCTGAAAGCCACGGTAGAGTAGAGGCTAGATACTTGTGTGTCGGGATGGGGGTTCTACTTCTCTTCCACCAGTTACCTTTAGTGAAGTGTTGGTGGGAGATTTAAAGATCCTTTATAAATTCTTTCTAACGCTCTTTATAAGGTGGTATTCACTGCTCTAAAGTTATTCTTGATAGCATCACTACATCTTTTTTGTTGTTTTCCCCTTGCTGTGTATCCATTATTTTCTCCAATGTGGCTCTATGCAGCAGATGTTTTCAGGGCATTATTGTGAAGTGACCAAGCCATTTAATCTGTTGTTCTATAATTAAATGCATGACTGGTTTCAGATCTAGTTGTCTTCTGATTCCCTCATTCCTAATTCTATCTCTCACGGTTACTCCCGCAGCTCTAGTAATGCTGAGAGTGATGTTTTTAAACCCAGATCGATGCGAAATTTTACATTTGACGTGGACTCCCAGGTGGACCCAGTATCACATTAAAAAAAGTAAAATGGACATTTTTATTAGGCTAAGTCACAGAGACAATTGATCACAAACAACAGAAAGAGCAGACATCATTTTTGGCCACATTAGGAGAAGACAAAAATTGGAACATGTTGAGACAATCAGAAAGATTTGTGGAAAGAGAGACAGAGAACTAACGAACGAACATTATTTTCAAACGATCATAAATTGGGTACTCAGACATGTCTTATTTTCGACCATTGCAATCACTCATCTTTCGTACATGAATTATCTGTTTTGCATGTTACATTCACATAGGAAAGACAGCCAGAGAATTTATCCATGCCGTCGGAGATCGGAATTTCAAGAAATGCATAATCGCGCACGTCAACCAGCAAGACACTTGATGGCGCTGATTACAAAATTAAAGGACACTTTCACACACCTCAAGGCGCACATGGTATATGGTGCTAGCTCCATATTTGTTATAGATCAATCGACACTCGGTGGCCAATGTAGTCAGTTCAACATCGGCCGCCATTGCTTATTGGTATCCATTTTAGACTGGGTTTGACTAGGAACACAGGTACATTTTAAACATTCAGACCTGCCAAGTCTAAACTTTTTTGGTTTAAAGTTGCAGGACTTTGCAGTAAACACCAGTATTTTACAGCTGCTGTTGATCTACTAGGCAAATTTTACGTTCAGTAGTTTACCATTGCTTTCTGAACGACCGGCTCCCATAACAACACGTTATAATACAACGTGACACGGTCTGCTGCACACATCGGTCACGGCTGCGTTTCGAACGCCATGTAAGCTGCTCACGAATTGCGTTCACAAGCCTTTCGCCACGGAGACCGGCAAGTGTAAACTAGATGCCAGTAAATGTGGTGTGTTTGGTCGTCAAAAATGATCATGAATATGTATTTCATCCAGTGGGGTTGGAAGTTTGGAGCCGTGAGTTCTAAGATGGCTTTAAGGCCTATTATAGCTGGAAATGTTCTTTGACAATGTGCGGCAAAGAATGCTTGACGTTCCAGACGGTAGATCTCCTGTAGTTATTTTTTTTTGGTGTCCAGTCATTCTTTCACTACCTTTGTAGTCATGTTTGCTTCACAAGTGACTACACCCTTGCGCAATGATATACGCCACGAATTTCGATCAAGTGCCGAAGTCTCCCAAGTGTCGTGATGAATTCCAAAATATTATAGTGGAGATGTTTTAGAGAGTAAAGATGGCCAATGTAATGTGATTATTGACCACGTCATCCTTAGAGTGCCCATTTTTCTATAAAATGTGTCTTACACACACGTCATAAGACGCGTACAAGGATCCGTTTTGTAAAGATGTCCCTGAAATAAACAGCAGAAAATGTACACCCGCGTCTACAATATATACAATCCTGACAGCCACATTTATTGTCAAATTAGACATTTGATTAAAAACAAACGTAGCAAATAAATATCCAGGAGATTTCGAATTATTTTGTTCTAAATATTCAATCGATCGCAATTCATTCATGATTTTCTTCCATAGTTCCCAGCCAAGTGTCATTTTAAATCACCGAGACATTTTTATTTGTTTTGTTTCGTAAAGTTAACAAGTACTTCAGTTAGGCATATACACTCTTGGGAAATTACCGGCGTCCAAATTTAACACCGACTTGCTTTCTGTTGACGGGTGTGGAGAAAAGAATAGCAAACTACTGAAACCAGACTTTTATAATCTGACAGAGCCATTTCCAGCTTCGGTGTGTTGTCTTCTAGTTTTTCTTTGGTAGAACTGACAGATGACAAGAAATGCGAATATTTTAAAATTCCCTCATCATAAAACTCCCAGATAGCCCATAATGTAGCTGGTTTAATCATTTCAGGACATTTCCGTTATTTCTCATAGATGTACTAGAGGAACCTTGATGGTATTGGTTTTAGTGCAATGGTTTGTCAATGTAGGAGTTAGGTCTATGCAGAACATTATTTAGTTATCTGTTCTGGTATCTTCCTTGCACTGCGGACAAGTCCACAGGTGCGCAGATCCTCCCCACAATATTGGCATCGGCGTCCGGAGGCTAATAGTGCCAGTTCTGTGTTGGGTGACGAGGCCGCTCATTCTCGCGATGTCCCTCTCGTGTCTGGCCGTGCTAATTCTACCTCCCGAGTCTCTTATTCTGGGCAACGAAGTGAGTTCACTGGAGTCAAAGTCCTCTACTCTCGAAATCTGGATAAGTTGCATGAATAACTTAGGCACTATCCATGGGCTGGCCATCTGCAGGGAATGAAGAGACAGCAAGTTTATCAATTCATTCATTTCCCTCGACTCCCGCATGTCTCGGAACAAAGATGAAGGTGACTCAACGTACAACGGACCTCCGTAGCAGAAAACGTAATGAGAAACGCCACAAATGATTAGAGCAGAGATAATTTTGATTCGTTTATGATTTGGGGAAATTCAATTCTTGAAATCAGATATGCAGGTAACACGGTTCTCTTTTCATTAGATTAGAAGAATTGATTCTGTCTGTCGAGGGACACAACGGAAACTATGTCTTTTCCTGAACTTAAAGAAAACTATTACTATTAACAGACAACACACTGTGACAAAAAACTATCAAATTCAATAACAGAGAAATCAAAAATATCACAGGCTTTGACTATCTGGTATCTATAATGAACAGCAATGGGAGCTGGGCGAACGAACGGAGTGACTGAGCGATGAACAAACGAACGAATGAACGAACGAACGAACGAATGGACGAACGAATGAACGAACGAACGAAGGAGGGACGGCCGGACAGACTGACGAGCGAACAATCGAACTTCATTTTCAAAGGGTCACAAATTGATCACCCAGGCTAGAAGGACACATAATCAAAGTGTAACTAGTATCATTAGTATTGTGACTCTTCGTTGGCTGTTGAAGATGAGGATATGGCAGGTTTCGGAATGGGCCGAGAGCTGTAATGTCGGTTTTTGACTCAAGTCAACGTAGCTTTTAACGTGCCGTTCGTAATCGATCCTGAACATTAGTATGTGAATGGAGATCTGAGCTTGCTGTTAAAGAAACAAGTCAGCCATACGTATTAATATCAGTTATTTATTTATGTTTAGAAGTAAAACAAATGCATGATCAACAAGCCGTTTGACAGTCTTTCCAGCTAACACTGATTCCAGAAACGAGTAATTCAAAACCATAATGCATTAAACTTCTTAGAGCCAGGAAGTGCAGCCATCTCGAAGCTAATAAAAGTGTGGGTTGTTTGGTCTCATCTACCCAACCTGGCAAATCTGAACAACTTGGTTCGTTACAGAGGTTAGCCATGCGGAAAGGGAAATTGAAACAAAAAGCTTGGGAACAAAACAAGAAAATAATTTTTGTTAAAATAGGTTACATAAGTAATTGTTACAAATAGTGTTTTCTGTGTTAATAAATTTTAAAATGTGAAACTGTACGGGGTATCTTGATTTCATATATACATGCATGACTTTGGTTTATGCATCATTATCATCATGCAGCAAGAAATTTACAGAATTAAACTCTCGCCACAGAACTAGGAATGGTATTTGATCCTTCTTCAATTCCGTTGTCTTGGGCATATTGATGTTCACAGTGTGTTTTATGTCGTTGTCCGAAGCATATTCATGTGTCGTGTTTTATGTCGTTGTTTTATGCATGTTGATGTGTCGTGTTTTATGTCGTTGTCCGAAGCATATTGACGTGTCATGTTTAATGTCGTTGTCTCATGTATATTGATGTGTCGTGTTTTATGTCGTTGTCTCATGTATATTGATGTGTCATGTTCTATGTCGTTGTCTCATGCATATTGTTGTGTCGTGTTTTATGTCCTCGTCTCACGGATATTGATGTAGATGTCGTGTTTTATGTCGTCGTCTCACGGATATTGATGTAGATGGCGTGTTTTATGTCGTTGTCGCATGTATATTGATGTAGATGGCGTGTTTTATGTCGATGTCGCATGCATATTGATGTAGATGTCGTGTTTTAGAAGGGCAGAATGTTAGACCCAATTCTTAACCCTTTGAAAATCAAGTTTGTTCGTTTGTTCGTTCGTTCGTTGTCTCAGGTATATTGATGTGTCGTGTTTAAGTCGTTGTCTCATGAATATTGATGTAGATGTCGTGTTTTATGTCGTTGTCTCATGTATATTGATGTAGATGTCGTGTTTTATGACATTCTCACATGCATATTGATAAAGATGTCGTGTTTTATGACATTGTCACATGCATATTGATGTAGATGTCGTGTTTTATGACATTGTCACATGCATATTGAAGCATATGTCGTGTTTTATGTCGTTGTCTCATGCAAATTGATGTTGGTGGTGTGTTGTATATCGTTGTCTCATGCATATTGATGTCAAACATCGTTTTGTACACGCCCTGTCTTTGCTTCTAGTTGCCATCAACTTTGAATATTGCTCTTTCTAACCCGCTGTAGGGTGTATGGTGACCAAAATCGTTCAGTTTCCGTGATATTCTTGTTCTTCTGACTAAAGAAGACACAAATAATAGATTGTACGATTTATTGCCTGGCATATTTGGCTGTCTCTCGTCACGCATATAGTACAGAAATCGCACAACATAAACTAAAGTAATTAGATAAATCCATCAAGCTGAAATATACAACACATATAATCAAATAGTAATTTTAATTGTCTACCACGATAATTTAAATCTGTCTATCATGTCTTTTTAGTTGCACAAAGTTGGTTTCTATAAATTAATAACAATTGTCTCCGCCAGCTTTACCACGCGCCCATTTTGTTTGTTAAACAACATACGAAACGCATTGTCTTCATCAAGCAGGTGACTGGTTTCCAAAATGGGTCGTCCAATCAAGATTTATCTAATTACTTTAGTTTATGTTGCATGATTTCTGCTCTATGTACCTGAGGAGATGCAGCGACATATTCAAGGCAATAAATCATGCAATATATTGTTTGTGCCTTCGTCTTTCAAACACAAAGTTTGTGTTTTAATAACTATATATTTTAATTGTTTCAGCTGAGTTGAGTTGAGTTGAGCTGAGAACCGATATCACTGCACTCAGGACATTCCCATATGCACTCCGTCGACTAGTTCAACAGCCAGCGAAAAGTTACACTACTAATCGTTCCTATCGCTATCTAATTGATAGTTCTCCTCGTCTTCGCACTCAGTTTTGAGATTCTACCAGAACCCCTGCCAATCCCGCGCAATCTCATCCTGTCCATATACGGGTTTTCAATCTGTTCCTCCACCTTCACCACCTGATCCCACAGGCGCACGACTACCTCTCCCTTTTCCATAGCTAATCGACCACCAAGAGGTGCATTCCCTGCCATTTTATCAATCTGTTCATTCCCCCCGCACTCCCGCATGGCCAGGGCAAAGAATCCATACAATTCTTACAATCTGTGACCTCTGAAGCGATGTGAGCCATTCCACACGAAGCATTCCTTTTCCCACTTTACTAAGCATACTCCTTGAGTCCGCGATGAAGACAATGTATGTCGCAGTGGCCTTCTCTAACCAACAGAATGCTGCTGTGACTTCCTCCACCTCCATTCTCATGCTGGAGGTCGTAGCTTTATATGCTAGACTCTCCTGTTTTAAGAATCGTAATGAAACTCCAACCACTCTGTCTGTTTCTCACCACTGACCCATCAGTATAGATCGCTATGTCACTTTGATGTGTATTACTCTGGATCAGTTGTTGCACCTCAAACTCTGCGCGGCCCGATTCCCATTCTCTGCACTCACGACCCAGTGTTACTATTACATTGTGCCAGTCATCCTGTCTGCCGGTACTTAAACTCATTCTTTTTCAACTATTTATGGTCTCTAAATCACAAACTGTGCCATCCAGGACCTGCTTCGTCTTAGTCTATGACCCTTGACCATATCCATGACTTCATGCAGCGGGTGATTCCTATCTATCATATGGCATTGCTCAGATATACACTTACTCATTACCTTACACACAACATAGCTGAGATTGCATGGCAGATATACACTTACTCATTACCTTACACACAACATAGCTGTGATTGCATGGCAGATATACACTTACTCATTACTTTACACACAACATAGCTGTGATTGCATGGCAGATATACACTTACTCATTACCTTACACACAACATAGCTGTGATTGCATGGCAGATATACACTTACTCATTACCTTACACACAACATAGCTGTGATTGCATGGCAGATATACACTTACTCATTACCTTACACACAACATAGCTGTGATTGCATGGTGTCACCGCCTCACTTGCACATTTAGTAAAGGGCTGCAATTCCAGCCCAAGGGAAACCATTGAGTCGAGCAGGACCCGAGTAATCTAGAACCTTCTCAAAAGAGATGGTCACCAAGTCCATGATTCCGTGGACACTGATGTGGCCCGCCTAATGCGGGGTCCACGAGGAACTCGGACAGAGTTACCGCCCGTGTCTAGTTAGGACACGCGGAGACCGGCAGAGGACAGACGGACTTGAGAGAGGCAACAGGGCCTGCCTTTGAGGGACTCTATAGATATCAATAGATATATAGACATAGGCTAGATAGTTTGCTAGACTGTTAAATGATACTTAATGTGTTTGAGGTTCACTATGTGGGAGATGTAATATCGCGCGGGTCTGTTTACCCACTGCGCCAACGCATACTGTATATGTAAATACAATAAATATTCGATCTCATAACGAACAGATTTATTGTTGCCTGTATGAACCCAAGTTTAGTTACCTAGATACGAGCAAGACTATGACAGGCTTTTTGGGGGCTAGTTTTCCGGTTTTGGCATAGAATGTTTTCTTAAAAACCTATTAAATGCCATGTAAAATTAATTATTTAATCATATCACACTGATTTTTGATAAAACATTGATTTTTGGTAACACATTGATTTGTTTAAATCAAAGAAATTGTTAACGTTACAAGGTTACATAGAACTAGTAACTATCTAGCGATAAAATAGAAGTAATCTGAGTCCCTCGGCAATGTCTCACCATTGCCTCCACAGCGCCTCTTTATTTTGATTCTGTAAACAATTTTTTTTGACATGTTACTATTTTGACATTTTTTTTTTGTGACAGTCACTAATGTTTTCTCGCTCCACGAGCAGATTGTTCCGCAACAAGTGCCGCGTCCAACCGATGAAACCTTTCCAACAATAACGAGAGTGCAAGATAACATCGAGGAGCTTCAAAATTCAGAGCTAAGTTTCACCTCATACTCATTGTACTTCTAAGCTGTACTTCTCATGTTTCATCAATGTATTATTTTGTATCATATTGATTTCGTTGCATATTCATGAAATTTTCACCAACATAACCTTGCATTTTGATGTACACATTAATAAGTAGGGGAGTTAACCAAATTTTCGACCACACAACATATTTTTCTAAAGGGATTTAACTCTATAAACTTAACAAACAAGTAAAACACAAAATGTCTAGTTTAGATCAATGCATTGAGCAAGGAATAAAGCTAGGTTATAAAGAAGAGAAACTGTCAGAATGGGCACAGAAAACACACGCAGAAAACATTGCCCGTGAAGAAAGAGCGATAGAACGAGAGGAAAGGAAACTTCAAATGGAAGCCGAAGAAAGGAAACTGCAAATGCAAGCAGAGGAAAAGAAATTGCAAATCGAGGCCGATGAAAAGAAATTACAAATGCAAATACAAGCAGATGAAAAGAAAATACAATTGCAGGCTCAAGAGAAACAGATGGAGCTTGAGGCCGCCGCCAAACAGGCCCAACTAAATGCCCAGACACAGATTAAACTAAAACAGATGGAAATGGAGACCAACGCAGAAATATCAATAAATAAGTTAAGAAGCAAAGAAGAAGAGCAAAAATATAATAAATATAAAGGTCTCGTGAAGGCTTTCTGTTCTGGAGATTCCATCTCCGCTTACTTAGAAAATTTTGAATGTCTCATGTCTCATCATAAAATCAGTAAATCAGATTGGGCATTTATTCTAATGAGGAATTTGGCTCTTGAACCACTGAAAGTAATAGAAACAATACCACAGGAAATGTGAAAAGACTATGACTACCTAAAACAACGCATTCTCCAACATTTTTCTTTAGACACTGCAGGTTACCAACAACAATTTGCCAAATTATCTCCACAACCAAACCAAACCTTCATAGATTATGTCAGTACAGTCCAAGACATATGCACAAAATGGATTAACTCGGCTAAAACCAACAATAGCCATGATAAACTTAAGGAACTAATTATAATAGATAAAATAGTTAGCACCATCCCCACACCTTTTGCCAAGTTCTTAAAACAAATGGATTGTAAGAGCATTCAGGAAATTGAGGCGAAAGGAAATGCATTTTTTACAGCAAATAGGGATATTTTTCAACATAATATAAGTCACAATGATACAGCAGCTGCAGTAGTGAACACCAAATACTCCAAACAATCACAGAGCAGATTTAAACCACGATCCAATGTCGGTAAAGTAGTAAGGTGCCAATATTGCAATTTTCATCACGACAGTTACGGTATGTGTGACAAATCACCCACCTACCCTGAACACCTCAAAAAGATGGTAGAGAAGCAAACAGCTAAACGCATGGCTTACCACAGAGCAATTAAATGTTATTTCTGCAATAGCTGGGGTCACTATAATAAAGATTGTCAAGGCCGAAAGTTATTGAAACAGGCCAATGCGGCATTAGTAGAAACGTCGACTGACGAAGAGCTTGAGTCACTAAATGAATGTGAAAATCAACACGACAATGAAAGCGAGCTTGGGAATGCTGTACACGTCATCAACACCATAACAGACAGTAATTGCAACACCTGTACAAAGTTCCAACGTGACACAACACTACATTGTGGTCACATAATCCCAATTGCAAATGAAATAGCTAACGCTGCCTTATCATCTACAGGCAAGCTAGTTTTTTATACAGGGTTTGTTAACAACAAAAAGGGCACGTTAATTCGTGATTCCGGCGCAACTCTCTGTGGAGTAAAGAGAACATTGGTAGACACTAAAGACTACACAGACAAACATGTGACATGTCGCACATTTTCAGGTACAATAGAGAAATACCCCCTTGCTTTGGTCGAAATTCAAACACCGTTCATATCGGGGCAAGTATTGTGTGCCATCCTTGAAAATCCCGTCGCGGATATTATACTTGGTAATTTACCCAACATACATCCATGCTCTGAAAGAGAAATAAAAAGGTGGGAGCAAAAACACGGTATCCACCACAGAAATAGCGACACAAAAGAGAAACACCATTCTTGCTTGTCTCAAACTGCCAAAATACCAAGGGAGACAACCACTGAGGTAATTCAGGAAGAATTTACCGAGGTGTACAATGCAGGGGCGGTCGAATCAAGAAACGATACGACCGAATTAAAACCTCGAATTGAGGATGCGACCAAACTACCAAGTACCGAACCTGTAAATGTGCAACAAGACACACAACACACAAACGCAATAACACGACAGACAACCCACAAAACCAACACCGACCAACTACAGGAATCATTAGAAATAGTAGCGCCAAACTCAACTAACATCAATTTTGGAAATGAACAGAAAAATGACCCTACACTAGCACCATACTTTAAGTTAGTAGGCCTTAAGCCAAAATTAACAAAGAACGCATCGTGGACATTTAGGCTACAGAACAACATCTTAACTAGATTTTACACAACAAACCAGACCACGACACAGCAAATAGTACTACCACAAGCACATCGAAACAAAATTCTAAAAATAGCCCATGACTCCCCTTTTGGAGGTCATATGACATACGAAATGACCAAGGCTATTATCCTGACCCAGTTTTATTGGCCAAAGTTTGACCAGGATATTAAAACCTTCTGTACATCTTGTGTTATATGTCAGAAACTGGTCAACAAGGGGAATAACCCTACTGTATTCTCTTTAAATAGAAACTTGCAATTATTCCATATAAATATGTTGAAACCATATTATGTTAGACAGGACAATGAGACAAATGAACCGACTCAACGAACTGGCGACGGAGACGAAACGACAATTTCTCAACGAAATGACACCTCGACAAACGAAGCATCGTTAACGACACACTCTTACGACAACGAAAACGACGAAGACATATGTACATTACCGACAATCTGTGATATCGACAACGACGACAAATTTAACGACATATTGACAACGATTGATCTCAACGACGACGACAATGAAATTGAAGACAATTTACAAACAGTGGCATCTGTGGTAAATCAGACAGACGTGGACAACACTGAAATCCCTGTACCAATCATGACTGACGACGGAAGTATAAATGACATACATATCTCTGACACTTTGACACAACAACAGCGACAAGACATTTTGACTATCCTTGACGAGTATAAAGCTATCTTTTCTAACAAACTTGGACATAGAATTTCTGAAGGAAAATGGTTGACTGATGATAAAATTGTTTCTAAGATCCTTAAGCTAGAAGTACCTACCACAAAGAAGCAAGTTAGAAGTTTACTAGGTCTGATTAACTATTATTCTAAATTTATTCCACATTGGGCAGAACTAACCTCAGTTTTTTCTGATATGTTAACTAAAAATCATCCATCAAAAATTTGTAAAAGTACCAGCTTAGATGATGCAATGTGTAAATTGAAACATATTTTTTCTAATCCACCAGTCTTACGATTACCCAACATAAATTTACCCTTTATTTTGACCACAGATGCGAGCGCTACCGCAATAGGAGGATGCTTGATGCAGGAAATGGATGGCATAAAACACCCAATTCTCTATGTAAGCCGCAAACTAAAGAAGGCTGAGACTCGGTATGCCACAGTTGAATTAGAGTGTTTAAGCCTGGTGTTTTGTATATTGAGATTATCGAAGTTCCTCTTAGGGAGTCACTTTGTGGTCCTCACTGACAGTTCGCCATTATTGGTCCTTAACCAGGGGTCGCCTAAAAACCATCGGCTACAAAGATGGTGTCTTCTACTTCAAGATTTCGACTTCGAAATCCGCCACATCAGAGGCACCGACAACATTGTGGCTGACCTTTTGTCACGGCAGGTGAATGCGCCAGTAGAATGACTCTAATCACATCGACCATTAGCCATACTATAAACTGTGATACTTTTAGTCGGTTGCATATTACAGTGGAACTCTACACCTGCTAGAGTACTCTCAGTGATTAGTTGAATTACGACACACAAGAACATGATACGTTACGTTGAGAACTATACCATCAAGTGCCTAAGCGCTAGAACGATTCCAGCAAGAAACAGTAACTGTGTTTGTGTCAACCAATAAGATCAGCCAGCGATCTAACTCCGATTTCTGTAAGAACTCGTTATATGGGACATTAAGAACATTCCATACTTGCTGTTACTACGTAACTTAACAAACAGCCGAAACAGAACGACATCGACTACAACACTTAAGAGACAGCCATACTAGCTTTACCATTCATGGCATAACACGCTAGCAACAGATGGACAACGCACACATCATCGTTGGATTTAATTAATTAATTAGTTTAGGATTAAATATGTATTATATTTCCATTATTGTTGTATATAAATTGTATTCACCTGTAATTTGTACATATTCGACATTAATATTACAGGCGGTACCATTCCTAAGCTAAAGAACCGTCCTATACAATTGTCTCTATTTAAATTAGAACCCATTTGTGAGTCATCGTACAAGAAGTACGTATTTTCTTAAAGGGCAAATATCGCCTAGCCCATTTTTTCTAAGGGCAATAACACTTACCTCAACTTTAATTATATATTTTAACCAAATACTATTTTTAATGCAAAGTGAGTGAATGACTGTGTGAATGGATTAAATGAGAGAACGATACACTTGGCGGACAAATTGTACGCAAACCGTATTTATTTTAATTTGTCTGCGTCTTTCATGTAAATTGTATGACTTGTCTAATTTGTGAATACATGTGTAGTACTTAGTTTAATAGTGAGTTAATATACTTAGCTTAGCAGTTAGGATACATCTAAGCACCACTACTTGGAATGCCTATTCATGTATTGCACACAGTGCAGTAGTTCATGATCGAGGTTATCCCAACTCGTGACGCTTGGAATTACGCCACACATTCAGCACACGCAGTACACAAACCTTAAAACTCAACACTATCAAGTTAAAATACAGTCACTTTATTAGAAACATTAACGTATTAGTCAAGCACACTAACAAGCCAACAGGGACACTTGTAGTATGAGGGGGATAAAAGAACAAGGTAACTACATATTTAGCATTATATAACATACGGGAGTAAAAGTGTATAGAAATACACACACAGATCAAGATTTGAAGGTGTACTTATTTAGCCAAGACTTCGGTCTTGTTAACCCTCTATTATATAGGGGTTATTTGTCTGGGTACCATTTCGGGTACTATGAGAAGGGCAAGTTGTAAATACAACTATTAAAATGCCACGTAACTTCGGTCTGATAAGCATATTTAAGCACACGAGAGACAGGGATCTCTGCACCAAATCAGACAAGTGTTGTATGGTAGAATACATGAGTTTTTAGTGCTAATAGGTAGGTTGCCAGGTTACTATCCACCAAACTACAACACCAACTGTATGTGATTCGGTGACAGAATTAGAACGGATCTAATTCCCAACAACAAATCATGTCACGGGGGGAGGAGGGATCCTGTCACCGCCTCACTTGCACATTTAGTAAAGGGCTGCAATTCCAGCCCAAGGGAAACCATTGAGTCGAGCAGGACCCGAGTAATCTAGAACCTTCTCAAAAGAGATGGTCACCAAGTCCATGATTCCGTGGACACTGATGTGGCCCGCCTAATGCGGGGTCCACGAGGAACTCGGACAGAGTTACCGCCCGTGTCTAGTTAGGACACGCGGAGACCGGCAGAGGACAGACGGACTTGAGAGAGGCAACAGGGCCTGCCTTTGAGGGACTCTATAGATATCAATAGATATATAGACATAGGCTAGATAGTTTGCTAGACTGTTAAATGATACTTAATGTGTTTGAGGTTCACTATGTGGGAGATGTAATATCGCGCGGGTCTGTTTACCCACTGCGCCAACGCATACTGTATATGTAAATACAATAAATATTCGATCTCATAACGAACAGATTTATTGTTGCCTGTATGAACCCAAGTTTAGTTACCTAGATACGAGCAAGACTATGACACATGGCAGATATACACTTACTCATTACCTTACACACAACATAGCTGTGATTGCATGGCAGATATATACACTTACTCATTACCTTACACACAACATAGCTGTGATTGCATGGCAGATATACACTTACTCATTACCTTACACACAACATAGCTGTGATTGCATGGCAGATATACACTTACTCATTACCTTACACACAACATAGCCGTGATTGCATGGCGAATACACGGTCGCCTGCTGGCACGGTGAACGGGTGGTTTGAAATAAATTAGACATGCGGAAAGACGGACATGTCAGAATACACTTCACTGTTTCAGCTGAAGTATTATTAGGTATTCACTTCACATGATATATAAGTCTGCAGTATGTATCTGACGAGATGCGGCGAAATGTGTCAGGCGAAAACAGTGCAACCTATTATTCAAAGTCACTGAGGGGTAACATTACGTAAACTACCGCAACAAAATACCTTTGACTCAAAAGGTAATACTCTACAATCTTTTGTATGTTAAGTCCAACACTCCACAAACTATCCATTACACCATATACCACTCCTCAAACTACCCATTACCACATATAACACATATAACACTCCAACACTCCTACTACCCATTACCACATATAACAGTCCTACACCTACCCATTACTACGTATATAACACCCAAACAAGTATACATTACCACATATAACACTCCAACAACTTTTAGTTAAAACAAATAACACTCCAAAAACTACCCTTTACCACATATAAAACTCCTACAACTACCCATTACCACATATAACACTCCAACAACTACCCATTACCACGAATAACACATCAACAACTACCCATTACCACATATAACACTCCGACAACTACTCATTACCACAAATAACACATCAACAACTACCCATTACCACGAATAACACATCAACAACTACCCATTACCACATATAACACTCCAACAACTACACATTACTACATATAACACTCCAACAACTACCCATTACCACATATAACACTCCAAGAACTACCAATTACCACGAATAACACATAAACAACTACCCATTACCACACATAACACTCCAACAACTATCCATTACCACATATAACACTCCAACAACTACCCATTACCACATATAACACTCCAACATCAACCATTACCACAAATAACACTCCAACAACTACCCATTACCACATATAACACTCCAACAACTACCCATTACCACATATAACACTCCAACAACTACCCATTACCACATATAACACTCCTACAACTACCCATTACCACAAATAACACTCTAACAACTACCCATTACCACAAATAACACTCCAACAACTAGCCATTACCACATATAACACATATAACACTCCAACACTCCTACTACCCATTACCACATATAACAGTCCTACACCTACCCATTACTACGTATATAACACTCAAACAAGTATATATTACCACATATAACACTCCAACAACTTTTAGTTACCACAAATAACACTCCAAAAACTACCCATTACCACATATAAAACTCCTAAAACTACCCATTACCACATATAACACTCCAACAACTACCCATTACCACGAATAACACATCAACAACTACCCATTACCACATATAACACTCCAACAACTACTCATTACCACAAATAACACATCAACAACTACCCATTACCACGAATAACACATCAACAACTACCCATTACCACATATAACACTCGAACAACTACCCATTACCACATATAACACTCTAACAACTACACATTACTACATATAACACTCCAACAACTACCCATTACCACATATAACACTCCAACAACTACCAATTACCACGAATAACACATAAACAACTACCCATTACCACATATAACTCTCTAACAACTACCCGTTACCACACATAACACTCCAACAACTACCCATTACCACATATAACACTCCAACAACTACCCATTACCAAATATAACACTCCAACATCAACTATTACCACAAATAACACTCCAACAACTACCCATTACAACATATAACACTCCAACAACTACCCATTACCACATATAACACTCCAACAACTACCCATTACCACATATAACACTCCTACAACTACCCATTACCACAAATAACACTCTAACAACTACCCATTACCACAAATAACACTCCAACAACTACCCTTTACCACATATAACACTCCTACAACTACCCATTACCACATATAACACTCCAACAACTACCCATTACCACAAATAACACTCCAACAACTACCCATTACCACAAATAACACTATAACAACTACCCATTACCACATATAACACTCCTACACCTGCCCATTACTACATATAACACTCCAACAACTACCCATTACCACATATAACACTCCTACAACTACCCATTACCACAAATAACACTCCAACAACTACCCATTACCACAAATAACACTCCAACAACTACCCATTACCACATATAACACTCCTACACCTATCCATTACCACATATAACACTCCAACAACTACCTATTACCACAAATAACACTCCAACAACTATCCATTACCACAAATAACACTATAACAACTACCCATTACCACATATAATACTCCTACAACTACCCATTACCACATATAACACACCAACAACTACCCATTACCACATATAACACTCCTATAACTACCCATAACACTACCTATTACTACCCTCTACTACGATACAAAGATGTGTGTAAGCGGGACATGATTGATACAGGCATTGATAATGCACATTGGGAGCAAGTCGCCGCTGAACGTGTTGCATGGAGGGCAAACATCAGAAATGGAATAAAGACAAAGAAGAAAATTATTGCAGGTAAGTCACACACCGAGCGTTTGAGACGTAAGATAGTGCATGATGGTGGAAATGACCACGTGTTCACATGCACCCACTGTGAACGGAAATTTACAGCGCCAATTGGCCTTATCAGTCACATTCGCTACCGCCATAGGTAAAAGGTATTATGCCTTTTTAAAGCACAAACTATCGTCTGCCAAGACAGCAAGGTGCCAATGAATGAATGAACTACCCATTACCACATATAACACTCCTACAACTACCCATTACCACATATAACACTCCTACAACTATCCAATACCACATATAACACTCCTACAACTATCCATTACCACAAATAATACTCCAACAACTACCCATCACCACAAATACCACTCCAACAACTACCCATTACCACATATACCACTATAACAACTACCCATTACCACATATACCACTATAACAACTACCCATTACAACAAATAACACTCCAACAACTACCCATTACCACAAATAACACTCCAACAACTACCCGTTACAAATAACACTCCAACAACTACCCATTACCACATATAACACAAATAACACTCCAACAACTACCCATTACCACAAATAACACTCCAACAACTACCCATTACCACATATAATACTCCAACAACTACACATCACCACAAATAACACTCCAACAACTACACATCACCACAAATAACACTCCAACAACTACACATCACCACAAATAACACTCCAACAA
The DNA here is from genome assembly GCA_963921405.1 of Cepaea hortensis. Classification (NCBI taxonomy): domain Eukaryota; kingdom Metazoa; phylum Mollusca; class Gastropoda; order Stylommatophora; family Helicidae; genus Cepaea; species Cepaea hortensis. Next base: position 19,667,233 of record OY992883.1, read on the forward strand.
CTACCCATTACCACATATAACACTTCAACAACTACCCATTACCACATATAACACTTCAACAACTACACATCACCAAAATAACACTCCAACAACTACACATCACCACAAATAACACTCCAACAACTACCCATTACCACAAATAACACTCCAACAACTACCCATTACCACATATAACACTCCAACAACTACACATTACCACATATAACATTCCAACAACTACCCATTACCACAAATAACACTCCAACAACTACCCATTACTACATATGCCACTCCAACAACTACACATTACCACAAATAACACTTTAACAACTACCCATTACCACATATAACACTCCAACAACTACACATTACCACAAATAACACTTTAACAACTACCCATTACCACATATAACACTCCAACAACTACCCATTACCACATATAACACTCCAACAACTACACATTACCACATATAACACTCCAACAACTACCCATTACCACATATAACACTCCTACAACTACTCGTTACCACATATAATACACCAACAACTAGCCATTACCACATATAACACTCCTACAACTACCCATTACTACATATAACACTCCTACAACTACCCATTACTACGTATATAACACTCAAACAAGTATACATTACCACGTATAACACTCCAGCAACTATACATTACCACCTATACCACTCCAACAACTATACATTACCACATATAACACTGTCTGAACTACATATTACCACATACACTATTGCCCACATTGCCCACGACCACACATAACACTGTCCAAACCTACCCATTACCACATACAAAATTTCCGAGACTACCCATTACCACATATAACACTGTCTGAACTACCCTTTACCACATATGAAACTCCTCAAACTACCCATTACCACATATGACACTCGACAAACTATACATAACCACATATAACACTCCTCAAACTACCCATTACTACATATAGCACTCCTCAAACAATGCATTACCACATATACCCCTGCCCAAATTACCAACTACCACATATAACACTGTCCAAACTACCCATTCCACATATAACACTGCCAAACCTACCAATTACCAGATATAACATTACCCAAACTATCAATTACTACAAATAACACTCTCCAAACTATCCATTACCACATATGACATCACCCAAACTATCAATTACCACACATAACCACTCTCCAAACAATCCATTACCTTATATAACATTACCCAAACTATCAATTACCACATATAACACTCTCCAAACTATCCGTTACCACATATAACACTCTCCCAACTATCCATTACCACATATAACATTACCCAAACTATCAATTACCACATATAACACTCTCCAAACTATCCATTACCACATATGACATTACCCAAACTATTAATTACCACATATAACACTCTCTAAACTATCCATTACCACATATAACATTACCCAAACTATCAATTACCACATATAACACTCTCCAAACTATCCATTACCACATATAACATTATCCCAAACTATCTATTACCACATACAACACTCTCCAAACTATCCATTACCACATATAACACTCTCCAAACTATCCATTACCACATATAACATTACCCAAACTATCAATTACCACATATAACACTCTCCAAACTATCCATTACCACATATAACACTCTCCAAACTATCCATTACCACATATAACAGTCTCCAAACTATCCATTACCACATATAACACTCTCCAAACTATCCATTACCACATATAACATTACCCAAACTATCAATTAACACATATACCACTCTCCAAACTATCAATTACCACATATAACACTCTCCAAACTATCCATTACCACATATAACACTCTCCAAACTATCCGTTACCACATATAACACTCTCCAAACTATCCGTTACCACATATAACACTTTCCAAACTATCCGTAACCACATATAACATTATCCAAACTATCAATTACCACATATAACATTACCAAACTATCAATTACCACATATAACACTCTCCAAACTATCCATTACCACATATAACACTCTCTAAACTATCCATTACCACATATATCATTACCCAAACTATCCATTACCACATATAACACTCTCCAAACTATCCATTACCACATATAATATTACCAAACTATCCATTACCACATATAACACTCTCCAAACTATCCGTTACCACATATAACATTACCCAAACTATCCATTACCACATATAACACTCTCCAAACTATCCATTACCACATATAACACTCTCCAAACTATCCATTACCACATATAACATTATCCAAACTATCAATTACCACATATAACATTACCCAAGCTATCAATTGCCACATATAACACTCTCCAAACTATCCGTTACCACATAAAACATTACCAAACTATCAATTACCACATATAAAACTCTCTAAGCTATCCGTTACCACATATAACATTACCCAAACTATCAAATACCACATATAACACTCTCTAAACTACCCATTATCACATATAACATTACCCAAACTATCAATTACCACATATAACACTCTCCAAACTATCCGTTACCACATATGACATTACCCAAACTATCAACTACCACATATAACACTCTCCCAACTATCCATTAACACATATAACACTCTCCAAAGTATCCATTACCACATATAACACTCTCCAAAGTATCCATTACCACATATAACACTCTCCCAACTATCCATTACCACATATAACATTACCCAAACTATCAATTACCACATGTAACACTCTCCAAAGTATCCATTACCATATGTAACACTCTCCAAACTATCCGTTACCACATATAACACTCTCCAAACTATCCATTACCACATATAACACTCTCCAAACTATCCATTACCACATATAACATTACCCAAACTATCAATTACCACATATAACACTCTCCAAACTATCCATTACCACATATAACATTACCCAAACTATCAATTACCACATATAACACTCTCCTAACTATCCGTTACCACATATAACATTACCCAAACTCTCAATTACCACATATAACACTCTCCAAACTATCCGTTACCACATATAACACTCTCCAAACTATCCATTACCACATATAACACTCTCCCAACTATCCATTACCACATATAACATTACCCAAACTATCAATTACCACATGTAACACTCTCCAAAGTATCCATTACCATATGTAACACTCTCCAAACTATCCGTTACCACATATAACACTCTCCAAACTATCCATTACCACATATAACACTCTCCAAACTATTCATTACCACATATAACATTACCCAAACTATCAATTACCACATATAACACTCTCCAAACTATCCATTACCACATATAACACTCTCCAAACTATCCATTACCACATATAACATTACCCAAACTATCCATTACCACATATAACACTCTCCAAACTATCCATTACCACATAAAACATTACCCAACCTATCAATTACCACATATAACACTTTCCAAACTATCCGTTACCACATATAACACTCTCCAAACTATCCGTTACCACATATAACATTACCCAAACTATCAATTACCACATGTAACATTTCCCAAGCTATCAATGACCACATATAACACTCTCCAAACTATCCGTTACCACATATAACATTACCCAAACTATCAATTACCACATATAACATTACCCAAACTATCAATTACCACATATAACACTCTCCAAACTATCCATTACCACATATAACACTCTCTAAACTACCCATTACCACATATAACATTACCCAAACTATCAATTACCACATATATCACTCTCCAAACTATCCGTTACCACATATGACATTACCCAAACTATCAACTACCACATATAACACTCTCCCAACTATCCATTAACACATATAACACTCTCCAAAGTATCCATTACCACATATAACACTCTCCAAAGTATCCATTACCACATATAACACTCTCCCAACTATCCATTACCACATATAACATTACCCAAACTATCAATTACCACATGTAACACTCTCCAAAGTATCCATTACCATATGTAACACTCTCCAAACTATCCGTTACCACATATAACACTCTCCAAACTATCCATTACCACATATAACACTCTCCAAACTATCCATTACCACATATAATATTACCCAAACTATCAATTACCACATATAACACTCTCCAAACTATCCATTACCACATATAACACTCTCCAAACTATCCATTACCACATATAACATTACCCAAACTATCAATTACCACATATAACACTCTCCAAACTATCCGTTACCACATATAACACTCTCCAAACTATCCATTACCACATATAACACTCTCCCAACTATCCATTACCACATATAACATTACCCAAACTATCAATTACCACATGTAACACTCTCCAAAGTATCCATTACCATATGTAACACTCTCCAAACTATCCGTTACCACATATAACACTCTCCAAACTATCCATTACCACATATAACACTCTCCAAACTATCCATTACCACATATAACATTACCCAAACTATCAATTACCACATATAACACTCTCCAAACTATCCATTACCACATATAACACTCTCCAAACTATCCATTACCACATATAACATTACCCAAACTATCAATTACCACATATAACACTCTCCAAACTATCCGTTACCACATATAACATTACCCAAACTATCAATTACCACATATAACACTCTCCAAACTATCCGTTACCACATATAACACTCTCCAAACTATCCATTACCACATATAACACTCTCCCAACTACCCATTACCACATATAACACTGTCTGAACTACCCTTTACCACATATGAAACTCCTCAAACTACCCATTACCACATATGACACTCGACAAACTATACATAACCACATATAACACTCCTCAAACTACCCATTACTACATATAGCACTCCTCAAACAATGCATTACCACATATACCCCTGCCCAAATTACCAACTACCACATATAACACTGTCCAAACTACCCATTCCACATATAACACTGCCAAACCTACCAATTACCAGATATAACATTACCCAAACTATCAATTACTACAAATAACACTCTCCAAACTATCCATTACCACATATGACATCACCCAAACTATCAATTACCACATATAACCACTCTCCAAACAATTCATTACCTTATATAACATTACCCAAACTATCAATTACCACATATAACACTCTCCAAACTATCCGTTACCACATATAACACTCTCCCAACTATCCATTACCACATATAACATTACCCAAACTATCAATTACCACATATAACACTCTCCAAACTATCCATTACCACATATGACATTACCCAAACTATTAATTACCACATATAACACTCTCTAAACTATCCATTACCACATATAACATTACCCAAACTATCTATTACCACATACAACACTCTCCAAACTATCCATTACCACATATAACACTCTCCAAACTATCCATTACCACATATAACATTACCCAAACTATCAATTACCACATATAACACTCTCCAAACTATCCATTACCACATATAACACTCTCCAAACTATCCATTACCACATATAACAGTCTCCAAACTATCCATTACCACATATAACACTCTCCAAACTATCCATTACCACATATAACATTACCCAAACTATCAATTAACACATATACCACTCTCCAAACTATCAATTACCACATATAACACTCTCCAAACTATCCATTACCACATATAACACTCTCCAAACTATCCGTTACCACATATAACACTCTCCAAACTATACGTTACCACATATAACACTTTCCAAACTATCCGTAACCACATATAACATTATCCAAACTATCAATTACCACATATAACATTACCAAACTATCAATTACCACATATAACACTCTCCAAACTATCCATTACCACATATAACACTCTCTAAACTATCCATTACCACATATATCATTACCCAAACTATCCATTACCACATATAACACTCTCCAAACTATCCATTACCACATATAATATTACCAAACTATCCATTACCACATATAACACTCTCCAAACTATCCGTTACCACATATAACATTACCCAAACTATCCATTACCACATATAACACTCTCCAAACTATCCATTACCACATATAACACTCTCCAAACTATCCATTACCACATATAACATTATCCAAACTATCAATTACCACATATAACATTACCCAAGCTATCAATTGCCACATATAACACTCTCCAAACTATCCGTTACCACATAAAACATTACCAAACTATCAATTACCACATATAAAACTCTCTAAGCTATCCGTTACCACATATAACATTACCCAAACTATCAATGACCACATATAACACTCTTCAAACTACCCATTACCACATATAACATTACCCAAACTATCAATTACCACATATAACACTCTCTAAATTATCCGTTACCACATATAACATTACCCAAACTATCCATTACCACATTTAACACTCTCCAAACTATCCATTACCACATAAAACATTACCCAAACTATCAATTACCACATATAACACTTTCCAAACTATCCGTTACCACATATAACACTCTCCAAACTATCCATTACCACATATAACACTCTCCAAACTATCCGTTACCACATATAACATTACCCAAACTATCAATTACCACATATAACATTTCCCAAGCTATCAATGACCACATATAACACTCTCCAAACTATCCGTTACCACATATAACATTACCCAAACTATCAATTACCACATATAACACTCTCTAAGCTATCCGTTACCACATATAACATTACCCAAACTATCAAATACCACATATAACACTCTCTAAACTACCCATTATCACATATAACATTACCCAAACTATCAATTACCACATATAACACTCTCCAAACTATCCGTTACCACATATGACATTACCCAAACTATCAACTACCACATATAACACTCTCCCAACTATCCATTAACACATATAACACTCTCCAAAGTATCCATTACCACATATAACACTCTCCAAAGTATCCATTACCACATATAACACTCTCCCAACTATCCATTACCACATATAACATTACCCAAACTATCAATTACCACATGTAACACTCTCCAAAGTATCCATTACCATATGTAACACTCTCCAAACTATCCGTTACCACATATAACACTCTCCAAACTATCCATTACCACATATAACACTCTCCAAACTATCCATTACCACATATAACATTACCCAAACTATCAATTACCACATATAACACTCTCCAAACTATCCATTACCACATATAACATTACCCAAACTATCAATTACCACATATAACACTCTCCTAACTATCCGTTACCACATATAACATTACCCAAACTCTCAATTACCACATATAACACTCTCCAAACTATCCGTTACCACATATAACACTCTCCAAACTATCCATTACCACATATAACACTCTCCCAACTATCCATTACCACATATAACATTACCCAAACTATCAATTACCACATGTAACACTCTCCAAAGTATCCATTACCATATGTAACACTCTCCAAACTATCCGTTACCACATATAACACTCTCCAAACTATCCATTACCACATATAACACTCTCCAAACTATTCATTACCACATATAACATTACCCAAACTATCAATTACCACATATAACACTCTCCAAACTATCCATTACCACATATAACACTCTCCAAACTATCCATTACCACATATAACATTACCCAAACTATCCATTACCACATATAACACTCTCCAAACTATCCATTACCACATAAAACATTACCCAACCTATCAATTACCACATATAACACTTTCCAAACTATCCGTTACCACATATAACACTCTCCAAACTATCCGTTACCACATATAACATTACCCAAACTATCAATTACCACATGTAACATTTCCCAAGCTATCAATGACCACATATAACACTCTCCAAACTATCCGTTACCACATATAACATTACCCAAACTATCAATTACCACATATAACATTACCCAAACTATCAATTACCACATATAACACTCTCCAAACTATCCATTACCACATATAACACTCTCTAAACCACCCATTACCACATATAACATTACCCAAACTATCAATTAACACATATATCACTCTCCAAACTATCCGTTACCACATATGACATTACCCAAACTATCAACTACCACATATAACACTCTCCCAACTATCCATTAACACATATAACACTCTCCAAAGTATCCATTACCACATATAACACTCTCCAAAGTATCCATTACCACATATAACACTCTCCCAACTATCCATTACCACATATAACATTACCCAAACTATCAATTACCACATGTAACACTCTCCAAAGTATCCATTACCATATGTAACACTCTCCAAACTATCCGTTACCACATATAACACTCTCCAAACTATCCATTACCACATATAACACTCTCCAAACTATCCATTACCACATATAATATTACCCAAACTATCAATTACCACATATAACACTCTCCAAACTATCCATTACCACATATAACACTCTCCAAACTATCCATTACCACATATAACATTACCCAAACTATCAATTACCACATATAACACTCTCCAAACTATCCGTTACCACATATAACACTCTCCAAACTATTCATTACCACATATAACACTCTCCCAACTATCCATTACCACATATAACATTACCCAAACTATCAATTACCACATGTAACACTCTCCAAAGTATCCATTACCATATGTAACACTCTCCAAACTATCCGTTACCACATATAACACTCTCCAAACTATCCATTACCACATATAACACTCTCCAAACTATCCATTACCACATATAACATTACCCAAACTATCAATTACCACATATAACACTCTCCAAACTATCCATTACCACATATAACACTCTCCAAACTATCCATTACCACATATAACATTACCCAAACTATCAATTACCACATATAACACTCTCCAAACTATCCGTTACCACATATAACATTACCCAAACTATCAATTACCACATATAACACTCTCCAAACTATCCGTTACCACATATAACACTCTCCAAACTATCCATTACCACATATAACACTCTCCCAACTATCCATTACCACATATAACATTACCCAAACTATCAATTACCACATGTAACACTCTCCAAAGTATCCATTACCATATGTAACACTCTCCAAACTATCCGTTACCACATATAACACTCTCCAAACTATCCATTACCACATATAACACTCTCCAAACTATTCATTACCACATATAACATTACCCAAACTATCAATTACCACATATAACACTCTCCAAACTATCCATTACCACATATAACACTCTCCAAACTATCCATTACCACATATAACATTACCCAAACTATCCATTACCACATATAACACTCTCCAAACTATCCATTACCACATAAAACATTACCCAACCTATCAATTACCACATATAACACTTTCCAAACTATCCGTTACCACATATAACACTCTCCAAACTATCCGTTACCACATATAACATTACCCAAACTATCAATTACCACATGTAACATTTCCCAAGCTATCAATGACCACATATAACACTCTCCAAACTATCCGTTACCACATATAACATTACCCAAACTATCAATTACCACATATAACATTACCCAAACTATCAATTACCACATATAACACTCTCCAAACTATCCATTACCACATATAACACTCTCTAAACTACCCATTACCACATATAACATTACCCAAACTATCAATTACCACATATATCACTCTCCAAACTATCCGTTACCACATATGACATTACCCAAACTATCAACTACCACATATAACACTCTCCCAACTATCCATTAACACATATAACACTCTCCAAAGTATCCATTACCACATATAACACTCTCCAAAGTATCCATTACCACATATAACACTCTCCCAACTATCCATTACCACATATAACATTACCCAAACTATCAATTACCACATGTAACACTCTCCAAAGTATCCATTACCATATGTAACACTCTCCAAACTATCCGTTACCACATATAACACTCTCCAAACTATCCATTACCACATATAACACTCTCCAAACTATCCATTACCACATATAATATTACCCAAACTATCAATTACCACATATAACACTCTCCAAACTATCCATTACCACATATAACACTCTCCAAACTATCCATTACCACATATAACATTACCCAAACTATCAATTACCACATATAACACTCTCCAAACTATCCGTTACCACATATAACACTCTCCAAACTATCCATTACCACATATAACACTCTCCCAACTATCCATTACCACATATAACATTACCCAAACTATCAATTACCACATGTAACACTCTCCAAAGTATCCATTACCATATGTAACACTCTCCAAACTATCCGTTACCACATATAACACTCTCCAAACTATCCATTACCACATATAACACTCTCCAAACTATCCATTACCACATATAACATTACCCAAACTATCAATTACCACATATAACACTCTCCAAACTATCCATTACCACATATAACACTCTCCAAACTATCCATTACCACATATAACATTACCCAAACTATCAATTACCACATATAACACTCTCCAAACTATCCGTTACCACATATAACATTACCCAAACTATCAATTACCACATATAACACTCTCCAAACTATCCGTTACCACATATAACACTCTCCAAACTATCCATTACCACATATAACACTCTCCAAACTATCTATTACCACATATAACATTACCCAACCTATCAATTACCACATGTAACACTCTCCAAACTATCAATTACCACATATAACACTCTCCAAACTATCCATTACCACATATAACACTCTCCAAACTATCCATTACCACATATAACATTACCTAAACTATCAATTACCACATATAACATTCTCCAAACTATCCATTACCACATATAACACTCTCCAAACTATCCGTTACCACATATAACATTACCCAAACTATCCATTACCACATATAGTTAAGTTAGTCGCATATCCTTTGCAGAACGTGGTAGTTTACCCCAACATATTTTGGCTGGTTGTGTTTTCTAGACAAGTTAACGTTCAGTAGTTTGCCATTTATTTCTGAACGACCAGTACTCATACCATTTTATGAACAACAACAGCGTCGGCATATCCCTTCGCCATAGTGCCGGCTTACCACATACACCATTATCTAAACTATCCATTACCATATATAAGACTCCTCATAACACCGATTACCATATGTACCATTGAGAAAACTACCCATTACCACATTTAATTCTCCTCAAACCACCCACTACCGAAAATAACACTCCTCAAACTATCCATTACTACGTATAACACTGCCCAAACTACCAATTATCACATACATCACTACCCAAACTACCCGATACCACATATAACACTGTCCAAACTATCAATTATCCCATACATCACTACCCAAATTACCCGATACCACATATAACACTGTCCAAACTATCCATTATCCAATACATCACTACCCAAACTACCCGATACCACATATAACACTGTCCAGACTATCAATTATCCCATACATCACTACCCAAATTACCCGATACCACATATAACACTGTCCAAACTACCCATTACCACATATGACATTGTCCAGAGACACTGACTCATTACCTGACACAAAACATAGCTGTGATTGCATGGTGATTACACGGTCGCCTCCTGGCACGGTGCGCGGGTGGTTTGAAATAAATTAGATAGGTAGAAAGCCGGACATGTCAGACCACACTTCACAGACTGTCAGAACACACTTCACAGACTGTCACAACACACTTCATTGCCTGTCACATCACACTTCATTGACTGTCACAACAGACTTCACGGACTGTCACAATACACTTCACTGACTGTCACAACACACTTCACTGACTGTTACAATACACTTCACTGACTGTTACAATACACTTCACTGACTGTTACAATACACTTCACTGACTGTTACAATACACTTCACTGACTATCACAATGCACTTCACTGACTGCCAGAAAGCACTTCCCTGACTGTTACAACACACTTCACTGACTGTCACAATATACTTGAATGACTGTTACAAGACACTTCACAGACTGTCACAACACACTTCACAGACTGTCACAACACGGGGACTTACTCGTTGACGTCAGGTGTCATTGTTGCCAGGAGGTTGTACGTCTGTAGCGGAAGCCAGCAGAGGACAAACAGGCACACCACGATTATCATCATCTTGACAACCTGCAACAACAACAACAACATATAGCAACAGGTATACTGATACTGATTCATTAATTCATTCTCAGGTCGCTTGGCCGAATTGATAAGAGCGCTCGTTCTTATACATCCGGTGTGCTGATGCCATGGTCAGGGATTCAACCCCTACACCGGACAGCTGGACTAAAATGTTGACCTTTCGTCCTTGACTTTGGGACGTAAATTACAAGTACCTCTGAATTTGGAGTGGGTTCGCCTGATGGCGAGGGATGCTGTTAATTTGGAAAGCTAATCCACACGCAGCCGACTCCCGGAAGAAGGAGTTACGGATGCAGTTCTTAATCCCGCATACCCGCTTTCGAAACCAAGCTATGGGCGATTTCGCAACCGATCGTATTACGTTTATTTTATTTTTTATGAAATGGTATGGGTGCCGGTCCTTCAGAAAGCAATGGCAAACTACTGAACGTAAACTTGCCAGGAATCACGAACAGCCAAAAAAAAAAAAAAATGCTGGGATTGACTGCTACGTCCTGTAAAGGATAAGCAACTAACTAACTAATCCACACGCAAAATTCAGTCCAGCACTACTAGACGTAGTGTGTATGGATTACGCTTAAGTTCAAACCGAGCGAGCGAAAAACAAAAAGGATCTCTCTATTAGTGTTAATCGCTTGCCAGGGTGGCACATGATGATGATGATGATGATGATGATGATGATGATGATGATGATGATGATGATGATGATGATGATGATGATGATGATGATGAAGATGATGATTAGTGTTTAAATAAAAGTGGCAAACTCTTTGCAGGACGCTGCGATCAACCCCCAGATATATCTTCTAGGCAATTTTACTTACAGTTGTTTGTCATTGCTTACTGAACGAGATGTGAACGCTTAAGGCCACCTTAATACAAATATCAGGATTGAACGCCTTTCATCGACATCAGCGCAAAGGAAATTAAGAGCGAGCGTTATTAATGTTAGTCATGTGTACATTGCGTTGTTTCATCCTTTCCCTTTCACAAATACATCCTTTCCTCCAATAATTTATATCTTAATTTTTCTTCTTGTTTTTATCATTGCAGTTCTGAGTAGGAGTTTGGGGAGATCATTTATGGGGTTTAGTTACATTGGCTGGCCGAGTTGCTAAGAATGCAGGGTTCTCCTTCGGAACACTGGGGTTCGAATCCTCGGTAAGGTGTGGATTTTATTTTTCTATCGGGCAAAACGATAAACACTAACCTGCACAGTTCACGGCGACTGCACTAGCCAGGCGGCCTTAATTCCTCAGACTCAAGACCCACCTGTACTAGACAGCAAGGTATTATAGGCAGTAAATGACAGGTTTAGATGACAGTAATGGATGATAGTTCTAGATGCCAGTTTCAAAGAGCACTTTTAGATATCAGTAATAGATGACAGTGTTAAATGACTATAATAGATGACAGCTTTAGATGACAGTTTTAGATGACAATAATAGATGACAGTTTTAGATGACAGTTTTGACAGCGAAATCAACAGATTTGTATATTGTTCTTATCGTAATTTCTGGCCTCCTTTCAAACCATTTGGACTGTCTGGAACCCACAAGACAAACGAAATAACGGGAGAACTAAAACACACGAAGAAAAGAATTACAGACAGAGATGAATAATATTGGGAGGGCATGGAGGGAGCTCCATGAGATAGCAAATGATTGACACTATATAACACTAGATGGTAGGTAATAACAACACCAGATGTGAGGTCACAACAACACCAAATGGAGGTCACAGCAACACTAGATGGGAGGTCACAACAACACTAGATGTGGGATAGCGGGGGAAAAGGGGGTCACAATACTAGCATTGGAGTTCACAACACTAAATGGGAGCTCCCAACAACAAGGTTTAAAAATTCATAAAGGAAAGACACAGATCATGAGAATAAATCAAGCAAATGGTAACGTGATCTCCTGGTTATAAACTTTACTTGAAGAGACGGAATTATGCACATACTTAAGTGAATATGTAGACAACGATGGAGGAATGGATTAAGATGTCAGAATAAGAATACAGAAGGCAGGAACAGCTTACACCCACCAGTAAATATCTGGAAGTCAACATAAATTACACTTAGAGCCTAATACAGAATATTCCTTTTTTAATTTTTAAGGTTAAATATCTAAGAATAGCTTGGTTACAGAAAAGAACAAATGCATCCATACGACAAGGGCTGAATATTGAAGACGGTTGGCTGCTGAAGACAATAAAACAAAGAACGTTAATATATTGTTGTCACTTGAAACGTCATGAAAGTTTGGAGAGAACAATCATGGAGGGGCATATGCCAGGGAGGAGAGGAAGAGGAAGTCCAAAGAGGAAATGGGTGCAGGATGTGGCTGGTGATCTCCAAATGGGTGTATCGGACGCGAGATATCTTGCTTACGACGGAGATGTTTTCCGGAATGTTGCTATGCCAGAATAAAAAGATGGAGAACAACTAACGTGATTACAAATAAACTACAATACTTCATAAACTGGTACGAGGTCAGCGTGGCAAAATGGATAAGAGCGTCCGTTCTTAAACATCTGGCGTGTTGATGTTGGGGTAGCGGGTTCAACCCCTACACCAGCCAGTTGGACTATAATGTTGACGTCTCGCCCTTGACATGAGGACGTACATTACAAGTATCTCTGAGGTCGGAGTGGGTTCTCCTGGAGGCGAGGGACATTGGTCAAGAGGAAAGCTAATCCGCACGCAAAAATCACAAAAAATAGTTGCACTGATATGGACTGCGCTCTAGTTCAAAGTGATCGAACACTGGAGTTCAGGAAGAGAAATAATAGTAAACCAAGAGGCGAAGAATAGACTCTAGCTGTGGATAGAACACACATTGAAAAAATCAAAAGAAAACAAGAATAAAATAAATTTAAAAAGCTTGTAATAACAAAGAAACAAACAATAGATTGCACGATTTATCGTCTGACATATTTCGCTGCATTTCGTCAAGTCGAAACTGCAGAATTCACACAGCATAAAGCAAAATAGCTAGATACATCCTTCAAGCTGAAATATACAGATGGTCGCACAGTAATGTCAATTGTTTACCACGGTAATTTTAAACTGGCTGTCATGTCTTTCTGTTTGCAGAAAACTTGCCTGTGTAGATTAATCAGTATGGCTTCTGCAAACTTTAACCAGCGATTATTGTGTTGTATTGAACACCACGCGAAACGCACTGTCTCTATCAATCACATGACCGGTTTCCAAAACATGCCGTGCTATCGACGACGCAGGAAGTTTATGGAGTGTCTGTCTTGCTAGGCTCCCATCGCCTGTGTGTAATATCTTGTCAATCCAATTAGGTATGTGTTCAACAACCCTGTTGATTAACTGCCGCTCTGTTTTGCCGATGTAGGTAGACTGGCACATGCATGTGAATTGGTAAATACAGTTGAATTTGGCGTACAGAGTGACATATTCTTTTACTGCTGGGGTGGGAATAGGTGTGGTTCTATACTTAATAACTGGAGTTGCAACACATATTGTTCGGCCGACTGCTGTAATGAGCCGGTCCTGTACACGTTGCATTACTTCATTCCCTCCAAAGGTTACCTGGATAACTACCATGAGTTTAGTCTATGATCTAAGTGGCAAACGAAATAGATCAAGATCTATGAACACAGAAACCATGTAGACACATAAATGAATAGAAACTGGAAGGAAATGGACGGAGCTGCAAGAGGTAGCTCAGTAAAGGACGGCTTGAAGCGAGTTGGTTGATGGACTTTGCTCCCGGGTGGAACAAAAGACGAAAGAGGAAGAATAATATTTTACCTCGGGCTGACTTGCAAACCCAGGTCAACGTATTAAATAAGCCGATTCTCATTGGGGATTTTTTAAAAAGGTGTAAAAGGCATGCGGTTCGACTTCTCTGCGTCGGGTTTTACCGGTATAGCTCGGTCTCTTTCTGCAGGGCGGAAAGCATGAACTCCGTAGCTGCAGGGATGACCCCCACCCACTCGAATCTCCGAGAAAATTGCACTCACTAAACAATGTAGGTCGGAATCGAACCCAGAACCTTCGGAGCGTCTCTACGCGGGTTAGAACAGATTACCACTGGGCCAGCTGGAAAGCGTACTCACCGTTGCACCATTGCTTCTCTCAAACTCACGCTGTGCCGGGCAGTCAATATTCAGAAATAGAAAGGAAACATGACGGAAACTTAAATGATGCCAAGAGACAGACGGATGGGGAATTGAGTGATACGGAGTGCAACAGTAGAAAAGTGCTCCATCAATCGTTTGGATGTTTGATGGAAAGGAGAGGAGAGGAGAGAAAGAGAGAGAGAGAGAGAGAGAGAGAGAGAGAGAGAGAGAGAGAGAGAGAGAGAGAGAGAGAGAGAGAGAGAGAGAGAGAGAGAGAGAGAGAATTTTGCACAAGTCTAAAAGGATTAGACCGTTAGGGTTAGTAAGTGGATGTTGTGGAACAGATTAAGTGTGTGTTGTAGGACAGAGTAAGTGGGTGTTGTGTAACAGAGTAAATAGGTGTTGTAGGACAGAGTAAGTGGGTGTTGTGTAACAGAGTAAATAGGTGTTGTGGGACAGAGTAAGTGGGTGTTGTGTAACAGAGTAAATAGGTGTTGTGGGACAGAGTAAGTGGGTGTTGTGTAACAGAGTAAATAGGTGTTGTGGGACAGAGTAAGTGGGTGTTGTGTAACAGAGTAAATAGGTGTTGTGGGACAGAGTAAGTGGGTGTTTTTGGACAGAGTAAGTGGGTGTTGTGGGACAGAGTAAATAGGTGTTGTAGGACAGAGTAAGTGGGTGTTGTGTAACAGAGTAAATAGGTGTTGTGGGACAGAGTATGTGGGTGTTTTTGGACAGAGTAAGTGGGTGTTGTGGGACAGAGTAAATAGGTGTTCTGTGGCAGAGTAAGTGGGTGTTTGAGACAGAGAAAGTGGGTGTTTGAGACAGAGGAAGTGGGTGTTTGGGACAGTAAGTTGGTGTTGTGGGACAGAGTAAATGGGTGTTGTGGGACAGCGTAAGTTGAAATGCTGATATAGAGTAAGTGAAAATTCTAGTACAGAGTGAATTATTCTTGCAGGATAAAGTTAACGGATACGGTAGGGCAAAATAAGTGGATACTGTGGGGCACAAAACGTGAATACTACATGGCAATATAAGTGGATGCTGTAGTATAAATAAGTGCAAAACGTAGATATTTTAAGACAATATAAGTGGATGCTGTAGTTATAAATAAGTGGAAATTGTGGGACACAATTAGTGGGAATTTTATGATAAAATCATGTGTATGATTTGCAAGGCAATTTTTAAGCTCAGTAGTTTGACATTACTTGCTGAACGACACTCCACTCAATCCCTAGATGCTGCTGTAACGACACTTCTAGTCCATCACTGGATGCTGTCAATCTACTCGTAATGACACTTTTAGTCCATCTCTTGATGTTGTCAGCCTACTCGTAATGACACTTTTAGTCCATCTCTTGATGCTGTCCACTCACACATAGTGACACTTCCAGTTTATCCCTTTATGCTGCCCACTCACATTTAACGACACTTCTAGTCATCCACTCACACGTAACGACACTTCTAGTCCATCTCTTGATGCTGTCCACTCACACGTAAAGACACTTCTAGTCCATCTCTTGATGCTATCCACTCACACGTAACGACACTTCCAGTCCATTTCTTGATGCTGTCCACTCACACGTAACGACACTTCCAGTCCATTTCTTGATGCTGTCCACTCACACGTAACGACACTTCCAGTCCATCTCTTGATGCTGTCCACTCACTCGCAACCACACATCTAGTCCATCTCTTGATGCTGTCCACTCACACGTAACGACACTTCCAGTCCATCTCCTGATGCTGTCCACTCACTCGCAACCACACATCTAGTCCATCTCTTGATGCTGTCCACTCACTCGCAACCACACATCTAGTCCATCTCTTGATGCTGTCCACTCACACGTAAAGACACTTCTAGTCCATCTCTTGATGCTGTCCACTCACACGTAAAGACACTTCTAGTCCATCTCTTGATGCTGTCCTCTCACATGTAAAGACACTTCTAGTCCATCTCTTGATGCTGTCCACTCACACGTAAAGACACTTCTAGTCCATCTCTTGATGCTGTTCACTCACACGCAACGACACTTCTAGTCAATCTCATGATGCTGGCAGTAACGACACTTCCAGTGCATCTATTAATGATGTCAGTAACGACACTTCCAATCCATCTCTTGATGCTGTCCACTCACACGTAACGACACTTCTAGTCCATCTCTTGATGCTGTCCACTCACACGTAACGACACTTCTAGTCCATCTCTTGATGCTGTCCACTCACTCGCAACCACACATCTAGTCCATCTCTTGATGCTGTCCACTCACACGTAACGATACTTCCAGTCCATCTCTTGATGCTGTCCACTCACTCGAAACCACACATCTAGTCCATCTCTTGATGCTGTCCACTCACACGTAAAGACACTTCTAGTCCATCTCTTGATGCTGTCCACTCACACGTAAAGACACTTCTAGTCCATCTTTTGATGCTGTCCACTCACACGTAAAGACACTTCTAGTCCATCTCTTGATGCTGTCCACTCACACGTAAAGACACTTCCAGTCCATCTCTTGATGCTGTCCACTCACACGTAAAGACACTTCCAGTCCATCTCTTGATGCTGTCCACTCACACGTAACGACACTTCCCGTCCATCTCTTGATGCTGTCCACTCACACGTAACGACACTTCTAGTCCATCTCTTGATGCTGTCCACTCACACGTAACGACACTTCCCGTCCATATCTTGATGCTGTCCACTCACACGTAACGACACTTATAGTTCATCTCTTGATGCTGTCGACTCACACGTAACGACACTTCTAGTCCATCTCTTGATGCTGTCCACTCACACGTAACGACACTTCCAGTCCATCTCTTGATGCTGTTCACTCACACGCAACGACACTTCTAGTCAATCTCATGATGCTGGTAGTAACGACACTTCCAGTGCATCTATTAATGATGTCAGTAACGACACTTCCAATCCATCTCTTGATGCTGTCCACTCACACGTAACGACACTTCTAGTCCATCTCTTGATGCTGTCCACTCACACGTAACGACACTTCTAGTCCATCTCTTGATGCTGTCCACTCACTCGCAACCACACATCTAGTCCATCTCTTGATGCTGTCCACTCACACGTAACGATACTTCCAGTCCATCTCTTGATGCTGTCCACTCACTCGCAACCACACATCTAGTCCATCTCTTGATGCTGTCCACTCACACGTAAAGACACTTCTAGTCCATCTCTTGATGCTGTCCACTCACACGTAAAGACACTTCTAGTCCATCTCTTGATGCTGTCCACTCACACGTAAAGACACTTCCAGTCCATCTCTTGATGCTGTCCACTCACACGTAAAGACACTTCCAGTCCATCTCTTGATGCTGTCCACTCACACGTAACGACACTTCCCGTCCATCTCTTGATGCTGTCCACTCACACGTTACGACACTTCTAGTCCATCTCTTGATGCTGTCCACTCACACGTAACGACACTTCCCGTCCATCTCTTGATGCTGTCCACTCACACGTAACGACACTTATAGTCCATCTCTTGATGCTGTCGACTCACACGTAACGACACTTCTAGTCCATTTCTTGATGCTGTCCACTCACACGTAACGACACTTCCAGTCCATCTCTTGATGCTGTCCACTCACTCGCAACCACACATCTAGTCCATCTCTTGATGCTGTCCACTCACACGTAACGACACTTCCAGTCCATCTCCTGATGCTGTCCACTCACTCGCAACCACACATCTAGTCCATCTCTTGATGCTGTCCACTCACTCGCAACCACACATCTAGTCCATCTCTTGATGCTGTCCACTCACACGTAAAGACACTTCTAGTCCATCTCTTGATGCTGTCCACTCACACGTAAAGACACTTCTAGTCCATCTCTTGATGCTGTCCTCTCACATGTAAAGACACTTCTAGTCCATCTCTTGATGCTGTCCACTCACACGTAAAGACACTTCTAGTCCATCTCTTGATGCTGTTCACTCACACGCAACGACACTTCTAGTCAATCTCATGATGCTGGCAGTAACGACACTTCCAGTGCATCTATTAATGATGTCAGTAACGACACATCCAATCCATCTCTTGATGCTGTCCACTCACACGTAACGACACTTCTAGTCCATCTCTTGATGCTGTCCACTCACACGTAACGACACTTCTAGTCCATCTCTTGATGCTGTCCACTCACTCGCAACCACACATCTAGTCCATCTCTTGATGCTGTCCACTCACACGTAACGATACTTCCAGTCCATCTCTTGATGCTGTCCACTCACTCGTAACCACACATCTAGTCCATCTCTTGATGCTGTCCACTCACACGTAAAGACACTTCTAGTCCATCTCTTGATGCTGTCCACTCACACGTAAAGACACTTCTAGTCCATCTTTTGATGCTGTCCACTCACACGTAAAGACACTTCTAGTCCATCTCTTGATGCTGTCCACTCACACGTAAAGACACTTCCAGTCCATCTCTTGATGCTGTCCACTCACACGTAAAGACACTTCCAGTCCATCTCTTGATGCTGTCCACTCACACGTAACGACACTTCCCGTCCATCTCTTGATGCTGTCCACTCACACGTAACGACACTTCTAGTCCATCTCTTGATGCTGTCCACTCACACGTAACGACACTTCCCGTCCATATCTTGATGCTGTCCACTCACACGTAACGACACTTATAGTTCATCTCTTGATGCTGTCGACTCACACGTAACGACACTTCTAGTCCATCTCTTGATGCTGTCCACTCACACGTAACGACACTTCCAGTCCATCTCTTGATGCTGTTCACTCACACGCAACGACACTTCTAGTCAATCTCATGATGCTGGTAGTAACGACACTTCCAGTGCATCTATTAATGATGTCAGTAACGACACTTCCAATCCATCTCTTGATGCTGTCCACTCACACGTAACGACACTTCTAGTCCATCTCTTGATGCTGTCCACTCACACGTAACGACACTTCTAGTCCATCTCTTGATGCTGTCCACTCACTCGCAACCACACATCTAGTCGATCTCTTGATGCTGTCCACTCACACGTAACGATACTTCCAGTCCATCTCTTGATGCTGTCCACTCACTCGCAACCACACATCTAGTCCATCTCTTGATGCTGTCCACTCACACGTAAAGACACTTCTAGTCCATCTCTTGATGCTGTCCACTCACACGTAAAGACACTTCTAGTCCATCTCTTGATGCTGTCCACTCACACGTAAAGACACTTCCAGTCCATCTCTTGATGCTGTCCACTCACACGTAAAGACACTTCCAGTCCATCTCTTGATGCTGTCCACTCACACGTAACGACACTTCCCGTCCATCTCTTGATGCTGTCCACTCACACGTTACGACACTTCTAGTCCATCTCTTGATGCTGTCCACTCACACGTAACGACACTTCCCGTCCATCTCTTGATGCTGTCCACTCACACGTAACGACACTTATAGTCCATCTCTTGATGCTGTCGACTCACACGTAACGACACTTCTAGTCCATCTCTTGATGCTGTCCACTCACACGTAACGACACTTCCAGTCCATCTCTTTATGCTGTTCACTCACACGCAACGACACTTCTAGTCAATCTCATGATGCTGGCAGTAACGACACTTCCAGTGCATCTATTAATGATGTCAGTAACGACACTTCCAATCCATCTCTTGATGCTGTCCACTCACACATAACGACACTTCTAGTCCATCTCTTGATGCTGTCCACTCACACGTAACGACACTTCTAGTCCATCTCTTGATGCTGTCCACTCACTCGGAAACACACATCTAGTCCATCTCTTGATGCTGTTCACTCACACGCAACGACACTTCTAGTCAATCTCATGATGCTGGCAGTAACGACACTTCCAGTGCATTTATTAATGATGTCAGTAACGACACTTCCAATCCATCTCTTGATGCTGTCCACTCACACACAATGACACCTCCAGTCCATCTACTGTCGTTGTCCACCCAAATAAAACGATGTATCCTTCTTACATACTCCCAGTCCCTCTCTTACTCTAGGCCTCCCGCTGGTAACGTTGTCTCCCTCTTGCAAACTTTTCCTCAACTACCCCCTCCCCACCCCCGCACACCCCTTAACTAAAAGCAATGACCTTTTTAAGAGACATGTATCTTTATTATCTGACCTACATAAACGTGTTTAAAAGTCATGCACAAATCTCTCATTTACTTTGACAGTGGGCGTAGAGCAAGATACGAGGGGAAGTCAATAAGGAAGCCACAAATGGCTGTAGAAAAATAACTAAATATGACAACAACTTGAAACCAGTTTATTTTGATACGTATATTGTCCCTTTATTTCTTAGCATAATTTCTACCAACATTGATGCACTTATCCCATCGTTTTATCAGTCTCCCACGCCGGCTGCATAGAACTGCGTGCTCTGTTTTCTAAACCACGTTTATCTCCCACCAAGGTGGGTTTTCAGTGTTTATTCTGACAAATGTTTGTCCCGTTAAGCGATGCACAGCTGGGTAGAAAAAGTTACGAGGGCGAGTCAATAAGTAAGTTACACAGTTCTGTGGGATAGCAGGTAAATGAAACCAAAAAACAAACAAACAACAAAACAAAACATGCAGTTCTATGCAGCGGGTTTGGGAGGACTGATAAAATGATGGGATAAGCTCTTCAATGTTGGTGGAAATTATGTTGAGAAATAAAGGACAATGTATGTATACAAACAAACTGGTTTCAAGTCGTTATCATATTTAGTTATTTTTCTACAGCCATTTGTGGCTTACTTATGAACTTACCCTCGTAGATAATGAACCAATTATCGTTGATGGCTTAGGGCTTTTCTAAATGTCCTCAATTTTCACGTTAAGACGGTGGATCTCAATGGCAATAATAACATTGCGTCTCGTCACAAGCGGGAGATAAATGAATATATATTTTCGGCAACTTGCAGAATAATGTCCCTTGTTAGTTCGTATGAAGCGGCTAGACTTCCGGGCACGCCTTCGGGAGACTCCTCTAAAAAGAAAACTCTAACCTGCACAGTTCTCGGCGACTGCACTAGCCATCCGGCCTTAATTCCTCTGGCTTAAGACCAACCCCACCCCCCCCCCCTCCTACACCGCAAAGTGCTTTAGGCAGTAAATGACAGTTTGACAGTTAGTTCGGGGGAAATTAATGGTTGGTCCCATAATCCATTATCTGCCTTCCTTTCTTAGTTTCTCTCTTAATCTGTCTATCTTTTTTGCTCATTCTCTTTTTTCTGTATTAATTTCCTTTTTTCTCCATCTCATACTTTTTCTTTCTCTTTCATTATTTCTCTCATTCTATCACTCAATATATTGGTTTCATCCCGCATATCTTTCTTTCTCTCTCATTCTCTCTCTCCATCTCTCTCTCTCTCGCTCTCTTTCTCTTTCTCTCTCTCTCTCACACACTCTCTCTCTCTCGCTATCTCTCTCTCTCTCTCTGTCATTTTTGTTTCACGCTTCTACTCTTCTTCTCACATTCTTTTACTCTCTCTCTCTCTCTCTCTCTCTCTCTCTCTCTCTCTCTCACACACACACACACACACACACACACACACACACACCTTTTACATTCTCTTTCACTTCATTTCACCATCCTCCTTTCTTCCTTTCTCTTTCTCTCTCCTTCTCTTTTTTAAATATTTCTCCCCCCCCCCCTCTCTCTTTATGTTTCTGTATCCCTAACTCTCTCCAATTCTATCGTTTCCTTTCCATCTGCCTGCCTTCCTTCCTCTTACCTCTGCCTCTTTCTAGAACCTGTCCTGCGATGTATATCCTCTTGCCGACGCCTGCGTAGCTGTCTCGTCCCACACACCGTTCGTATGGACTTAAATTTTGACTTCCTGTTCCACACACCGTTCATATGGACTTAAATATTGGCTACCTGTCTCGTCCCACACACCGTTCATATGGACTTAAATATTGACTTCCTGTCTCGTCCCACACACCGTTCATATGGACTTAAATATTGACTTCCTGTCTTGCCCCACACACCGTTTATATGGACTTAAATATTGACTTCCTGTCTCGTCCCACACACCGTTCATATGGACTTAAATATTGACTTCCTGTCTCGTCCCACACACCGTTAATATGGACTTAAATATTGACTTCCTGTCTCGTCCCACACACCGTTCATATGGATTTAAATATTGACTTCCTGTCTCGTCCCACACACCGTTAACATGGACTTAATTATTGACTTCCTGTGTCGTCCCACACACCGTTCATATGGACTTAAATATTAACCTCCAGTCCCACACACCGTTCATATGGACTTAAATATTGACTTCCTGTCTCACACACCGTTCATATGGACCTAAATATTGACTTCCAGTCCCACACACCGCTAATATGGACTGAAATATTGACTTCCAGTCTAACATACCGTTCATATGGACTGAAATATTGACTTCCAGTCTAACATACCGTTCATATGGACTGAAATATTGACTTCCAGTCTAACATACCGTTCATATGGACTGAAATATTGACTTCCAGTCTAACATACCGTTCATATGGACTGAAATATTGACTTCCAGTCCAGAAAGCAACCACAAATTACAAGAACGTAAATGAACATGTGGTGATTGCAACGTCATGCAAAGTGTTTTACTCCCAAATGTCTCGGTCTCATTCCGCAGGTCGGCCTGCCAAAAGCATCGCACAAATCACAACTCCATAGTTCCAGCGACGCGACACCGGTGAGTCTCTGAGAACACTGCACCTGTGAACCCAGCAACGTAGTCCAGAATCGAACCCACAACCTTCGGAGGTCGAGGCAGACGTCTTACACACTTCGCCACGAAGACTCCCTATTGATGACGTGTGTTTAACAAGGCGACCTAAATTCCCCAGTCATTGTACGGGAAGTGAGTGTTTGGAGAAGCAGATGTAAACAACATTCTACGGCAAGTGAGTGTTTGGAGAAGCAGATATAAACAACATTCTACGGCAAGTGAGTGTTTGGAGAAGCAGATATAAACAACATTCTACGGCAAGTGAGTGTTTGGAGAAGCAGATATAAACAACATTCTACGGCAAGTGAGTGTTTGGAGAAGCAGATATAAACAACATTCTACGGCAAGTGAGTGTTTGGAGAAGCAGATATAAACAACATTCTACGGCAAGTGAGTGTTTGGAGAAGCAGATATAAACAAACTAAAGTAACACTAAATCACAAGGACATCAATATATTATAATTTATCAGTCCTTATCAGACTCATAACCGCTCCGTGGCGAAGGCGTTACGGACGCTGTTCGTAATCCCACGTACCGCGTTCGAAACACAGCTGCGGGCGGTTTGGCAGCAGGCACCCTTGCGGTGGTGTGTTTTTAAAAAATAAAATGGTATGGGTCCTGGTTGTTCAGAAAACAATGGCAAGCTACTGAACGTAAACTTGCCAAGAAATCACAAACAGTAAAAACGAACAAAAATGATGGAGTTGACTGCGACGTTTTATAAAGGGTATGCAAATAACTTTAACAGATTCCCGGCTTCCGTGTATTTTCCATGGGCTCGAATAGAACTGATTTTGCTCATATTTAACTGATTCAGTGCCAAACAAATCAGTAGGTTTCGACCACGTATGGTGCAGGATATCAGCCCTGACAAGGAATGGGTGTCTGTGCCTCTAGCGCAGTAGTTCGATACCTTTTTTTGTCCCATGCACCCCTTCACCATATGTTCACATTGTCATCTCTCCCACCCCCCCCCCTTTTTTTTCGTATTTCCTCCCTTTCAATTCCCCCTGCCCCTAAAGAGTATACGTAAAAATGGAAGCTAAGTTTAATAATACTAGAAGTCTGGACGTCTACATAAAACGTGATTTGCGGGTCTACTTACGTTATATTCAGAAGGGTGAGAAGTACAGAACCGTAAAGTATGGAGGGAAAAGCAACATCAAGTAATCGGTTCTTGTATTAACGCGATCTTGAAATAATCTTAACTCCTCTCCTCCCCCACCCCCTGGAAACCCTAAAATCCCCCACCGGTTGAGAACCACTGCTCTAGAGCTTAATTGCACCTTCATTTGCATTATCACGCTTGACAGACGGTGCAGAGAAGAATCCTGTTGCTGTCAATGCAGAGGTCAACGCGCTCATCAGTGAACATACAGATGGTTCCGATGTGTTCATATATACTGATGATCTATTACACCGCAGCAGAGAAGTGCGTGGGCACGTTCAGCGGGACGAGCCGTTCAAGAAGCCAGTGGTACCCACTCTATGACCACGGGCAGCATGACGATTGGCAGTAACACGGGTTTTCGTATGGCTGGAGTTACAGCATTATACCAACATGTGTGTACTAAGTGATTCAATGAGCATGATCCGAAAGGTTGGTGAGGGTTCTTTACTTAGACAGTTGATTGAATTGCTGTGGGGCCTGTTGTCGTCATCTTCGTTCCTGGACTTGCTGGATCTGCATCCCCTTCAGACAGCCAGCACATGGATTGCGCCGCTGTTATTAACGCCCTTAAACAGATGTCGAGAGCGGATGACTTTTACGCCAGGGAATTCACATCGTTGTCTAGAATGAGAGACTCAGGAGTAGAGTAAGAATTGGCAAGACCAGACACGAGAGACAAATCGGGAGAATGTTGGGCCTCGTCAATCAACATAGAACTGGTACTTTTATCCGCAGGACACTGATGAATATTTTGGGGGTTGGGGAGAGATATGACCGCCTCTGGACTTGTCCTGAGTGCAAAGATGATACCCCAACAGATAACAAACAGATTGTTCACAATCAGATGGACACGTATTATGTAAATTTCCGTTCATTGAGCAACGAAATCGCAGAGGGTACCACGGGACAAAACAAATAACACGATGACCTTAGTGCGGCGATATATCGTCCTTCTATGCAAACGAGAGGTTACATATCGCGATATATTATCCCTCGGTACTGAATCAGTTACATTTGCTTTTCCATGCTTCCTCCTAAATTTTACAGTGTTTCTTGTGTTGCCTATGCATCTTCCTCATGTGTACAGTGTTTCTTATGTTGTCTATGCTTTTTTCCTTATTTGTACAGCGTTTCTTGTCTTGTCCATGCTTTTTTCCTTATTTGTACAGCGTTTCTTGTGTTGTCCATGCTTTTTTCCTTATTTGTACAATGTTTCTTGTGTTGTCCATGATTTTTTCCTTATTTGTACAGTGTTTCTTGTGTTGCCCATGCTTTTCTCCTTATTTGTACAGTGTTTCTTGTGTTGCCCATGCTTTTTTCCTTATTTGTACAGTGTTTCTTGTGTTTTCCATGCTTTTTTCCTTATTTGTACAGTGTTTCTTGTGTTTTCCATGCTTTTTTACTTATTTGTACAGCGTTTCTTGTGTTTTCCATGCTATTTCCTTATTTGTACAGCGTTTCTTGTGTTTTCCATGCTTTTTCCTTATTTGTACAGTGTTTCTTGTGTTTTCCATGCTTTTTCCTTATTTGTACAGCGTTTCTTGTGTTTTCCATGCTTTTTTCCTTATTTGTACAGCGTTTCTTGTGTTGTCCATGCTTTTTTCCTTATTTGTACAGCGTTTCTTGTGTTGTCCATGCTTTTTTCCTTATTTGTACAGCGTTTCTTGTGTTGTCCATGCTTTTTTCCTTATTTGTACAGCGTTTCTTGTTTTTAATGGATGTATGGATGGATAGGTGTGTGTGTGTGTATGTGTGTGGCCGCCCGACTGCCTGCTTGTCTGTTTGTATGTGTGCGCGCGCGACTGCCTGCCTGTTTGGGTGGGGTGGATGGATGAATGGATATGTGTGTGCGTGTGTGTGTGTCTGTATGTGTATGCCTACCTGCCTGCCTGCCTGTCTGTCTGTGTGCGCGCCTGTCTGCCATCCTGTCTGTCTGTCTGGGTAGGAGAGCGAGTGGATGGATAGGTGTGTGTGTGTGTGTGTGTGTGTGTGTGTGTCTTTATGCGGGTGGTTGTGTGCACGTGTGTGTAGTCTTTAGCTTCAATCATATCGGACGACGGAGAGAAACAGAGACAGACAGACAGACACACATACACATCCTCACGCGCGGACACACACACACACACATACACACACACAGAGAGAGAGAGAGAGAGAGAGAGAGAGAGAGAGAGGGAGAGAGAGAGAGAGAGAGAGAGAGAGAGAGAGAGAGAGAAACAAAGTGCTCCTTCCAGTGTTAAAATTCTCTGTTCAAGAAAGAAAGAATCAGCTGAAGAACCTATCACCGCCTCCAATCTAGTTATCCTAGTCAGTGTGACGGCGAAAGCTACTGCACGTGTCAATTACTTGGTCTGGCTGTGACCAGGTCAGTCGCTTCTGGACAAGAGAGCCAAGTCGTTAAGCCTCTCTTGGAGTCACTGGAATAACAGTCTGCGTCAGGCTGAGCCAATTTCCGGGGCTTCAACAAATCTGGTCTGTCACTGCCACTAAAGCATTCGGCCCGGCTGAAGTGACTCTCGCTTGTGTATCTTTTTGTTTATTGTTCCAGTGCACGTTTTGAATTCATGATTTTTGTACGTGACGTGAAATTGTAATGTTTGTTGTTTGACCTGGAGAATGGGTGTCCACTATCGTCTATGCAAGGTGGGAGTTCGATTACATTGGCGTGTATGATGCTCGTACATTGGTTCGCTTCAAATTAAGTCAGTGAGTGTTTGTGAGCGTCTTTGTATGTGTTTGAGTGTGTGTATGTGTGTGTTAAAGTTTGTTGCATGTCCTTTACAGGACGATGCAATCAACCCCAGCATTTTATGACTGTTTTCTCGTTAGATATGCGGATGATACAGTATTGATTGCAGACAATGAGCAGGATCTGCAACAATTAGTAGATGTGGTTGTTGCACACAGTGAACAACTATGGTTAGAATTAAATAGTAAGAAGACACAGATTATGTTGGTCACTAGGAAGAATGAAACACCATAATGTAATATACAAATAACTGGGAATATTCTTAAACAATTGAATCGGTACAATTATCTCGGAACAGTCATAGCATCTGATGGGAGTTACCTTGAAGAAATTAGAACAAGAATTGCCATTGAGAAGGTGGCCTTTTGCAAGATGGAAAACATACTGACCAATAAAGCGATGTCATTTGCAACGAGAAAAAGAGCGTGAAACGTGGACAGTGAGCAGACCATCTGAAAAATATCTGATGGCTGTGGAAATGTGGTTTCTGGGGAAAGTGCAAAGAACACCATGGACAGACAAAAAAAGCAATGACGAAGTCCTACAAGAAACAAATGAAATTCGTAAACTGATTAGAGACATTAGACGTAGACAGTCAACATAGTTTGGTCACGTTATGAGAAGAAACAAATTGGAGAACTGGCAAGATCGAGGGGAAGGGAAACAGGGGAAGACAGAGAAGTAAATACTTGGATGGCTTGACCACGTGGTATGGCCGAGACAGGAACACTGAGCTGATCTATGACTTTGGTGATCGAGTGAGATGGCGAAACATGATCGCCCACGCTTATCAGCATGGCATTTGGTGATGATGATTATTTTTTCGTCAGTTTTACGGTCAGTAGCTTACCATTCATTGCTTTCTGAACGACCGACGCTTATACCATTGGTACAAATCAACGCAAGGTGGTCTGCTTCCAAATCGTCTGTAGCTGATTTCAAATCGGGTATGCGTGATTGTGAAACACGTTCGCTATCCCATAGAGATCGCTGTTCGGGATGGTAAGAGCATCGGACGTTCAGAAAGTCATGGACTTCGTGGGTGATTCCGGTCGTCTTTAGTGAACAAGAGATAAGAAAACCCCGAGGGCTCAGCGATGTGGTTTTAGAGAAGAACGCTAAAATTTAATTGGACAACCAATATTAGCAATCTACAGTCACACTTCGGTTTTCGTTGCTTTCCGTTATCGTCGGTTTCGGTTTGCCTCGATTTTTCCCGCAAAATATTTGTGTGCCCAGATGACCTCGCTGCTAATTTTGCGAAAACAAAGGAACCCTTCTGTTAAGTTTAGCGTTGTTTTTCGTTGTGTGAGCATCACTTGCTAATAATAAAATACAAGAGTGACATTAAGATTGCTAAAATCGACCGTATGTACGAGAAGTCGCCATCCATGATAAGTCTCATTGTGGCGAAAAAGTTAGAAATACGGGAGCCTAATGTTGCGAAAGACTTGAATGAGCTAATGAAACAGAGATCGCAAACAATTGAAGATGCTGAACAATTATAATTAATTTGGATACATCAAAACCAGTTAGATGGCGATTCTGTTTCGGAGGCAATCATATGTGGAAGAAACCAGACTGTTGTATGCCGATCTCATTAAGAAAGTGTTTGGGACGAGTGCTGGTGTACTTAGTGATTTAAAGGCCAGAGAGGATTGTTTTAAAAATTCAAGGGGAGCACTAACCACGGCGAAGGTGAGAGCTCCGACAAGTCTGGAGCCGAAAAATAGTATTAAATACTGTATTTATTCTCTTTAAAATGTGTTTTTGTGTGTGGGTTGGAATTTCCAGAACGAATTAATTTGATTTACATTGATTCATATGGAAATAACTGTCTCGGTGTTCATCGATTTCGGATTTCGCCGATTGTTTTCGGACGGATTCTCGATGAAAACCGGAGTTTTACTGTACGTGTTCTGAAAGAGGCTAACAGGAAAAGACAACTTATGACAACCTATAAAGAAGTCGAAGCAGCCGAATGGATAAGAGCGTCCGCGCTTAAACTTTCGGTGCGCTGATGCCGAAGTAGCGGGTTTAAACCCTATATCGATCAGCTATACTAAAATAATAACTTCTCGTCCTTGGCGTGTAAATTACAAGTACCTAAGAAGTTGGGGTGGGTTCGTTTAATGGCGAGAGACACTGGTAACAGGGAAAGCTAAACCATGCAAAATCAGTCCAGTCCACTCCCCAGTAGTGGCAACTACTATAAATAGAAGAAGTAGCAAATGAATGGGCTATACACTAGTTTAAAAGTTTAAATCGAGCGAACGCAAATATATTTTAAAAAAGCATCAAAAAGAGGCAGTCGACATTTTTTGACCGCATTGTGAAATGAAAAGCATTGGAACATGGAAACAGGACACAGTTTTATAAAAAGAGTTCCGTAGAAGAAGGCAACGAGACAACATTCCTTGTAGCTCTTTGACAAAGCACAGAAGGGTGTCAGCGCAGGAACTGATACATGTCACTGGGATATGCAGATGTGGAAAAGCGTGATCACTGACTCCAATAGGCAAGACGCTTGAGTGATGTGTTAGTGTGATGGTGGGAAGCACAACACGTGTCAATTACCTGGTCTGGCTGTCGACTAACCAGCCGCTTCTAGGTGAGAGAGCTAGTCGTTAGCTTCTGGTGAAATCACCGGAAACAACACAGTGGATGGCAGACAGCGCCAATTTCCGGAACTTAACGTATCTTCACTGCCAGTGTCCGTAATCCTTTCGTCTCCAGACTTTCGCCTCCCAGTGGAGCGCGTGACCCTTAGCCACGCCTAGCACTTGGTAGAGGTCTTTATGATTGATTGAGTTGTGCAACTAAAGTTTGCTATGGTATAACGTAGTCAGCCTCAAACCAAACATCCTCAGGCTCATCCTACCACACTATTCTTTTCTTTCTTGTTGATCCTGTAGCACTCAACGTAGTAACACGTGTTTCCGGTGGAGGGAAACTCGTGTGTGTGTGAGCGCGTGCCTGCGTACGTGCCTTTAATTTCCTTATGCAAGTGATTTTTGGTGTGCATTCGCCCGCTTTGAGCTCAAGCGTAGTTCATACACGTGCTACTACTTCCAGCCTCTGTGGCGAAGTGGTCAAGCCGTTCGACTCGTGCTCCGAAGGTCGTGGGTTCGATTCCGGGCCGCGTCCTTCAGTTTACGAGTTAAATGTTTCGGAGACTCCTGTGGGTCGTCGCTAAAAGCTACGGAGTTCGTGCTTTGTGCGACGCTTTCCGTGCTGCGGAAAGAGACCCAGCCATATGGGATAAAACCCGGTGCAATGAAGTCGACCCTGTCGACTTTTAAACTTTTTTAAAACCAGTAGTTGTTACTACATCTAGTGCACTGGACTAATTTTTTTTGCGTGTGGATTACATTTCCCTACCACCCCTCCTTCAGGCGAACCCACTCCGACTTCAGAGGTACTCGTAATTTACTTCCCCAAGTCAAGGAAGAGAAGTCAACATTTTAGTCCAGCTGTCCAGTGTAGAGGTTCAACTTCGGAATCAGAACACCGGATATTTAAGAACGAGGTCTTATCCATTCGGCCATGCTAACCTACAATTGTTGTAATAGTGATTGTTACTGTAGTGATCTGTTATGGCTGCTATTGGGAGCAGAGGAGCAATGGGCCAGTCTGGCATCTTGGGTCACACGGGCTTTTTGTGATTCGGCAAGTAAAATCAGAATACGGTAATATCAAGTTCAACAGGGAGAAGAAAGACAAGAGAGATATGGGGAGGTCAACCAACACAGAACTGATGTCGTTAGTCGTTACACGCTGAAGGACACACACACTCACACACACACATACACACACACATACACACACACACACATATATATATATATATATATATATATATATATATATATATATATATATATATATATACCTTCTGAGCCCGAGTCAAACGGCTTGAGCACTTCGCCACGGAGACTCGGAGACTCCCTTGTATATATATATATATGTGTGTGTGTGTGTGTGTGTGTGTTTGTGTGTGTCTATGTGCGTGTGTGTCTATGAACATGTGTGAGTGTGTGTATGTGATCTTGTGTGTGCGTGCATTTATTAAGGTTCCAATCCACTAAACGGTAAGCTAGGAAAGAGCGCGACCAGCTGTTAAAGAAAATATGTTGTGCATTTTACAGGAATGACTTCCATGAGGGAGTCTCTAAGTGGTTACGCGCTCAGAACCTCGTGGATTCAATTCTCGGACGTCGTTCAGTTCACGAGTGGAATCATCTCGGAGACTCTGGTGGTCGTCGCTGGAGCTACGGAGTTCGTGTTTAGTGCGACGCTTTCGGCAGGCCGGAAAGGGGAAAGAGATCGACCCAATGGGGATAAAACCCAATGCAATGAACGCGATTCCCTTGGCTTTCAAACGCGTGGCTTCAGTGAAACGTCACAAGATAATGTGTTCAGATACTTTCAGGTATGGTTTAAAAGGACTAAGAAAGACTGCGTGGAAATGTGCTTGAACACTGATACTGTACGGTGCAAACATTTCTTCTTGACGTTCGATGTAAGTTTGAACTCCACTGGGTTATTACCTTTGACCTGAAAGGAATTGTGAATTAATACTTCCACCCTAATGGCATGAATACAATTGGGTGGAACTGCGGTAAAGCTGTGTAAATGTAACCAATATAAAATGACACAAAGTAGTGCAGCTTTACATAACAGATTTACGACACATACAGGACTTTGCGGCGATTAGCCTTCATCAGCAAACACATTCACAAACACAACGTATAGTCAAGGAGATTTCCTGTGACTACATCAAAAGGTGACTACGCCGGTTGGGTATAAAAAGAATACATCGGAGATATTCTGAGTTACTCACAGATCGGAACTGTGGGGTAAGTATGAACATTTTATTCAATTCTCATTTTCTCTTCATTGCTTTAATTTTTTTCATTCTTTTGTTCTTCTCGTCCTGTCGTCACCTTTTGATGTAGTCACAGGAAATCTACTTGACTATATGTTGTGTTTGTGAATGTGTTTGTTTGCTGATGAAGGCTAATCGCCGCAACGTCCTGTATGTGTCGTAAATCTGTTATGTAAAGCTGCACTACATTGTGTCATTTTATATTGTTTACACCCTAATCGCACAACCACCCACTCCTGAATGACTTACTTCAGACCATCTTACACGGTGACCAGTGGTATTCAGACATTTCGTAATGATGATTACAAAGAACAATTCTAGACCCAAATGCATCACCGAAGTGCATGGAATCAATCTGAAACAAGTTATAAGTATTTTGGGTACTTTATTAACAGCAGATGAAGGATGTATTAAGGAAGTTAGATGTAGAATAGCTCAAAGTAAGGTAGTATTTCACAAGATGAAGATTGTTCTCAACAATTTAACTTTGGCAGTCGAGGTGAAGAAAAGAGTTCTTAAAAGAGATATTTAGCCATTCGTGATGTATGGAAGCGAATCATGGACAGTTAGCAGACACGTGAGGAATAATGTGGAGGCTGCGGGTATATGGTTGTACAGAAGAATAATGAAACACCGTGGACAGATAGAAAGAGGGATGAAGTAATTTTGAAAGAAGTTAACTCACAAGATAGAAAGAGGAATGAAGTAATTTTGAAAGAAGTTAACTCACAAGATAGAAAGAGGAATGAAGTAATTTTGAAAGAAGTTAACTCACAAGATAGAAAGAGGAATGAAGTAATTTTGAAAGAAGTTAACTCACAAGATAGAAAGAGGAATGAAGTAATTTTGAAAGAAGTTAACTCACAAGATAGAAAGAGGAATGAAGTAATTTTGAAAGAAGTTAACTCACAAGATAGAAAGAGGAATGAAGTAATTTTGAAAGAAGTTAACTCACAAGATAGAAAGAGGAATGAAGTAATTTTGAAAGAAGTTAACTCACAAGATAGAAAGAGGAATGAAGTAATTTTGAAAGAAGTTAACTCACAAGATAGAAAGAGGAATGAAGTAATTTTGAAAGAAGTTAACTCACAAGATAGAAAGAGGAATGAAGTAATTTTGAAAGAAGTTAACTCACAAGATAGAAAGGGGAATGAAGTAATTTTGAAAGAAGTTAACTCACAAGATAGAAAGGGGAATGAAGTAATTTTGAAAGAAGTTAACTCACAAGATAGAAAGAGGAATGAAGTAATTTTGAAAGAAGTTAACTCACAAGATAGAAAGAGGAATGAAGTAATTTTGAAAGAAGTTAACTCACAAGATAGAAAGAGGAATGAAGTAATTTTGAAAGAAGTTAACTCACAAGATAGAAAGAGGAATGAAGTAATTTTGAAAGAAGTTAACTCACAAGATAGAAAGAGGAATGAAGTAATTTTGAAAGAAGTTAACTCACAAGATAGAAAGAGGAATGAAGTAATTTTGAAAGAAGTTAACTCACAAGATAGAAAGAGGAATGAAGTAATTTTGAAAGAAGTTAACTCACAAGATAGAAAGAGGAATGAAGTAATTTTGAAAGAAGTTAACTCACAAGATAGAAAGAGGAATGAAGTAATTTTGAAAGAAGTTAACTCACAAGATAGAAAGAGGAATGAAGTAATTTTGAAAGAAGTTAACTCACAAGATAGAAAGAGGAATGAAGTAATTTTGAAAGAAGTTAACTCACAAGATAGAAAGAGAATGAAGTAATTTTGAAAGAAGTTAACTCACAAGATAGAAAGAGGAATGAAGTAATTTTGAAAGAAGTTAACTCACAAAGATAACTAGTTACTCGCTACAGATGAAGACAGTCCATATTTCCAGGAAAACTGGATTACGTGGTCACAACAGGAAAGTTGGAAAGGAAGAGAAGCAGGGGGAAACCAAGAGAGATGACGCTGGACTGTTATACATCATGGCATGGAGGACACATCAGTATCAGAAATGACTGGCAGCACACGAGACAGAGGGTTGTGTACAAACATAATCACCATGGGGGTTCCGTGGTCTCGGAGTATGGTGTCCGCCTCGAGTGCTGGAGGTCCTGGGTTCAAGCTCCGGTGAGGACCGGGATTTATTTCACGTGGACTTCTAGTAATAAAATTTCCCCTGGTCTCTGGGTAGTGAGATCGGACATCCGTGTGTATTGTTGCGCACGTAAAAAATCCTTTGGCAGTTGGAAATCAAAAAAGAGTAGCCTAACGGCGCTGCCCGGGCAAAATTTCGAGTTAAAAATCTACCCAAAGTATTTTAGGATCATCACCGATGCTACGGAGTTCGTGCACTGAGCTGAGTTTCTCCAGACTCAGGTTTGAGTTAGGAGGAGAACGGAGCATTTATGGGTTACACCCGTGTGCCGTGATGTTGATCCATCGACTACACTAAACTAACTAAACTATAATCACCAACGCCACACGACACGGACTATAAGAAGAAGATTCACACCGCGGGAAATACTTGAATAATCTAAAGTTTACATCACTTCCATTGATTTGTCAAGGAAAACAAATATTTTAATCATCTCTGTACATCAGGGTATTGGATTTCCGCGCAGTCATTTCGAACAATTCTGACAATTTTCCAAAGGGTTTCAGCACTTCATAACACTAATATCCCAAATATAACCTTGTTGGCTACAGACATCAATCATCTTGATGTCTGCAGTACACGAAGTTGGATAAATGTTCACTGATGTGGACATGGCATTAAACCCCATAACCTCACCATTTCTTCGTCTGTCGGGGTGTTTTTTATCTTCTCTTCTGAATATAATTTATCCAGCGCACTATTTGCGATATAAAACGTTGCGCTGACACAGGCGTGAAGGCGGTCGGGCCAGGGATCAATGAGACTGGCCGAATATTCCGTCGTGCACTCAAGCGTACAATTATGATGGTCCTAACATTTCACTTAGCCGGCTTCCTGGCTTAGACGTTAGTAATCTCGCATACTCTCGTAAGTAACGTGGCGACGGTGAGAATCAGCAGTGGTTCGAATCGCGTCGGTAACTTACGGGGTATGTGAGCCGGCCGCTCAGAAAGCAATGGCAAACTACTCAGCGTAATCTTGCCAAGAAATCAACAATCAGCTGAAAGATGCTGATGTTGACAGCGATGTCCTGTAAAGAATATGCAAACATTTTTTTTTACCATTTCACATAGTTGCATGTGCCTGCTACGGAAGTCGGCTTGGTTCAACTGACGCTAATCATCCTCCTCCAGTGAAAAAATTAATAGGAACAGAACACAATCATACTTCCAAATGTCAAACTGCTGTGTCATGGATGACAAATACTGCTATCTTTGTTTTGGTGTGTGTGTGTATGTGTGTGTGTGTGTGTGTTTTTTAATGCGTGTATCTCTTGTGGCGGTAGCGAACTGGCAGATTGTTATTTTCATTAAACCCGTGCTAGTATCTTGGCAGCTAAGTGTACTGATGACGATGGCCAATTTTGTTTTTCTTTTCGTCATAAGCCACGTAAGTAAAGTCTTTTCGATACGTTGGAAACATAATGGGTATATGGTGTTAGGCCTACAGTTTATAGACCTATCTGCACCCCAGGAGTGATGTTGTCTATATAGTGTCAGACCCACAGTTTATAGACATATCAGCAGCATTGGAGTGTTGTTGTCTATATAGTTTTAAACCTACAGTTTATAGACCTATCAGCACTCCATGAGTCTTGTTGTCTATATAGTGTTTGACCTACAGTTTATGACATATCAGCAGCCCAAGAGTGATGTTGTCTATGTTACGTCAGCCGGCTTTACTTCCCCAAGAACATTTGTTTACCACATTGGGGGAGGGGGGGTGAGAGGTGGCTGAGTACCCAGGACGTGTTCTGAGGGCAAGGATGATAATCAAACAGATAACTAACTAACTAACTAACTAACTAACTAACTAACTAACTAACTAACTAACTAACTAATTAACTGACTGACTGACTGACTGACTGACTGACTAACTAACTAACTAACTAGATAACTAACTAACTAACTAACCAACTAACTAAATAACTAACCAACTAACTAACTAACTAACCAACTAACTAACTAACTAATTAAGTATCTAACTAACTCACTAACTAACTAACAAACTAACTAACTAACTCGAAGCTGATCACGAAAGGCATATTTCAGTAGAAGTGAAAAGTATATCCCAAAGAGGGTGGGGGAAAGTACACAACCTTGCTTAACTCCACTCTTGGTTTCAAACTCTTCTGAAGTTGCTCCATGAAACTTGATTATACCCTTCATGCCTGTGTGGAACGATTCCACAATGGACAGAAGATTCCACAATGGACAGAAGAGATGGTGGGCAGGCAATCTTCTTTAGTGCCATGAACAGACCCTCACGACTGACCAAATCAAATGCCTTTGTGAGGTCAATAAAGGTAATAAACAGTGGTTGATTCTGTTCACGGCATTTTTCTTGCATTTGTTGCAATGAGAATATCATATCAATGGTAGACCTGTTCTGTCGGAAGCCACACTGTGATTCGGGGTAGACTTGATCTCCCAGGACTTGAAGTCTGCGCAGAACAATGCTGGCAAATACTTTTCCAACAATACACAGAATTTAAATACCTCTATAGTTGTTGCAGTCGCTCCGATCGCCCTTGTTCTTGTACAGTGTTATGATGCTTGAATCTTTGAAATCCTGTGGGACTTGTCCTTCTCGCCAGCATAGCTCTATTAGCTGGCGGATCTGTAGAGTTAGTGTGTCTTGCCCACTCCTGATAACCTCTATTGGAATCCCATCCTTATCTGGAGCCTTGCCAGATGCAAGTTCATTTATAGCACACTTAACATCTGTTATGGTGGGAAGTGTGTCCAGGTGGTCAATAGTTGGTAGGGCCTCTATGGCGTTGAAGGCATCATCCGCTAGTTTGGTCTTACTTTAGTAAAGCTCCAACTAGTGCTCTACCCATCTATCCATCTGCTGTTTCTTATCAGTGATGATTTCTCTAGTCAAGGTTTTCAATGGTGCACTTCACTGGATTATTGAGTGGGCACATATTCATGCACCCATCCACCCATCACCCACCCACACATCCCCCACCTACACACATCTCCCCATCCACACACACATCCTCCATTCAACCCATAATCCATCAACACCCACCAACCCACATATCCTCCATTACACACGCTCAGACCCCCAACCACACAGTCAACCATTCATCCACCAACCACACATCCCCACCAACACACACACATATCCCCGCCAACCCACACATCACGCATCTATCCACTCACAAAACTAGAATCCACCCACATATCCGTCACTTTCACACATCCCCCAACCACACAATATCCCCCACCCACCCACACATTCCACGCCCATGCACACACACACATCCCCATCCCCAACCTACACACACTCACTCACTCATACATCCTCCACCCACCCACCCCCAATCACCCCCCCCCAATCACACATCCCTTAACCACACATCCCTTAACCACACATCCCCACCCACACACACCCCACCCATACACTCACAAACACATCACCTCACCAATACATACATCCCTGCACACACACATCCCCACCCACCAACACATCCGGATCCACAAACACATACCTCCCACCCACAAACACTCCACCACCCGCACACATCCCCATCCACAAACACATACCTCCCACCCACACACACTCCACCACCCCACACTTCCAACTATCACCCAAACATCCCTCACCCACACACCCCCCCCCCCCCACCGACCACACATCTCTTCACCCACCCACACATTACCCACCAACCCACACACAACCCCTCCACACATACATCCCCCCACACACATCCCCCAGACACACACACACACATGTCTCATACACACTCACACTCCTTCGCATACACTGCATGCATGTACACATACACACACAAACATATACGCACACATACACGAACATAACACACATACACATGCACATACACACATATACACACAAGAGAGAGAGAGAGAGAGAGAGAGAGAGAGAGAGAGAGAGAGAGAGAGAGAGTCAGAGAAAGAGAGAGAGATAGTCAGAGAAAGAGAGAGTCAGAAAGTGTCAGAGAGAATGAAAGTCACAGAGAGAGAGAGAGAGAGAGAGAGAGAGAGAGAGAGAGAGAGAGAGAGAGAGAGAGTCAGAGAAAGACCGAGAGAAAGAGAAATGTCCAGACAGAAAGCAGTGGCTAGCGTAATGAAAATTTAAACTAGAGAGCTTAAAATATCACAGAAGAACGAAAGCAAATAACTAAGAAGTGTAAACATAAATTCTGCTACTCCGAAGAACTCAAACATGTTGGCTAGAATCAAACGTTGGGTAGGATAAACAACAAGTTTTATCTGGAATTCAATGTTAATGAGGACAAGAGAACAACACATTAACAACACTAAAATCATAGGCCATCAAATAGGGCCTTAAAAGGGGGTAGGGGGAGGGTAAATGACTTCTAAAGTCTCAGCATTTATTTCAACATTGTGTCATGAAATGTCAATAGAACCGCATTGAAACATCTAACACAACGAAAAGGGCTAAGATCCAAGCTCTGAAAAAGAAATGAAAGATTATAGGCGTTGTTCAAACAACAAAAAATAATAGACGTCTAGAACAACGCACAGAAGAAAATGGCTTAGAGGGATTCGGAACACGGAATGTTAACGAAAGAAACAGCTATCCAATCTAAAGACTGGAGGGATTAGCGTAGAGATGCTAAAAATGTCGATGGTCATCTAGGGGGTAATCGAATAGTGGTTCTCGGCTTGCGTGTCTGAGAACCGCAAGGTTATAAGGGATGTGGAGATAGTTTTTAGGCCAGACAGATCAAGACCTCTGCATGTATATGGAGATCACAGTTGCTTCTGAAGCCATGGCATCGGCAGCGGAACAAGCAGCCACTCTTGCGATAAGCATATCAGATTCGTGGAGTAAAGCCTTACGCAAGGGTGTAGTTATTTGTGAAATAAATAGCACTACAAGAGCTGTGAAATAAAAGGCTGGACAAAAAAAAACACCCACTGCAGGAGATCCTCCTCCTGGAACATCATGTATTCTTTGCCCACAATATCAAAGAACATTTAGACCCAAAATAGGCCTTACCAGTATCTTAGAAATCACGGCTCCATACTTTCAACCCCACTGGATGAAATGAATGGTCATTGTCAATCTTGATGGACAAACACCAGCCTTATCATATGAGATCAGCATATATGGAACATTACAAATAGTAGACTCCGCTCTGAATGTGTTAAACAGCTTTCAGAAATCACGCTTCATATGACTCCTTGAATGTACAGACGCAGACATGCCGAAATGACAGGCAATGAACGTTGGGAACAATGGCAAATTACGCACAAATGTAAACGGGAAGAAGCATGGACATGGCTGATATTGTCAAAGGAGTACGGACTCGTTTGGTGAATACCGCCCAGACACTGATGCTAGCTCGATTACACGACATGGCTGTGAAGCATTGTCAAGTACCTAC
Organism: Cepaea hortensis; assembly: GCA_963921405.1. NCBI lineage: Eukaryota > Metazoa > Mollusca > Gastropoda > Stylommatophora > Helicidae > Cepaea > Cepaea hortensis. The sequence goes on from OY992883.1 coordinate 19,708,585, forward strand.
AGCCGCCTGCGAGGTCAAGAGAGGAGGGATCATAACCGTCTCTTTACATGAACAGTGCTGCTGCGTCGAGGGCTGAGCACTCGTGGGAATGCCCAGTGTTCTGTGACGCACACGACAAATCTCAACACAATATAACATAACCAGTACGCATCTTTCCCTCCTCAAACTGTTAAAAATATATTAGTCTGGATATCGGAGATGACAGATGATTGACTACAATCTCAGCTGTCATAAAACCTATTGAGAATCCAGACTGTGATGGTAGGTGATCAACACCAATTTCCTGCATACCCGCCGTGGAGAGCTTATGAGTATAGGGAATGTGTCTGCAGCTTAAATTTTGGAATCGGAAACTGACACTAAGCCAACTTCAGTGTGTCATTTCACACAAACGTGGGCAAATGGATAATACACATTTAGGTCAACAGTAATACCAGCGACAATTGGTGCTACTGCTGCTACTACTACTGCTGCTGCTGCTGCTGCTGCTGCTACTACTACTACTACTACTACTACTACTACTACTACTACTACTACTACTACTACTACTACTACTACTACTACTACTACTACTACTACTACTACTGCTGCTGCTGCTGCTGCTACTACTACTACTACTACTACTGCTGCTGCTGCTGCTGCTGCTGCTGCTGCTGCTGCTACTACTACTACTACTACTGCTGCTGCTGCTGCTGCTGCTGCTGCTACTGTTAAATAGTTAGTTGCATATCCTTTACATGACGTAGCAGTAAGCTCCAGCATTTTTGGGCTGTTTGTGATTCCTGAGCAAGTTTACGTTCAGTAGTTTGCCATTGTTTTCTAAACTACCAGCACTCATACCATTGTAGGGAAACCAACGCAAGGTGGTCTACTTCCACATCGCCCGCAGCTGTGTTTCGAAAGCGTGTTGCGGGATTAAGAACTGCTTTCGTACTACTACCACTACCACCATCACCATCACCACCACCACATCTACCAATACCACCAAACAGAGGAGTGACATTTCGCCAGGAGTAACCCTATAGTAAATGATCTGACGTGAGCCACAATAGATTAGTGGTAACCCTTGTGGCTGTCGGTCAGTGGCCAAGGGTCGTATCCTAAGCGGTGCGAACTTCCACAATTAACCCGGCCTCCGTGATGGACCCATCCTAAAATGGTACTAAGAAATATATATTTTTATAGGCAATCGACACTAGGTGATTTCTGATGAGGTCAGTATCACCTTTCGTCGCTTTTGCCTTATTTAGGTTTGAACTCAAACGTAGTTCATACTAAAGCTGCTACGCCTAGTAGTGCACTAGACTGATTTTTGCGTGCGGATTAGCTTTCCCTACCATCAGTATCCCCCACCTTAAGCCGAACCCACTCCGACTTTTGTGGAACTTATAATTTACCTCCCCAAGTCTAGGATGAGAAGTGAACATTATAGTCCAATTGAGCGGTGTAGGGACTGAACCCGCTACCTAGACGTAAGCACATCCGAAGTGTAATAATGAACGCTCTGCCTTACTGACCTATACGCGTCGTTTTTTTTTTTTTTTTTGGCAAGACATTTCCAGGTATACAGGTTTGCATGAGCGGACCTGTGAATTCAGTTAATTATGCAATCAGCACCAATGCGGATTCGAAACCCTGACCACACGGTCTGCAGGTGAGCACCTAACCACTAAGCTACCTCGACTACACTGCAGAACAGATGTAGAAAATGCCCTTCATGATCTTCATCAGCTGTTTCATAATCTGGCGGGAACATTCATGATTCTCCACATCTCGCGATTTCCAAAGTAATGTATCTATTCCATTAGACTGTGATGTTTCCATGTCGCAGCGGGTGGCTGGTAAGAATCTTCTCTCGTTGTTTTCCCCTATCTCTTTCCCCATAAATCTTTCCATTTTTTATATATCACAATTTTTCTCTTCACAGAAAGTTGCAATTATGTCTACTGTCTCTTTTATATGTTTGTTATACGTTGTATTTTTGTCTTCCATCCATTGTGTGCCTTGCCGATAAGCGTGGGCGGTCATGTTTGCCATCTCACTTGATCACTAGAGTCGTGGATCAGCTCCGTGTTTCTGTCTTGACCATGCCATGTGGCCAAGCTATCAAGGTATTTACTTCTCCCTTGGTCTCTTCCCTTTGATCTTGCTAGTTGCCACCAAGTTCTCCAACTCATTTCTTCTCATAACATGCCCACAACATTTTTACTATCTAGTCTAATGTCTCTAATCAGTTTACGGTCTTCATTTGTTTCTTGAAGGACTTGTTCATTGGTTTTTCTGTCTGTCAATGGTATTCTTTGCATTTTCCTCAGAAACCACATTTCCAGTCATCAGATGTTTTTCAGCTTGTCCGCTCATAGTCCACGCTTGACATCCGTACACAAGTACAGGTTCTATGTAGCACTGCAACACTAATTTTCTCGTTTCAGTTGATATCTTTTTATTGGTCAGTATGTTTTTCATCTTGCAAAAGACTACCTTCTCAATGGCAATTCTTGTTCTAATTTCTTCAAGGCATCTCACATCAGATGTTATGGCTGTTCCGAGATAACTGCCGATTTACTTGTTTAAGAATATGCCCATTATTACATGTCAATTACATTGTGGTATTTCTTCTTTCTAGTGACGACCATAATCTGTGTCTTCTTACAATTCAATTCTAACCCCAGTTGTCCACTGTGTGCAACAACGCATCTACTAAATGTTGCAGATCCTGTTCATTGTCTGCAATCAAGACTATCATCTGCATATCTAATGTTATTGCTGCATCGTCCTCCGATGTTGATTCCTTCCATATCTTCTATATTTCTGAAAATATTCTCACTGTATATGGAAAAAAGATCTGGAGACATTACACATCCCTGTCTGACACCTCCCTTAATAGGCTGATATTGACCTACTTCATTATCAATTCTTATGGCAGCTTGTTGTTTCCAATATATGTTTTTTTTTCTCTCACAAGTCTAAGGTCTTTTCCATCAGTCTGTAGATCTTCAAGCATCCTTATCATGTCGACATGTCTCACTTTATCGAAAGCCTTTGTGTAGTCAATAAAGCAAAAGTGTTGATCTTTGTTTACTTCTACAGAACGTTCAATTGCTGTTCTCGGTATATACACAGCATTTCCTCTACCCTTGCCTTCTACAAACCCACATTGTTCTTCTCCTATTTCAGGTTGTATTTTCTTATTAACTCTTTGCATGATAATTTGTTGTGATGGGACTCATTATACTAACTGTTCGATGTTGATCACATTCCAAGGCTCCTGATTTCTTTGGGATTGCAATAAATACAGAGTTACATAATTCATGAGGTATATTTCCAGTATCATATATTGTATTCAGCAGTCTGGTAACTTTATCTATTCCATATCCTTCTAATGCATTAATCATTTCTGTTGTGATGCTGTCTGAACCGGGGTTCTTGCCAGATTTCATATGTTTAAGAGCATTCTGAACCTCCATCTTCAAAATTGTTGGTCTTTCGTTATTATTTTGAAAATAGTACTGTTCTTCTCGGTTATCATCATAGAGATTTTTCATATAATCTGACCATAGTGTAAAATATGATCTTTTTCTATTATGATTTTTCCATCTTTTGTCTTTAGGCAGCCTGCTGATGTATGTGTTCTTTGATTAGTAAGCTCCTGAATTCTTTTGTGCATTAGTTTGGTGTTTTTACTGTTGTGTTGTTTTTCAATGTCTATGAAATTTTTCTCGAGCCATACTTCTTTTGCCTCCTTACATAATATTCTTACTTTTCTGTGAATTTCTTCATATTTGGCAGGATTAATTTTGTTCTGTCTTCTTGTTTCCATTAGCTGTAAAATTTCTTCAGTTATCCATGTCTTACGACCCACTTTCTTTACTTTTGGAATAGTTTTTTTCTGCAGCTCAACTGATTGAATTTTTCAACATTTCCCATTGATCATCCACATCTTGAAATAGGATCTCTAGATCAGACAATATATCAAAATTTGTTCTTTACTATGTTACAATTATCTTGTATTTCTTTGTCAGTTTTCAATTTGCATAAATCATATTTAGGGTTTCCTGTTGTATGCTTGACTTTCTTTACCTTTACCCTCAGTGTGCCTGTAATTAATCTGTGATAACTTCAACAGTCTGCACTGGGGACTATTTTTACGACTGTTAACGCATTTCAAACTTTCTGTTAATCATTTGGTTTTTAATCCTGCTGTCTGGACTCCTCTATGTCCATAATATTTTAGGATGCTATTTAAACCAGGTGTTTCCTACAACCATTTATTTTTATTTTATTTTTTTGCCCATTCTACAAGTCTGTATCCTCTTTCGTTTCGCTCTCCCAAACTATGGTTGCCTACACTGCATCCATCGCCTTGATTTCCTACTTTAGCTTTAAAATCACCCATTATAATATTTATTTATGAATTTTACAGTTCTTTAAAGCAGACTCCATGTCATTACAAAATTCCTCAAAACTTTCTTCACTGCATTCACTTGTTGGAGCATTTACTTGAATGACATTTATTTTAAGAGGTCTTCAGTTTAATTTTACTAATAGAACTCTTGTCTGACACGGCGCAATATCCTTCAACATAATTTTTGTCTTAGCACCTTTCGAAACATTTAGATTTCTAATTTTAGCTGCCTAATCTATCTTTAGCATTCCGTCTTAAAACAACATGTCTTTCGCTTGATTGGATATGTTTTTGCAATGCCATTAACACACACAACATGGAATTTCGTGGACAGAGGACAGGACACGGGGAAATTTCGTTAAGGACATTACGAAGGCAGGCAGTTATATGCGTTGACGATGTCAAGATAAGAGGCATTCTGAAATACACTGTTACATCTGGCAATATAAAAGAAAAAAAGAGATGGAGGGCTTGATAGAAAGAGAGAGAGAGAGAGAGAGAGAGAGAGAGAGAGAGAGAGAGAGAGAGAAGAGTGACAAGGAGAGTGAGAGACAGAGAGAAATACGCAGAGAGAAAGAGAGTGAGAAAGTGAAATCATGAGGAAACAATGAGAGAATGCGGGAGAATGAAATTGACAGAGTAAGCGAGAAAGTGAGAAAGAGTGAATGAGAGCGAAGGAATGAGAAAGAGAAGGAGAGATGGAGTGAAATAGTGTGAGAGTGAAAGAAAAAGATAATACGAAAGACCATACGCGCAACCTTGTATAATGGCATATCACATAATAATACCAGTTCACTGACTTGCTGAGCATTCAATGAATTATGCTAAAGGCTGGAATTGAAGAGTGGCATAGTCGCCCACGTCAGAAGGCAATGTATTTGGTGATGTTTAAGATGAAAATGACAAATATTGTGACGAAGAATAAGTTGTTTATGATGATAATACTGTGACTTATTATGGTGCTACGAAATACAACCATAAGACTAAATTTAATGGCTGGGCAGACGAAGCTATACGCCGAAAAAATTACTGGAAAATCCCAAGATAGGCAAGCTAAAAAAAACACCCAAATGGCTAAGCACAAACTATATTTTCCCGTAGATAGTTGACTGTCTTACATTTCCAAATGTCGCAGCTACCGGTGGAATTTGTCAGCACGTCATAAATTGTTATTGCTATGTGTTTAGAATGTCACAATGGGTTAACTCTTACAACACTTCAAATCTTCTTGTCATAACGACTGTCTAGCGACATTACTGACGACACCAAAAATACACTATACCTCTCCCTAGCTCAAAGCTAAGCTGAACTAAAGAGACCATGTGTTGCCCAGGCAGCATGATCCCTCTCTCGGCCTGCCTAGTTTACTCCAGAGGAAAGGTAACACCACTACATTTGGAACAAGACAAGCTGCAGTGTAGCAATGCTCTAACTGTCCGCCTATCAGATCTTCCATCCTAGATCGGTTGCCGACCAAGAGCTTAGAGTTTGGTCTGCCCTGCCATGATATTTAATCTTTAGGTGTCATTTCCTCGAACTACGATAAAGCTGTTACCCTGCAATTTAGGCGCCTCTACCCGAAGCTGTTGGCGTAATGTGGGATGTCGGGCTTAACATTCGGAGCTAACAGAAAGCAGGTAGTACCATCTGTTGTCAAATTGTAGCTCAGTCATATCTGACTAAGACCTAACACCATAAATATATATATTGGGCATATGCTAAGAAAGTAAGTATAGGACACAAATAAACGCCGGAAGACGCATTGGCCATCTGTTACTAGGCCCATGTTGTATGGGTGGTGGGGTCAGAAACAGCGGCCATGTTTACTTCCCTCGAAATCTCCTGGTACCATTTTTTTAGATAAATAACAACCACCGGAAGAACAGCATCATGCGTTCGTGTATCGAGTGAGACCATTGTCTGCTATTGCAAAAGATAGGTGCTGAAGACGGAGGCAGCCAGCCAGGAGGCGCACCACAGAAATCAAGCTGCCACGCAATAACGCCGTGAATTATGTCGACAACTGCTACATGTTATGGTGCTCGTCCAGCTCTGGACTCCCAGGCAGGTGCACTGCCGGGCCCTATGCCTCGTAAGGGTCTAACCACAACTACCGGAGGTCCTTCTCTGATGTCCTGCGGAGCCAGGGGGCCTGACAATAGAGCGTCTGGCCGTACCAAACAAAGATTTAAAATAATGCACTGGTGTCAACAAAAAAAGTATACTGCCCAAACTACAACATATCCAGGCGAACCTTCTGGCCTAGAGAGACAACAGTGGAAGATAAACCCTATGGGCCGCTGAGTAATCTTAAAAAAAAAGACTGTTAGATTCATACCCAGAGACAACATTGTAGTTATAGACATATTTCAGGCGAACGAAAGAAGAAAATAAAGAAGGTACCACTTTTAGGCTCTGGTCATCAGGGAGTTCGGCCATACAGCTGGCATCTGCCAGTCATGTAAATAACATATAGCTGGCATATGTCAGTTTGAACGTGACACATAGCTGGAATCTATCAACCATGAATTTGGCATACAACTGACATCTGTCAGTCATGTATTTGGCTTGTAGTTGGCATGTGTCAGTCATGTATCTGGCATGCAGCTGGCAAGTGTCAATCATGTACTTTTTATATAGCTGACATCTGTCAGTCACGTATGTGGCATGTATCTGTCATGTAACCGTCATTAAGCATGTCACATATCAATGACACGTTTCTGCCATTTACCTGTCAATCATGTTTCCGTGTATGTGTACGTCTTTCTGAACATCCCCTGGCATAACCATGAATACATTGCTAATAATCCATCCTTCCATTGAGATCTTCTAGCATTCATGGGACCCCAAGAAAGTGCCAAGTGCTGCTAAAAGCACTGAAAAATTATCCTCTTTTTGTTTATATTAATGAAATCAAATTACATACATGCAATGTAAGTTCGAAATCCCGACGGCAAATCCCCAGGGAATTCTGGCCAGTCAGGATGTCTAATCTCATTACTTGGTTTGCAATAAAGTTGCAGTGATATTTCTTCGTGGTAATTATCTTTCTTTCGTGCTCTCGTGCCTTAGGATTCAGGCGTCTACACGATCTGTGGAAAGTGACTCTTGTTGTGATCGTTTAATATAGCTGTATCAACGTCTTTTTGTTTTTGTGCACGTACGAATGCTTTTTAGCTGCATTGTCCATTCTATTACTGCTAATGGTGTTCTTATAATTACAGGTCGCCCTTTGGACGCCTTAAGGTTCTTAGATCTTTCTTGAAGGACATGTTCACTGGTTTTTCTGTCTGTTCATGGTATTCTTTGCATTTTCCTCAGAAACCACAACCATCATATGTTTTTTTTTCAGCTTTACTGCTCATTGTCCACGCTTCACATTCATACAAAAGTACAGGTTCTATGTAGCACTTCAACACTCTTTTTCTCGTTTCAATTGATATCTTTTTATTGGTCAGTATGTTTTTCATCTTGCAAAAGGCTACCTTCACAATGACAATTCTGTTCTTGTTCTTCAAGGCATCTCCCATCAGATGTTATGATTATTCCGAGATAACTGTATCGATTAACTTGCTTAAGACTATGTCCATTTACTCGTATGTCACACTGTGATATTTCCTTCTTCACAGTGACAACTATAATCTGTGTCTTCTTACTATTCAATTATAACCCCAGTTGCTCACTGTGTGCAACAACCGCATCTACTAAATGTTGCAGGTCCTGTTCATTGTCTGCAATAAAGACTGTATCATCTGCATATCTAATGTTATTGATGTATCTTCCGCCAATGTTGATTCCTTCCATATCTTCTATATTTCTGAAAATATTTTAACTGTACAGGGAAAACAGATCTGGAGATATTACACATCCCTGTCTCGTTTAATAGGCGGATATTGACCTGCATCATTATCAATTCTGTTGGTAGCTTGTTGTTTCCAATATATGTTTTTTTTTACAAGTCTAAGGTCTTTTAATATAATAGACACATGGTTTGATATAACAGACACATGGTTTCATATGAAATACACATTATTTGATATAATATACACATGGTTTGATATAAAAGACACATGGTTTGATATAATAGACACATGGTTTGATATAATATACACATGGTTTGATATAATATACACATGGTTTGATATAATAGACACATGGTTTGATATAACAGACACATGGTTTGATATAATAGACACATGGTTTGATATAATAGACACATGGTTTGATATAATAGACACATGGTTTGATATAATATACACATGGTTTGATATAATATACACATGGTTTGATATAATATTCACATGGTTTGATATAATACACACATGGTTTGATATAATATACACATGGTTTGATAAAATATACACATGGTTTGATATAATATACACATGGTTTGATATAATATACTCATGGTTTGATATAATAGACACATGGTTTGATATAATAGACACATGGTTTGATATAACAGACACGTGGTTTGATATAATATACACATGGTTTGATATAATATACACATGGTTTGATATAATATACACATGATTTGATATAACAGACACATGGTTTGATATAATATACACATGGTTTGATATAATATACACATGGTTTGATATAATATACACATGGTTTGATATAACAGACACATGGTTTGATATAATAGACACATGGTTTGATATAACAGACACATGGTTTGATATAATATACACATGGTTTGATATAATATACACATGGTTTGATATAATATACACATGGTTTGATATAACAGACACATGGTTTGATATAATATACACATGGTTTGATATAATATACACATGGTTTGATATAATATACACATGGTTTGATATAATATACACATGGTTTGATATAATATACACATGGTTTGATATAATATACACATGGTTTGATATAATATACACATGGTTTGATATAATATACAAATGGTGGTTTCATATGAAATACACATGATTTGATATAATATACACATGGTTTGATATAATAGACACATGGTTTGATATAATATACACATGGTTTGATATAATTTACACATGGTTTGATATAATAGACACATTGTTTGATATAATAGACACATGGTTTGATATAGTATACACATGGTTTGATATAATAGACACATGGTTGATGTATAGACACATGGTTTGATATAAAAGACACATGGTTTGATATAACAGACACATGGTTTGATATAATAGACACATGGTTTGATATAATAGACACATGGTTTGATATAATAGACACATGGTTTGATATAATAGACACATGGTTTGATTTAATAGACACATGATTTGATATAATAGACACATGGTTTGATATGATAGACACATGGTTTGATATAATAGACACATGGTTTGATATAATAGACACATGGTTTGATATAATAGACACACGGTTTGATATAATAGACACATGGTTTGGTATGATAGACACACGGTTTGATATGATAGACACATGGTTTGATATAATAGACACATGGTTTGATATAATAGACACATGGTTTGATATAATATACACATGGTTTGATATAATATACACATGGTTTGATATAACAGACACATGGTTTGATATAATATACACATGGTTTGATATAATATACACATGGTTTGATATAATATACACATGGTTTGATATAACAGACACATGGTTTGATATAATAGACACATGGTTTGATATAACAGACACATGGTTTGATATAATATACACATGGTTTGATATAATATACACATGGTTTGATATAATATACACATGGTTTGATATAACAGACACATGGTTTGATATAATATACACATGGTTTGATATAATATACACATGGTTTGATATAATATACACATGGTTTGATATAATATACACATGGTTTGATATAATATACACATGGTTTGATATAATATACACATGGTTTGATATAATATACACATGGTTTGATATAATATACAAATGGTGGTTTCATATGAAATACACATGATTTGATATAATATACACATGGTTTGATATAATAGACACATGGTTTGATATAATATACACATGGTTTGATATAATTTACACATGGTTTGATATAATAGACACATGGTTTGATATAATAGACACATGGTTTGATATAGTATACACATGGTTTGATATAATAGACACATGGTTGATGTATAGACACATGGTTTGATATAAAAGACACATGGTTTGATATAACAGACACATGGTTTGATATAATAGACACATGGTTTGATATAATAGACACATGGTTTGATATAATAGACACATGGTTTGATATAATAGACACATGGTTTGATTTAATAGACACATGATTTGATATAATAGACACATGGTTTGATATGATAGACACATGGTTTGATATAATAGACACATGGTTTGATATAATAGACACATGGTTTGATATAATAGACACACGGTTTGATATAATAGACACATGGTTTGGTATGATAGACACACGGTTTGATATGATAGACACATGGTTTGATATAATAGACACATGGTTTGATATAATAGACACATGGTTTGATATAATAGACACATGGTTTGATATAATAGACACATGGTTTGATATAATAGACACATGGTTTGATATGATAGACACATGGTTTGATATGATAGACACATGGTTTGATATGATAGACACATGGTTTGATATAATATACACATGGTTTGATATAATAGACACATGGTTTGATATGATAGACACATGGTTTGATATAATAGACACATGGTTTGATATAATAGACACATGGTTTGATATAATAGACACATGGTTTGATATAATAGACACATGGTTTGATATAATAGACACATGGTTGTTTATAATAGACATGTGGTTTGATATAATAGACACATAATTTGATATACTAGATACATGGTTTGATATAATAGACATATGGTTTGATATAATAGACACATGATTTGATATACTAGATACATGGTTTGATACAATAGCGACGTGGTTTGATGTGATTGACAAATATGGTTATATGATAGACACATGGTTTGATATAATAGACACATGTTTTGATAAGATAAATATATGGTCTGATATAATAGACACATGGTTTGATATAATAGACAATTGGTTTGATATGATTGACACATGGTTTGATATAATAGACGCATGGTTGATGTATAGACACATGGTTTGATATACTAGACACATGGTTTCATATAATAGACACATGGTTTGATATATAGACACATGGTTTGATATAATAGACACATGGTTGATGTATAGGCACATGGTTTGATATAACAGACACATGGTTTGATATAATATACACATGGTTTGATATAATATACACATGGTTTGATATAATATACACATGGTTTGATATAATATACACATGGTTTGATATAATATACACATGGTTTGATATAATATACACATGGTTTGATATAATATTCACATGGTTTGATATAATATACAAATGGTGGTTTCATATGAAATACACATGATTTGATATAATATACACATGGTTTGATATAATAGACACATGGTTTGATATAATATACACATGGTTTGATATAATTTACACATGGTTTGATATAATAGACACATGGTTTGATATAATAGACACATGGTTTGATATAGTATACACATGGTTTGATATAATAGACACATGGTTGATGTATAGACACATGGTTTGATATAAAAGACACATGGTTTGATATAACAGACACATGGTTTGATATAATAGACACATGGTTTGATATAATAGACACATGGTTTGATATAATAGACACATGGTTTGATATAATAGACACATGGTTTGATATAATAGACACATGGTTTGATTTAATAGACACATGATTTGATATAATAGACACATGGTTTGATATGATAGACACATGGTTTGATATAATAGACACGTGGTTTGATATAATAGACACATGGTTTGATATAATAGACACACGGTTTGATATAATAGACACATGGTTTGGTATGATAGACACATGGTTTGGTATGATATACACACGGTTTGATATGATAGACACATGGTTAGATATTATAGACACATGGTTTGATATAATAGACACATGGTTTGATATAATAGACACATGGTTTGATATAATAGACACATGGTTTGATATAATAGACACATGGTTTGATATGATAGACACATGGTTTGATATGATAGACACATGGTTTGATATGATAGACACATGGTTTGATATAATATACACATGGTTTGATATAATAGACACATGGTTTGATATGATAGACACATGGTTTGATATAATAGACACATGGTTTGATATAATAGACACATGGTTTGATATAATAGACACATGGTTTGATATAATAGACACATGGTTTGATATAATAGACACATGGTTTGTTATAATAGACATGTGGTTTGATATAATAGACACATAATTTGATATACTAGATACATGGTTTGATATAATAGACATATGGTTTGATATAATAGACACATGATTTGATATACTAGATACATGGTTTGATACAATAGCGACGTGGTTTGATGTGATTGACAAATATGGTTATATGATAGACACATGGTTTGATATAATAGACACATGTTTTGATAAGATAAATATATGGTCTGATATAATAGACACATGGTTTGATATAATAGACAATTGGTTTGATATGATTGACACATGGTTTGATATAATAGACGCATGGTTGATGTATAGACACATGGTTTGATATACTAGACACATGGTTTCATATAAGAGACACATGGTTTGATATATAGACACATGGTTTGATATAATAGACACATGGTTGATGTATAGGCACATGGTTTGATATAATAGACACATGGTTTGATATGAAAGACACATGGTTTGATATAATAGACACATGGTTTGATATATAGACACATGGTTTGATATAATAGACACATGGTTGATGTATAGACACGTGGTTTGATATAATAGACACATGGTTGATGTATAGACACATGGTTTGATATAATAGACACATGGTTGATGTATAGACACATGGTTTGATATAATAGACACATGGTTTGATATGAAAGACACATGGTTTGATATAATAGACACATGGTTTGATATATAGACATATTGTTTGATATAATAGATACATGGTTTAATATGAAGACACATGGTTTAATATAATAGACACATGATTTGATATAATAGACACATGGTTTAATATAATAGACACATGGTTTGATATAATAGACACATGGTTTGATATAATAGACACACGGTTTGATATAATAGACACATGGTTTGATATAATAGATAAATGGTTTGATATGAAAGACACATGGTTTGATATAATAGACACATGGTTTGATATATAGACACATGGTTTTATATAATAGACACATGGTTGATGTATAGACACGTGGTTTGATATAATAGACACATGGTTGATGTATAGACACATGGTTTGATATAATAGACACATGGTTGATGTATTGACACATGGTTTGATATAATAGACACATGGTTTGATATGAAAGACACATGGTTTGATATATAGACACATGGTTTGATATATAGACACATGGTTTGATATAATGGACACATGGTTTGATATAATAGACACATGGTTTGATATAATAGACACATGGTTTGATATATCAGGCACATGGTTTGATATAATAGACACATGGTTTGATATAATAGACACATAGTCGTTTTAGTCGTTGGATCAACATCACGGCACACGGTTTAACCCATAAGTGCTCCATTTTCCTCCTAACTCAAACCTGAGTTTGGAGAAACTCTGCTCAATGCACGAACTCCGTTGCATCGGCGATGATCATGAAATGCTTTGGGTAGATTTTTAACTCGAAATTTTGCCCGGACAGCGCCGTTAGGCTACTCTTTTTCGATGTCTAACTGCCAAGGGATGTTTTACGTGCGCAACAATACACACGATCGTCCGACCTCACTACCCAGAGACCAGGGGAAATTACTGGATGTCCCGGTGGATTCTTTAAATAAATCCTGGTCCTCACCGGGGCCTGAACCCGGGACCTCCAGCACTCGATGGGGACACCATACCTCAAGACCACTCAGCCCCCCATAGACACATGGTTTGATATAACAGACACATGGTTTGATATAGCATACACATGGTTTGATAAAAAATACACATGGTTTGATATAATAGACAAATGGTTTGATATAATAGACACATGGTTTGATATAATAGACACATGGTTTGATATAATAGACACATGGTTTGATATAATATACACATGGTTTGATATAATAGACACATGGTTTGATATAATATACACATGGTTTGATATAATAGACACGTGGTTTGATATAATAGACACATGGTTTGATATAATTTACACATGGTTTGATATAATAGACACATGGTTTGATATAATAGACACATGGTTTGATATAATATACACATGGTTTGATATAATAGACACGTGGTTTGATATAATAGACACATGGTTTGATATAATTTACACATGGTTTGATATAATAGACACATGGTTTGATATAATAGACACATGGTTTGATATAATAGACACATGGTTTGATATAGTATACACATGGTTTAATATAATAGACACATGGTTGATGTATAGACACATGGTTTGATATAATAGACACATGGTTTGATATAATAGACACATGGTTTGATATAATAGACACATGGTTTGATATAATAGACACATGGTTTGATATAATAGACACATGGTTTGATATAATAGACACATGATGTGATTTAATAGACACATGATTTGATATAATAGACACATGGTTTGATATGATGGACACATGGTTTGATATAATAGACACATGGTTTGATATAATAGACACATGGTTTGATATAATAGACACATGGTTTGATATAATAGACACATGGTTTGTTATAATAGACACATGGTTTGATATAATAGACACATGGTTTGATATAATAGACACATGGATTGATATAATAGACACATGGTTTGATATAATAGACACATGGTTTGATATAATAGACACATGGTTTGATATAATAGACACATGGTTTGATATGATAGACACATGGTTTGATATGATAGACACATGGTTTGATATAATAGACACATGGTTTGATATAATAGACACATGGTTTGATATGATAGACACATGGTTTGATATAATATACACATGGTTTGATATAATAGACACATGGTTTGATATAATAGACACATGGTTTGATATAATAGACACATGGTTTGATATAATAGACACATGGTTTGATATAATAGACACATGGTTTGATATAATAGACACATGGTTTGATATAATAGACACATGATTTGTTATAATAGACATATGGTTTGATATAATAGACACATGATTTGATATACTAGATACATGGTTTGATATAATAGACATATGGTTTGATATAATAGACACATGATTTGATATACTAGATACATGATTTGATATAATAGACACATGGTTTGATATAATAGACAATTGGTTTGATATGATTTACACATATGTTTATATAATAGACACATGGTTTGATATAATAGACATATGGTTTGATATAATAGACACATGGTTTGATATAATAGACACATGGTTTGATATAATAGCGACGTGGTTTGATATGATTGACACATGGTTTGATATAATAGACATATGGTTTGATATAATAGACATATGGTTTGATATAATAGACACATGGTTTGATATAATAGACATATGGTTTGATATAATAGACACATGATTTGATATACTAGATACATGGTTTGATATAATAGACACATGGTTTGATATAATAGACAATTGGTTTGATATGATTTACACATATGTTTATATAATAGACACATGGTTTGATATAATAGACATATGGTGTGATATAATAGACATATGGTTTGATATAATAGACATATGGTTTGATATAATAGACATATGTTTTGATATAATAGACACATGGTTTGATATGATAAACACATGGTCTGATATGATAGACACATGGTTTGATATAATAGACACATGGTTTGATATAATAGACACATGGTTTGATATAATAGACACATGGTTTGATATAATAGACACACGGTTTGATATAATAGACACATGGTTTGATATAATAGACAAATGGTTTGATATGAAAGACACATGGTTTGATATAATAGACACATGGTTTGATATAATAGATACATGGTTTAATATAAAGACACATGGTTTAATATAATAGACACATGATTTGATATAATAGACACATGGTTTAATATAATAGACACATGGTTTGATATAATAGACACATGGTTTGATATAATAGACACACGGTTTGATATAATAGACACATGGTTTGATATAATAGACAAATGGTTTGATATGAAAGACACATGGTTTGATATAATAGACACATGGTTTGATATATAGACACATGGTTTTATATAATAGACACATGGTTGATGTATAGACACGTGGTTTGATATAATAGACACATGGTTGATGTATAGACACATGGTTTGATATAATAGACACATGGTTGATGTATTGACACATGGTTTGATATAATAGACACATGGTTTGATATGAAAGACACATGGTTTGATATATAGACACATGGTTTGATATATAGACACATGGTTTGATATAATGGACACATGGTTTGATATAATAGACACATGGTTTGATATAATAGACACATGGTTTGATATATCAGGCACATGGTTTGATATAATAGACACATGGTTTGATATAATAGACACATAGTCGTTTTAGTCGTTTTAGTCGTTGGATCAACATCACGGCACACGGTTTAACCCATAAGTGCTCCATTTTCCTCCTAACTCAAACCTGAGTTTGGAGAAACTCTGCTCAATGCACGAACTCCGTTGCATCGGCGATGATCCTGAAATGCTTTGGGTAGATTTTTAACTCGAAATTTTGCCCGGACAGCGCCGTTAGGCTACTCTTTTTCGATGTCTAACTGCCAAGGGATGTTTTACGTGCGCAACAATACACACGATCGTCCGACCTCACTACCCAGAGACCAGGGGAAATTACTGGATGTCCCGGTGGATTCTTTAAATAAATCCTGGTCCTCACCGGGGCCTGAACCCGGGACCTCCAGCACTCGATGGGGACACCATACATCAAGACCACTCAGCCCCCCATAGACACATGGTTTGATATAACAGACACATGGTTTGATATAGCATACACATGGTTTGATATAATATACACATGGTTTGATATAATAGACAAATGGTTTGATATAATAGACACATGGTTTGATATAATAGACACATGGTTTGATATAATAGACACATGGTTTGATATAATATACACATGGTTTGATATAATAGACACATGGTTTGATATAATATACACATGGTTTGATATAATAGACACGTGGTTTGATATGATAGACACATGGTTTGATATAATTTACACATGGTTTGATATAATAGACACATGGTTTGATATAATAGACACATGGTTTGATATAATAGACACATGGTTTGATATAATAGACACATGGTTTGATATAATAGACACATGGTTTGATATAATAGACACATGATTTGATTTAATAGACACATGATTTGATATAATAGACACATGGTTTGATATGATGGACACATGGTTTGATATAATAGACACATGGTTTGATATAATAGACACATGGTTTGATATAATAGACACATGGTTTGATATAATAGACACATGGATTGATATAATAGACACATGGTTTGATATAATAGACACATGGTTTGATATAATAGACACATGGTTTGATATAATAGACACATGGTTTGATATGATAGACACATGGTTTGATATGATAGACACATGGTTTGATATAATAGACACATGGTTTGATATAATAGACACATGGTTTGATATGATAGACACATGGTTTGATATAATATACACATGGTTTGATATAATAGACACATGGTTTGATATAATAGACACATGGTTTGATATAATAGACACATGGTTTGATATAATAGACACATGGTTTGATATAATAGACACATGGTTTGATATAATAGACACATGGTTTGATATAATAGACACATGGTTTGTTATAATAGACATATGGTTTGATATAATAGACACATGATTTGATATACTAGATACATGGTTTGATATAATAGACATATGGTTTGATATAATAGACACATGATTTGATATACTAGATACATGATTTGATATAATAGACACATGGTTTGATATAATAGACAATTGGTTTGATATGATTTACACATATGTTTATATAATAGACACATGGTTTGATATAATAGACATATGGTTTGATATAATAGACACATGGTTTGATATAATAGACACATGGTTTGATATAATAGCGACGTGGTTTGATATGATTGACACATGGTTTGATATAATAGACATATGGTTTGATATAATAGACATATGGTTTGATATAATAGACACATGGTTTGATATAATAGACATATGGTTTGATATAATAGACACATGATTTGATATACTAGATACATGGTTTGATATAATAGACACATGGTTTGATATAATAGACAATTGGTTTGATATGATTTACACATATGTTTATATAATAGACACATGGTTTGATATAATAGACATATGGTTTGATATAATAGACATATGGTTTGATATAATAGACATATGGTTTGATATAATAGACATATGGTTTGATATAATAGACACATGGTTTGATATGATAAACACATGGTCTGATATGATAGACACATGGTTTGATATAATAGACACATGGTTTGATATAATAGACACATGGTTTGATATAATAGACACACGGTTTGATATAATAGACAATTGGTTTAATATAATAGACACATGGTTTGATATAATAGACACATGGTTTGATATAATAGACACATGGTTTGATATAATAGACACATGGTTTGATATAATAGACACATGGTTTGATATAATAGACACATGGTTTGATATAATAGACACATGGTTTGATATAATAGACACATGGTTTGATATGAAAGACACATGGTTTGATATAATAGACACATGGTTTGATATATAGACATATTGTTTGATATAATAGATACATGGTTTAATATGAAGACACATGGTTTAATATAATAGACACATGATTTGATATAATAGACACATGGTTTAATATAATAGACACATGGTTTGATATAATAGACACATGGTTTGATATAATAGACACACGGTTTGATATAATAGACACATGGTTTGATATAATAGATAAATGGTTTGATATGAAAGACACATGGTTTGATATAATAGACACATGGTTTGATATATAGACACATGGTTTTATATAATAGACACATGGTTGATGTATAGACACGTGGTTTGATATAATAGACACATGGTTGATGTATAGACACATGGTTTGATATAATAGACACATGGTTGATGTATTGACACATGGTTTGATATAATAGACACATGGTTTGATATGAAAGACACATGGTTTGATATATAGACACATGGTTTGATATATAGACACATGGTTTGATATAATGGACACATGGTTTGATATAATAGACACATGGTTTGATATAATAGACACATGGTTTGATATATCAGGCACATGGTTTGATATAATAGACACATGGTTTGATATAATAGACACATAGTCGTTTTAGTCGTTGGATCAACATCACGGCACACGGTTTAACCCATAAGTGCTCCATTTTCCTCCTAACTCAAACCTGAGTTTGGAGAAACTCTGCTCAATGCACGAACTCCGTTGCATCGGCGATGATCATGAAATGCTTTGGGTAGATTTTTAACTCGAAATTTTGCCCGGACAGCGCCGTTAGGCTACTCTTTTTCGATGTCTAACTGCCAAGGGATGTTTTACGTGCGCAACAATACACACGATCGTCCGACCTCACTACCCAGAGACCAGGGGAAATTACTGGATGTCCCGGTGGATTCTTTAAATAAATCCTGGTCCTCACCGGGGCCTGAACCCGGGACCTCCAGCACTCGATGGGGACACCATACCTCAAGACCACTCAGCCCCCCATAGACACATGGTTTGATATAACAGACACATGGTTTGATATAGCATACACATGGTTTGATAAAAAATACACATGGTTTGATATAATAGACAAATGGTTTGATATAATAGACACATGGTTTGATATAATAGACACATGGTTTGATATAATAGACACATGGTTTGATATAATATACACATGGTTTGATATAATAGACACATGGTTTGATATAATATACACATGGTTTGATATAATAGACACGTGGTTTGATATAATAGACACATGGTTTGATATAATTTACACATGGTTTGATATAATAGACACATGGTTTGATATAATAGACACATGGTTTGATATAATATACACATGGTTTGATATAATAGACACGTGGTTTGATATAATAGACACATGGTTTGATATAATTTACACATGGTTTGATATAATAGACACATGGTTTGATATAATAGACACATGGTTTGATATAATAGACACATGGTTTGATATAGTATACACATGGTTTAATATAATAGACACATGGTTGATGTATAGACACATGGTTTGATATAATAGACACATGGTTTGATATAATAGACACATGGTTTGATATAATAGACACATGGTTTGATATAATAGACACATGGTTTGATATAATAGACACATGGTTTGATATAATAGACACATGATGTGATTTAATAGACACATGATTTGATATAATAGACACATGGTTTGATATGATGGACACATGGTTTGATATAATAGACACATGGTTTGATATAATAGACACATGGTTTGATATA
Source organism: Cepaea hortensis (assembly GCA_963921405.1). Classification (NCBI taxonomy): domain Eukaryota; kingdom Metazoa; phylum Mollusca; class Gastropoda; order Stylommatophora; family Helicidae; genus Cepaea; species Cepaea hortensis. The sequence continues at coordinate 19,729,716 of OY992883.1, forward strand.
ATAGACACATGGTTTGATATAATAGACACATGGTTTGTTATAATAGACACATGGTTTGATATAATAGACACATGGTTTGATATAATAGACACATGGATTGATATAATAGACACATGGTTTGATATAATAGACACATGGTTTGATATAATAGACACATGGTTTGATATAATAGACACATGGTTTGATATGATAGACACATGGTTTGATATGATAGACACATGGTTTGATATAATAGACACATGGTTTGATATAATAGACACATGGTTTGATATGATAGACACATGGTTTGATATAATATACACATGGTTTGATATAATAGACACATGGTTTGATATAATAGACACATGGTTTGATATAATAGACACATGGTTTGATATAATAGACACATGGTTTGATATAATAGACACATGGTTTGATATAATAGACACATGGTTTGATATAATAGACACATGATTTGTTATAATAGACATATGGTTTGATATAATAGACACATGATTTGATATACTAGATACATGGTTTGATATAATAGACATATGGTTTGATATAATAGACACATGATTTGATATACTAGATACATGATTTGATATAATAGACACATGGTTTGATATAATAGACAATTGGTTTGATATGATTTACACATATGTTTATATAATAGACACATGGTTTGATATAATAGACATATGGTTTGATATAATAGACACATGGTTTGATATAATAGACACATGGTTTGATATAATAGCGACGTGGTTTGATATGATTGACACATGGTTTGATATAATAGACATATGGTTTGATATAATAGACATATGGTTTGATATAATAGACACATGGTTTGATATAATAGACATATGGTTTGATATAATAGACACATGATTTGATATACTAGATACATGGTTTGATATAATAGACACATGGTTTGATATAATAGACAATTGGTTTGATATGATTTACACATATGTTTATATAATAGACACATGGTTTGATATAATAGACATATGGTGTGATATAATAGACATATGGTTTGATATAATAGACATATGGTTTGATATAATAGACATATGTTTTGATATAATAGACACATGGTTTGATATGATAAACACATGGTCTGATATGATAGACACATGGTTTGATATAATAGACACATGGTTTGATATAATAGACACATGGTTTGATATAATAGACACATGGTTTGATATAATAGACACACGGTTTGATATAATAGACACATGGTTTGATATAATAGACAAATGGTTTGATATGAAAGACACATGGTTTGATATAATAGACACATGGTTTGATATAATAGATACATGGTTTAATATAAAGACACATGGTTTAATATAATAGACACATGATTTGATATAATAGACACATGGTTTAATATAATAGACACATGGTTTGATATAATAGACACATGGTTTGATATAATAGACACACGGTTTGATATAATAGACACATGGTTTGATATAATAGACAAATGGTTTGATATGAAAGACACATGGTTTGATATAATAGACACATGGTTTGATATATAGACACATGGTTTTATATAATAGACACATGGTTGATGTATAGACACGTGGTTTGATATAATAGACACATGGTTGATGTATAGACACATGGTTTGATATAATAGACACATGGTTGATGTATTGACACATGGTTTGATATAATAGACACATGGTTTGATATGAAAGACACATGGTTTGATATATAGACACATGGTTTGATATATAGACACATGGTTTGATATAATGGACACATGGTTTGATATAATAGACACATGGTTTGATATAATAGACACATGGTTTGATATATCAGGCACATGGTTTGATATAATAGACACATGGTTTGATATAATAGACACATAGTCGTTTTAGTCGTTTTAGTCGTTGGATCAACATCACGGCACACGGTTTAACCCATAAGTGCTCCATTTTCCTCCTAACTCAAACCTGAGTTTGGAGAAACTCTGCTCAATGCACGAACTCCGTTGCATCGGCGATGATCCTGAAATGCTTTGGGTAGATTTTTAACTCGAAATTTTGCCCGGACAGCGCCGTTAGGCTACTCTTTTTCGATGTCTAACTGCCAAGGGATGTTTTACGTGCGCAACAATACACACGATCGTCCGACCTCACTACCCAGAGACCAGGGGAAATTACTGGATGTCCCGGTGGATTCTTTAAATAAATCCTGGTCCTCACCGGGGCCTGAACCCGGGACCTCCAGCACTCGATGGGGACACCATACATCAAGACCACTCAGCCCCCCATAGACACATGGTTTGATATAACAGACACATGGTTTGATATAGCATACACATGGTTTGATATAATATACACATGGTTTGATATAATAGACAAATGGTTTGATATAATAGACACATGGTTTGATATAATAGACACATGGTTTGATATAATAGACACATGGTTTGATATAATATACACATGGTTTGATATAATAGACACATGGTTTGATATAATATACACATGGTTTGATATAATAGACACGTGGTTTGATATGATAGACACATGGTTTGATATAATTTACACATGGTTTGATATAATAGACACATGGTTTGATATAATAGACACATGGTTTGATATAATAGACACATGGTTTGATATAATAGACACATGGTTTGATATAATAGACACATGGTTTGATATAATAGACACATGATTTGATTTAATAGACACATGATTTGATATAATAGACACATGGTTTGATATGATGGACACATGGTTTGATATAATAGACACATGGTTTGATATAATAGACACATGGTTTGATATAATAGACACATGGTTTGATATAATAGACACATGGATTGATATAATAGACACATGGTTTGATATAATAGACACATGGTTTGATATAATAGACACATGGTTTGATATAATAGACACATGGTTTGATATGATAGACACATGGTTTGATATGATAGACACATGGTTTGATATAATAGACACATGGTTTGATATAATAGACACATGGTTTGATATGATAGACACATGGTTTGATATAATATACACATGGTTTGATATAATAGACACATGGTTTGATATAATAGACACATGGTTTGATATAATAGACACATGGTTTGATATAATAGACACATGGTTTGATATAATAGACACATGGTTTGATATAATAGACACATGGTTTGATATAATAGACACATGGTTTGTTATAATAGACATATGGTTTGATATAATAGACACATGATTTGATATACTAGATACATGGTTTGATATAATAGACATATGGTTTGATATAATAGACACATGATTTGATATACTAGATACATGATTTAATATAATAGACACATGGTTTGATATAATAGACAATTGGTTTGATATGATTTACACATATGTTTATATAATAGACACATGGTTTGATATAATAGACATATGGTTTGATATAATAGACACATGGTTTGATATAATAGACACATGGTTTGATATAATAGCGACGTGGTTTGATATGATTGACACATGGTTTGATATAATAGACATATGGTTTGATATAATAGACATATGGTTTGATATAATAGACACATGGTTTGATATAATAGACATATGGTTTGATATAATAGACACATGATTTGATATACTAGATACATGGTTTGATATAATAGACACATGGTTTGATATAATAGACAATTGGTTTGATATGATTTACACATATGTTTATATAATAGACACATGGTTTGATATAATAGACATATGGTTTGATATAATAGACATATGGTTTGATATAATAGACATATGGTTTGATATAATAGACATATGGTTTGATATAATAGACACATGGTTTGATATGATAAACACATGGTCTGATATGATAGACACATGGTTTGATATAATAGACACATGGTTTGATATAATAGACACATGGTTTGATATAATAGACACACGGTTTGATATAATAGACAATTGGTTTAATATAATAGACACATGGTTTGATATAATAGACACATGGTTTGATATAATAGACACATGGTTTGATATAATAGACACATGGTTTGATATAATAGACACATGGTTTGATATAATAGACACATGGTTTGATATAATAGACACATGGTTTGATATAATAGACACATGGTTTGATATAATAGACACATGGTTTGATATAATAGACACATGGTTTGATATAATAGACACATGGTTTGATATAATAGACACATGGTTTGATATAATAGACACATGGTTTGATATAATAGACACATGGTTTGATATAATAGACACATGGTTTGATATAATAGACACATGGTTTGATATAATAGACACATGGTTTGATATAATAAACACATGGTTTGATATAATAGACATATGGTTTGATATAATAGACACATGGTTTGATATAATAGACACATGGTTTGATATACTAGCGACGTGGTTTGATATGATTGACACATATGTTTATATGATAGACACAACTAGAGAGAATGGTGCTGCCGTGAGTGATCTGAGGATGTGGCCAACCCGCCAGATGGACACTTAATCAGACTGCTATTGATACTATGAGTATTGAGACCCTTCACTAGCTGTTGATTTGAAAACGGAGCATAATGGAAATATCTCGAATGCTAGATTCGGCTAAACTTACTTACTTTATGGCCAATACGCCCCAAAGCACGTAACATGGGGCGTAATACTTGTTTAACGTTAAGACTGCGTAATGTTCAACCCAGGATTCATAAAGAGAATCTTTCATAGAAATCCAGTGATAGAAAATAAGAGCGTACCTAGGCATGATGTTTGAGTTTACCAAATACAATACCTCGGATTTTCTTAAAAGTATTATTTACAATATCGGAAGAATTTTCTTAAAGACACTCTCTCTCTCTCTCTCTCTCTCTCTCTCTCTCTCTCTCTCTCTCTCTCTCTCTCTCTCTCTCTCTCTCTCTCTCTCTCTCTCTCTCTCTCTCTCTCTCTCTCTCTCTCTCTCTCCTCCCCCCCCCCCCCCGTAAGGCGGATTGCTGTCAAATCTCCTGCAGCCGTTATTTCGAATTCTGTGATGAACTAGTGAAAACGCTTGCCTCGGGCTATGAAGGCTAATTCCGTCATTAGTTCACGACTGCAAATTATTCTTGCGACTTCTGGGGGTCGTCGCTGGAGCTACGGAGTTAGTGCTATGTGCAATACTTAAGGCGGGCCCATTGGGGGAAAGAATGCAATAAGTCACAATCGTTGAATGTAAGAAAAACAGTGCTGAAACGTTAAGTAGAACCTGTTTTGCTGTATGGCAGCGAATCATGGAACGTTAATGAACAATTTAGGAAAAGCTTGGAAACAACGGAGATGTGATTTCTGAAATTAATTTTGGGAATACTTTGGAATGTCAGTGTAATTAACAAAGATTGCCTGAAAGAGGCTAATCAAACTAGAACATTATATACAATAATCATGTTGTTTGTCCATCAAGAATGATGATGACCATTCATTTCATCCAGTGGGGTTGAAAGTATGGAGCCGTGAGTTCTAAGATGGCTGATAAGGCCTATTTTGGCTCGAAATATTCTTTGACAATATGGGCAAAGAGTTCCAGGAGTAGGATCTCCTGCAGTGGTTTTTCTGTCCAGCCTTTTCTTCACAATTCATGCAGTCCTGGTTGCTTCACAAGTGACTGCACCATTATGTAATGATGTACCCCACAAATTATGGTCTTTAGCAGCAGTCTTCCAGGTGTCAAGATGAATTCCAAAAGCTTTCAGTGAGATTTTTAGAGTGTCTTTAAAGCGTTTTCTCTGGCCGCCTTGCGAGCGTTTACCACAACGCAGCTCGCCGTAAAAAAATAAAAAAAATTGATAAGGGAGCCCGTGATAAGTGCTGCAGCTAAACAGGATGCGGAGAGTGGAGAATCCTAAAGGACATAATTTACAACACTGCTATGGAAATCCTGGGTCCAGCCCCCCGAAAGCATAAAGGCTGGTTTGATGAAAATTCTGAAGACATCAACCAATTGCTGGCCGAGAAACATCTTCTCCTCAAGGTACATTTGAATGACCCAAAGTCAACATAAAAAAAAGATGCTTTCGAACATTCAGAGAGTAGTGCAGCAGACATATCGGCACATGCAGGACTCCTGGCTGAGCAACAAGGCTGATGAAATTCAAGGCTTTGCTGACCGACATGATATGAAACACTTCTACTACTCACTGTAAGTGGTCTATAGTCCTCCATCACCATTATAGTTCCCCTCCTCAGTGCAGATGGGGGAACATTGGTCACCGATAAGAAAGCAATCCTTCAAGGCTGGGCAGAGCATTTCAGCAACAACTTAAATGCAACTTCCTTCTTCGATGATGAAACCATTAACTGCCTTCCTCAAGTTCCCAAAAATGATACACTTGATGACCTGCCAACCATAGTGGAACTAAACAAAGCCATCCAGCAGCTTTCCAGTGGAAAGGCGCCTGGTCCTGACTCCATCCCAGCAGAGATATACAAGGCAGGTGGGCCGGTCCTAATAGAGCAACCTCACCAAGTCTTTACAAACATATCGGTGAATGAGAACATGCCAAAAGATTTCAAGGATGCGTCAATAGTCCACCTTTACAAACGTAAAGGAAACCGCCAATCATGTGACAACCACCGAGGCATCTCCTTGCTCTAAATCGCAGGGAAGATACTCGCCATAATTCTTCTCAATCGCCTCACGGCCCATCTCGATCAAGGTCTTCTTCCTGAGAGTCAATGTGGCTTCAGAAAAGAACGAGGAACTGTTGAAATGATTTTCGCTGCAAGGCAGCTGCAAGAGAAATGTCAGGAACAGAATTCTGAAATGTTCTCCACCTTCATTGACCTTACCAAGGCTTTTGATACAGTCAGCAGAGATGGAATGTCAGTGTAATTAACAAAGATTGCCTGTGACCTGAGACTATGGAAGATTATGGCGAAATATGGCTGTCCACAAACGTTTGTCCAAATAGTGCGGCTATTTCATGATGATATGCATGCAAGAGTACATGAAAACGGTGAACTGTCTGAACCCTTTCCTGTCACCAATGGAGTGAAGCTGCCATGTAGCACTTCAGAATGAGATACAGAATTTATAAGTGAGAAAAAAACCAAAGAGTTAATCTCAAAGAATCAGGCGGCAAAAGTCCCCTAGTGACGTCACTATGTGAAAAACGTCACCGCGTGATAGATTAGCAACCAGCCAGTTACGTCTGCGGCTGACAAGTACGGCGGTATAAAATTCTCAGAAGCGAATTATTAACGAAAATCATTTAGAAGATGGAAATGGTGAAAGGAAACCATCACTTATCAAAGATATAATGATCAAGGCACACTCCAAATTCAGGACGGACGATTGGCCATGAGTATTTAAGTCAAAAGTCGAAGGAATGGCTCAAGGTTAGCAAGTGTCAACAGACAGGAGTTTGTAAGTAGTTAATATTATGATAAGCGGCAAGGATGTAATATAAATAACACTAAGCGGTGAAGCATTATCTTAGCAATCGATTAATTTAATATAAAAATGTTCAGCATTGTGCGTTTGCCTATTCACCAATGGCCGACCCTCCTATCAACATGGGACCGGCGATGTTGATTGTTTCATGACGTCACACGATATTCTATATAAATAAATATTGCATTGCAAGAAATGTCGGTCTGTCTCAAGTTGTTTAATATTTATTGAAGTTGCTCCGGTTATTCTGCTGGACTGTTTTGTTGGAAAGCGAGCTGAGAAAATATATTAATATTCAATTTACATTGCTGGCAGAAGCAAGGATGTGTCCTGGCACGAACACTCTTCAGCCTCATGTGTTCAGCTATGCTGACGAATGCCTTCGAAAACAATGACATTGGAATAGACTTCAACTACCGCATGGATGGAAAGTTGTTCAATCTCAGAAGGCTGAAAGCCAAAACCGAAACTAACAGCGACACCGTCAGAGAATTGCTGTTTGTTGATGGTTGTGCTCTATATGCGAACTCAGAGGCAGACATGCAACACAATGTTTCAGCTTTCTCACATGCCTGTGCCAACTTTGGGCTCAATATAAACTTGGAGAAGACTGTAGTTATGTACCAGCCAGCTCCAGGGAATAATCACACTGTGCGAATATCAATGTGAACGTTCATAGACTAAGTGTTGTGGACAAGTTCACCTATCTTGGCTGCACTGGGTCACAAGCTGCCACAATTGATGATGAAGTGAATGCAAGAATCTCCAAGACCAGTGCGACCTTTGGCAATCTGAACAAGAATGTATGGGACAGAAATGGAATAAGCCTGCAAACAAAGCTGAAGTCTATAAAGCAGTTGTATTATCCACACTCCTATATGTTTGTGAAACATGGACTGTTAATTAATGACATGCTAGGAAATTAAAACCACTTAAACACAGTCTTAGGAAGCTATTGAAGATTAAATGGCAAGACAAGATCCCAGACACTGAAGTTCTAGAAAAAGAGTCCTTGCTCACTATCCACACTCTATTAATGAACAATCAGATTCGCTGGGCTGGTCACTTACAACAATAAGAAAGAGACAAACAGCTTTCTTTAGTCAGGAGATGACAAGCGAGGAATCGAAGGAATCGTGACAACTGAAAGATTGAGCACAACCCACTCCGGCAGTCGATGTGGCCCCGAATGATCAGATCTTCTGCGATCTGGCAAGGCGCACCAGGCTCCTAAAGTCCAGCGAGCAGTAATCGGGCAAACTTTGAGCTACAGCCTACAAAGGGGTGACCTTGTGATATTCTAGTATGATAATTTGGTCGCGTCTAGCGTGAGCCGCGTGGTCTCGTGGTTACCCACCCAACCCACACGCCAGTGATCAGGCGTTCGATCCCGGGTCCAGTCAGGGGTATGCACTACTGACGAGCTCAAACGAGAGGGAAACTCGTGTCTAGTGCTTCCAATCTGACGTGGACAGAGCCTACGGTTCGTACCGGAATACGATCAGCGTTGCCAGTAGTGGGCTGTGCTCAATCATCTAATGCCACACACCGAAACAACCAAATAAAACAACTGAAAGAATCAAAGGAAAAGAGAGAGAAACATACCAAAATAAATAATGATATATGACTGAGACTGTGGCATGGAGGAATATCTTCAGCAGAGTGATCCAGAAACACCAAAGACCGAAACCTGTGGAGAGATAGCCCAGCTGACAAGGCATTTAGTGATGATGATGGCAACAAACGAACAAACTAATTTTATTTTCAATAGGTAACAAATTGAGCACGGAAGGCCCATCCTACAGTCGGCCCTTCCAATTGCGCATCTTTCGTGTATCACTATCATCTATTGTGCATGTTACATTCACACAAGGGAAAAACATTGTGAAATGAAAGTTGTGATCATAAACATTGTATATTACCATCTTATAAGACAGGAAGACAGACAGCTACACATACACACATACACACGAAATATATATATATATATATATATATATATATATATATATTAATATATATATATATATATATATAGACAGACAGACAGAAAATATATATACAGACAGACAGAAAGACAGACAGAAAGACGGACAGACGCCTGTGGTCCAATAATCAAATGAAGTGCTCCGCTGAAAACCTTGACTGGAGAAATCATCACTGATAAGAAACAGCAGATGGATAGATGGGTCGAGCACTATTTAGAGCTTTACTCAAGTGAGACCAAGCTAGCGGGTGATGCCCTCAACGCCATAGAGGCCCTGCCAACTCTTGACCACCTGGACACACTTCCCATTTAACAGAAGTTAAGTGTGCTATAAATGAGCTTACATCTGGCAAGGCTCCAGGTAATGATGGGATTCCAATAGAGGTGATCAGGAGTGGGCAAGACACGCTCGCTCTACAGATCCACCAGCTAATAGAGCTATGCTGGCGAGAAGGACAAGTCCCACAGGATTTCAAAGATTCAAACATCATAACGCTGTACAAGAACAAGGGAGATCGGAGCGACTGTAACAACTATAGGGGTATCTCACTTCTGTGTATTGTTGGGAAAGTATTTGCCAGAATTGTCCTGCGCAGACTTCAAGTCCTGGGAGATCAAGTCTACCCCGAATCACAGTGCGGCTTCCGTCAGAACCGGTCTACCATTGATATGATATTCTCATTGCGACAGATGCAAGATAAATGCCGGGAACAAAATCAGCCACTGGTTATTGCCTTCATCGACCTCACAAAGGCATTCGATTTGGTCAGTCGTGAGGGTCTGTTCAAAGCACTAAAGAAGAATGGCTGCCCACCAACTCTTCTGTCCATTGTGGAATCGTTCCACACAGGCATGAAGGGTATAATCAAGTTTGATGGCTCAACTTCAGAAGAGTTTGAAATCAAGAGTGGAGTTAAGCAAGGTTGTGTACTATCCCCCACCCTCTTTGGGATATACTTTTCACTTCTACTGAAATATGCCTTTCGCGATCAGGATGACGGTATATACATTCACTCACGCTCAGATGGTGGCCTCTATAATGCTCATAGATTGAAGGCCAAGACCAAAATTAGCAGGGTACTAATTAGAGAGTTGTTTTTTGCGGATGATGCTGCGATTACGACCCACTCTGAGGAAGAATTACAACATCTACTATCTGCATTCTCCAATGCTTGTTCTGAATTTGGTTTAACAATTAACAAAAAGAAGACACAGATTATGTCACAAGGTGCACATGGTGTACCATCAATCTTTATTGACGACGCCGAACTGGAGATAGTAGACCATTTTACATATCTAGGATCAGAGGTAAATAGCAAATTATCCCTCGATCAGGAAATCAACATCAGGATTGGTAAGGCAGCAACAACAATGAACATGTTAGCACAAAAAGTCTGGGAGAACAGGAAGCTTACTGCCAAAACAAAAGTCCTCGTCTACCAAGCCTGTGTCCTTAGTACTCTTCTTTATGGCAGTGAAACCTGGACAACTTACTCACGCCAAGAGAAACTTTTAAACAGCTTTCATATGTGGTATCTGCGAAGAATACTTGGTATTAAGTGGCAAGACAAAATCACAAATACTGAAGTATTGGAAAGATCAGGTTGTGTGACGGTGTATTCCATGCTCAGTCTTCGTAGACTTAGATGGATAGGACACGTTAGGAGGATGGATGATGGTAGAATACCAAAGGACATCTTTTTTGGTGAATTACAGATGGGTAGGAGATCTCAGGGTCGGCCTCTACTACGATACAAAGATGTGTGTAAGCGGGACATGATTGATACAGGCATTGATAATGCACATTGGGAACACGTCGCCGCTGAACGTGTTGCTTGGAGGGCAACTATCAGAAATGGAATAAAGACAAAGGAGAAAATGATTGCAGATAAAGCACACACAGAGCGTGAGAGACGTAAGATGGTGCAAAATGGTGGAAATGACCATGTTTTCACATGCACCCACTGTGGGCAAACATTTTCAGCAAGAATTGGCCTTACCAGCCACACTCGCCACCGCCATGGATCGTAGTTATTAAGCCTTGTTGAAGCACAATGTACCAAACTATCGTCTGTCAAGACGGAAAGGTGCCAATGATATATATATATATATATAATCGCTAGTTAGTTAGTTAGTTAGTCGAGGTTCCAACTTCACGGCAACGGCTCGTCCCCATTATGCTCCGTTCCTGTGCCAGTGAATATCACACAAAACGCTCCCCATTGTCCAATGTGAAAAGTGGAATAGGCAGGAGTCTTTGCAATCCAACAGCCCGCACAGGTACACTTTGCGTTATCGCATGTACACAATCGCATATACATATACTTTTTTTTTTTTTTTCGTATCCCTTACGGGACGTTGCAGTCAACACCAGCATTTTCAGCTGCTATTGATGTACTAGGCAAGTGTTACGTTCAGTAGTTTGCTATTGCTTTCTGAACGACCGGCTCTTATACCTTTTTCGAAAAAACCAGCACCGCTGGGATTCGAACCCGGGTATACGGGCTCACAAACCGCGTTCGCAAGCCCTTAGCCACAGAGTAAAAAAACTCACTAGCAAACGTTCATATATATATATATATATATAGTTGCATGTCCTTCACAGGACGTAGCAGTCAACCGCAGCATTTTCGCTGTTCGTGATACCTGTGCAAATTTCACGTTCAGTAGTTTGCCATTGCTTTCTGTTTGCCATTGCTTTCTGAACGACCTGCAACTATATATAAACATACATACATAATACCTCTCTCTCTCTCTCTCTCTGTCTCTCTCTCTCTCTCTGTCTCTCTCTCTCTCTTTCTCTCTCTCTCTCTCTCTCTCTCTCTCTCTCTCTCTCTCTCACGCACATATATCCTCATTCATGCATACAGCAAGGCACACAGTCACATTCCTTCCCATACACACATAATCGACACATACACACTTTCACCCACACAAATACACAAATACACACATTGACCCAAGGAGTCACACACCCAAACACAATTTCTGACATGCACACACATATAACCACTCATAATCACAAACACTAAATCATTCATTCATTCACTCTCTCACTCTCTCTCTCTCTCTCTCTCTCTCTCTCTCTCTCTCTGTTATTCTCTCTCTCTCTCTCGCTCTCTCTCTCTCTCTCTCTCTCTCTCTCTTTCACCTCTCACTGTCACTCACTCTTATGCCAATATATATTCTTTCAAACATAAAACCACGCACGCACTATGAGACTGAAGTGAGTATAGTTGAACTAAGAAACTACATCCCTGCACTCAGGACATTCCCCCACGCGCTCCATCCCCTAGTTCAACAGCCAGCGAAGAGTCATAACTATGAGATTATGATGGTGTAATATAGGAAGAAACATGACAAATATTACTATTCAGGTGTGAAGAGTAAGACCATCACAAGATATTTGGCATGTAACTGATGTAGGTCGACCAATCCCCTACATAGGTGCCTCTCTCCCCACATCTCCTTAATCTTACATCCCATGCCGGGTGACAATGTTGATCATGTCTGTCCACAGCCTCTGTACCGTGCAATTCCAGTTCTTTCTGTTTCCGATGTTCCGCCATGACATGATGTCAAACCGTCCGGTATCTTCCCCTTTGGTCTCCCACTGACTTCACCTGCCCCCACAACTTTCCTTCCTGGACAATTATTTTAACATTCTTACAATTATCCACAGACTGGGTGAATCTTAGAGTGGTAATAATAATAGAGAGAGAGAGAGAGAGAGAGAGAGAGAGAGAGAGAGAGAGAGAGAGAGAGAGAGAGAGAGACTCCTACATCTATAGGGATTTGAGCAAAGACCTAAACAAGCACGCTGTATGCTACTAATTTTCAACTCGTCAAACTTCTCCCGCGCACACAAGCAATAGTGATACCTACCATGGAGATATTTATATATACAAATAAAAAAGTTAGTTGCATATCCTTTACAGGACGTCGCAGTCAACCCCAGCATTTTAGGCTGTTTGTAATCTCTTGGCAAGTTTACGTTCAGTAGTTTGCTATTTCTTTCTGAACGACCGACAATCATACCATTTTATAAAACAATAACGCAAGGCGGTCTGCTGCTAAACCACCCGCAGCTGTGTTTCGAACGCGGTATGCAGGATTACGAACTGCGTCCGTAAAACTAGCCCACGGAGCCGGACAATTAAACAAGCTTCAAATACACAGTTATCACATAATGTTTTTGACCCGGTACGAATCATCCGATGAATGGCTACCGGAAACTGATTGTGCAGTCCATCGATCGGAATTGGGGATCCTAGGTAAGATTGTCTGGGCGGGAAAAATAAGATCCGTTCTGAGAAAATTGCCGTCGAACTTAATTAACCGGCTAATGGCGTGATTTGAATTTGTGAAGGAGGGACAGTATGAGAGAAGGCTGTCCCCAGAAGTCAACGCACGCTGACCCAGAGCAGATTAGTTCAGACCAGAAGAACTTATTTTCTACCGATTCCAAATGCTTCTCAGTATTTCCACCCTCCGATTTATTCTATCTCACCTCCGACTCCTTTTATTCCTTCTGTTCCTCTTTCCCTGCCTTCTGCTCCCCTTTCTGCTCAACGCCTTTCTGGACTAACACACTCCCTACCGAAATTATGCACGGAGTGTACCTTGTTTGCCTCCCCAAGGACGGGCTGGTTTGTCGGTAGGCGCGCATAGTGGCGTATTTTTAGAATAAATGCGAAAAACGATTAACATGTCTCGAAGTGAAGGTGCCAATAAACGACAAGATTAAAGACACCTGGAGTTAATGACCCGAGTGTCCCCGATCCTGAAGAATGTCAGGAATATAAAGAGATCGAAAACTCGTTGATCGGGGGACGGTACAGACAATCGGAAATATCCTGACGCGCATGCTCCGCTGTGGAGTTAAACGCACCATCAAGAAAATAACATATGGCAAAGCTTTAGAACTCAAAAAGATCCCTATGGAAATATATGATGAACTGAGATAAGTTTACACAGAGGAAGAAGCAAATATCCTGTGTTGGATATGTCTCCGGGGAGATCATCTCAACTATCTGCGGATTAGTTCTCATCAAATATTTTACAAATCAGTTGAGTTAAAGGAAGACGAGGAAGAGAAGCAAAAGAAGATGAAGGAGGACGAAGAAAGAAATAAAGGAAGACGGACAGACAGACAGACAGACAGACAGACAGACAGACAGACAGACAGACAGACAGACAGACAGACAGACAGACAGGCTGGCAGACAGACAGACAGACAGACAGACAGACAGACAGACAGACAGACAGACAGACAGACAGACAGACAGACAGGCTGGCAGGCAGGCAGGCAGGCAGAAAGAAAGAAAGAAAGAAAGAAAGAAAGAAAGAAAGAAAGAAAGAAAGAAAGAAAGAAAGAAAGAAAGAACGAAAGAACGAAAGAAAGAAGAAGAAGAAGAAGAAGAAGAAGAAGAAGAAGAAGAAGAAGAAGAAGAAGAAGAAGAAGCAGCAGCAGCAGCAGCAGCAGCAGCAGCAGCAGCAGCTATATTTATTATTCATGTAAGGAAATAATTGTCACATAAAACTATTATATCTCAAGACACCATCTCCTTTGAAATCTTGTCTGCAAACACATTCATTAAAACTGAAATATGTTGTGCATTCGAAGACAAATACAGCTTTTAACAATGAAATCTCTCATTAAAAGACGCAGTTTAATTGACGTCAAAGCGATATTCGGATGTCCTAGTGGCACTTGTTTTCTCGAAAATGTGGTGATTTAAGTGGTTGATTCTCTTCACATGCGTTTCAAAGACTTGTTTGTCGAAATTAGACGTATATTTCTGGCTGGAGATAGAGAAGTTTAGTTAGCAAACAAGCAATATCTTTTAAACTACTCGAAAACAAATATTACGAAAGCTGTGTGGCTATTCTTTTAGAAATTCACAGGAAAGATTTTGTGAGAAGAAAAGAAGAAAATAATCCCAGTATTAGGTTTCGATGAGATTTCAATGATCTTCTTCGGGCTTCCAACGCCTAAGACAGAGAATACGAAACTATTCGAAACGTAAGTAACATTTCATTCATTCATTCAGTAGCATGTTCTTTGCAGAACATCTCCCCCATAACAACCATCCGGAAAACGTCTCGGTTATAAGTAATATGTCCCGTGTCCTATACACTCATCTGCAGATCATCTGCCACATCATGCACGCATGTTCTCTCTGGCCTTCCTATACTTCCTTTCCCGGACAAATATTCCTCCATGATTGTTCACTCCAAACTATCACGACGTTTCGAGTGACCAAAATATTTCAGTTATCTTTGTTTTATCGTCTTTAGTAGCTAATTTTCTTTAATATTCAGGTCTTTTGTGGATTCATTTGTTCTTTTCTGTATCCAAGATATTCTTAAAACCTGTGTTCAGTAATTTTTTTTTTGTGCATATCCTTTTACTGGACATTGCAGTCAACATCAACATTTTTTCAGCTGCTGTTGATGTCTTGGCAAGTTTTGCGTTCAGTAGTTTGCCATTGCTTCCTGAACGACCGGCTTACATACCTCCGTAAGTAACCAACGACGCGATCCACTGCCGAATCTTGCACAGCTGTGTTTTATACATTGGTATATGGATTTCGAACAACGTCCTTAACTCATTCGCCAGGGAGACCGGCGGTGTTCAGTAATAAATAATTCCAACTCAAATTGATGCCGTCGCTGTGAGATAGGGGCAGTGGCCGCGTCTCACAATTCCCCAACACACCGAGTCGGGGATTCGAAATCAGCCGTGTTCGATTTGGAAGTAGACCGCTTTGCGTTGATTTAAAAGCATAAAGCATCAGCTGTTCAGAAAGCAATGACAAACAGCTGAAAGTAAACAGATGTCAAATGCTGTGACTTATTGCAATGTCCTGTAAAGGAGCTGCAACTAACTGTATCTTTGTTTCAGAAATAGATCATACATAACCCCCAAGCAGTTTCCTATTATGGGTTTGTGATGTGATATGGCCACCACTTTATGTAGGCCTGCATGCACTGGAAAAATAGGTGGTCAGTATTTTCCTGCTTTCAACACAATGTTTTCCCGTACTAAATTTGAGTAGCGAAGATACAAACATTTGATTGCCCGATTTATTTTCTGGCATATTTCGCTGCAATTCTTCAGATACCTACTGGAGAAATGAATCATACAACCTACACTAACGCAATAAGATAAATCTTTGAATATGAAATATATAACACACATATTCACACAGTAATTTTTATTGTCTACCACGGTCATTTTAAATTAACTGTCATGTCTTTTTGTTTCCACAAAGTTGATGTCTGTATATGAATAGCAATTGCCTCCGCCAGCTTTAACATACGACCAATTGTGTTTTCCTCTGTGGTTGGATGACGAACGCAGGTGCCGAACTAGCTCAAGACATTATCAGCCTAGCCCCTTATCAACTACACTAACGCTGTTGTCGAAATAGATAATAATAAGGCGTATTTTTGAAGTCTTCGAAAATAGATAATACTAACGCAGTGTTGGAAGTGTCCGATAATAGATAAAACTAAGGCACTGATTGGAGTCTTCTAAAATAGATACTAAGAGACAGTTTTCGAGTATTCCGAAATAGATAATACAAAGTCAAATGTGTAGAATTTTCGGAAATAGGTATAACAATTTCACATTTTTGGAATGTTGGGTAATAGATATAACTAATTCAAATCATTAGAGTGTTCGTAAATAGATAATAGTATATACGTTGTTGGGGTGATCAGAAATAGACAATATTAGCAGTGTTTGCAATGTTATGAAACAGACATCCATCTATCATGTGCCATGCCGATAAGCGTGGGCGGTCATGTTCTGCCATCTTACTCGATCACCAGAGTCGTGGATCAGGTCTGTGTTCCTGTCTCGACCATGCCACGTGGCCAATCCATCGAGTTATTTACTTCTCGGTCTTCCCCTTGGTCTCTTCCCTTCGATCTTGCTAGTCGTCACCAAGTTATCCAATTCATTTCTTCTCATAAGAAGACCAAAAAATGTTGACTGTCTACGTCTAATGTCTCTAATCAGTTTACGATCTTCATTTGTTCCTTGAAGGACTTGATCATTGTTTTTTCTGTCATGGCATTCTTTGCATTATCCTCAGAAACCACATTTCCACAGCCATCAGCTGTTTTTCAGCTTGACTTCAGCTTCACATCCATACAAAAGTATAGGTTCTATGTAGCACTGCAGCATTCTTTTTCTCGTTTCAATTGATATCTTTTTATTGGTCAGTATGTTTTTCATCTTTAAAAAATGGCAATTCTTGTTCTAATCTCTTCGAGGCATCTCCCATCAGATGTTATGATTGTGTCGAGATAACTGTACCGATTCACTTGCTTAAGAATATGCCCATTTACTTGTATATCACATTGTGGTATTTCCTTCTTCCCAGTGACGACCATAATCTGTGTCTTCTTAATATCAGTTCTAACCCTAGTTGTTCACTGTGTGCAACAACCGCATCTACTAAATGTTGCAGGTCCTGTTCATTGTCTGCAATCAAGACTGTATCGTCTGCATATTTAATGTTATTGATGTACCGTCCCCAAATGTTGATTCCTTCCATATCTTCTATATTTCTGAAAATATTTTCAGTGTACAGGGAAAAGGATCTGGAGACATAACACATCCCTGTCTCACACCTCTTTTAATAGGCTGATATTGACCTACATTGTTATCAATTCGGATGGCAGTTTGTTGTTTCCAATATGTGTTTTACAAGTCTAAGGTCTTTTCCATCAATTTGTAGATCTTCAAGCATCCTTATCATGTCGACATATCTCACTTTATCGAAAGCCTTTGTGTGGTCAATAAAGCAAAGTTATAGATCTTTGTTTACTTCTATAGAACGTTCAATTACTGTTCTCAGTATATACACAGCATTTACTGTGCCCTTGCCTTCCACAAACCCATATTGTTCTTCTTCTATTTCGGGTTGTATTTTCTTCCTGACTCTTTGCATAATAATTCTCCGCAGAATCTTCGTGATGTGGCTCATTATACTAATTGTTCGATGTTGATCGCAAAGCAAGGCGCCTGTTCCAAGGAAACAGACAATAGTAGCTAAATTGTTTGAAGTGCTACGAAATAGACAAAGCTAGCTCAATTTTTGGAGTGTTCTCAAATAGGCAATGCTAGCGTCATTTGCAAGTGTGATGTGTTCAGTAGTATAATAATACTAGAGCACATTTTAAAATATTTGAAAATATATAAACATTAGGCATAGTTGTGGAGTCCCTGAAAATTGATGACACTAATGAAATGTTTGTATTGTTCGTTAAGAGATGGTTGCTGGCTGTGAACTCCAGCGTGAAGTCCTGTATGTCGGATGAAGACATCCTGTTGTCCAACATCAGTGTGATGTCATACCAGACTGAGGTTTGCGAGAGTATCCGTTGTCCAATGTCTGGCTTATTGGTGTGCAGACTGGTGGTTCCTCGCCGTGCAGGCAAATACTCTCCCATTTCGGAAGAATCATCGATCCTACTACGTTAGCCAGGACCCCGAAGGGACCTGTTGCCCAGGACGCACGACTAAGACATATTAGTAGGTCATGGCCAGTATAGAACCTGGCCCTGGTGCCTTGGAAACACCTCTGCGACCCCTTCGTTAAGATTGATTGATTGAATGATTTAGGAACCGACATCACAGAATTCGAGGCATTCCATAAGCGCTCCGTCCCCTTCCTCAGCAGCCAGCGAAGAGTTCTAACACCAATAGTAGCAGTAGCAATCTGATTATATGTCCGTCTTACCTTTCCTCTGAGCGTCGAGCGTCGGCCAGATCCCCTCGTCACTCCTCGCTGTCTCATTCTTGCCAGACTATGGTGATCCATTTGCTCCTCCGAGGTGTACACGTGCTCCCACAAGGCCGCAACCACGTCTGCCTTATCATGCATCAATACTCCACCAAGTTTTGCAGAGCCAGCCAATCTGTCAGCCTGTTCATTCCCCAGCACACCGGCATGCCCCGGAGAAACGATCCAGGCGATGCTTGCCACCCGTGACCTCCGAAGCGAAGCAAGCCCAAAGCTTGCCTGTCCTGACCTTCCTAAGCATGCTTTCTGAGTCAGTTATAATCATGATGTGTGTGTGTGCGTGTGTGTGTGTGTGTGTGTGTGTGTGTGTGTGTGTGTTTGTGTGTGCGCGTGTGTGTGTGTGTGTGTGTGTGTGTGTGTGTGTCGTATTCTCCATCCAGCGGAAAGCTGCACTGACCGCCTCCACCTCCATTCTTAAGTTAGATGTTGTGGTATCATATGCCAGGCTCTCCTGCACCAAACATCGACCATTAGCTTTTGCTAAGAACCCCGAGGCACTTCTCCTACCTTTCAACACCGAACCATCTGTGTAGATAATCCCATCACCCGAGCGAGCATTATCCTGAATTAGTTGCTGGATTTCCACTTCCGTGGCCCCTGCTGGCCACTCCCTGCACTTCCAGTTCAATGTGATTATAACTCTGCACAAGTCTGACTGCTCCGCTGGCACTCTGACCCACTCCTCTCCTCGCCTGATGTTCTCCAAGATGCACACCTGTCTGATCGTATCCTCCGCCTGAGCCATCCATGATGATCGTATCCTCCGCCTGAGCCACCCCTTCGTTAAGAGACAAAATGAACGCATTTTTTTTTTATTTGAGTGTTCAGGAATTGATAATACTAATGCACATGTCTTGGAATTTTCAAAACATAGATTTTAATAATAATAATAATGCAACGTTTTGGAGTCTTCGAAAATAGATAATACCATTAGAGTTAGGAACTAGACAATATTAACGCACATTTCTCAAGTCTTCTGGAGAAAAAAAAAATAATCTGAATGTTGTTTCGTTGTTGCTGTTTTATA
Organism: Cepaea hortensis; assembly: GCA_963921405.1. NCBI lineage: Eukaryota > Metazoa > Mollusca > Gastropoda > Stylommatophora > Helicidae > Cepaea > Cepaea hortensis. The sequence continues at coordinate 19,749,976 of OY992883.1, forward strand.
CATTAACTGATTAAGTGCCCTAGGATTATTAATCGTCTTAAGCGACTTCCCGTATCTTCCCTGAGCTTATATACAGTAGATTTGCCTATGCAACTCCCTTTAAGGTGATATATAATACAACATGTCAGCTACAATTTTACAACATTATAGTCATATCTGTGACACACCCCTACTTCCCATTTTTGTGTGGTCCAAACATACTTTCTTGTTTGGCACTAAATCTATTAATTATTTTTTTGGTCACGAAAACCATGGCTGTGAATTTTAAACAGCTCTGAGACAAATTAACTACAAAATTAAGTGATTCCGGGCAACGCTGCAAGCTTTAGGTACTTCGTGCCGGGCATGCGTTGCCTTCTCTTTTGTGGAGATCACTTTTGCTAAAAGAATGCGTTCTTTTGTGGAGATCACATTTGCTAAAAGAATGAGTTTGTTTGAGGAGATCACATTTGCTAAAATAATGCGTTCTTTTATGTGAGAAAGAGGCTTCGTGGCCAAGTGGTTACACCACTTGCTTCGCGACCCGAAGGTTCAGAGATCGATTCAGCCTGCGTCGTTCGGTTCACGAGTGTAATTTTCTCGGAGACTCCTGGGGGTTGTCGTTGGAACGACGGAGTTCGTACTTTGTGCGACGCAAACGACAGAATGCCCTGCTGAAAGATACCGAGCCATATGGGACACAACCCTGCCCAATGAAGTCGATCCTATTAAAAGTCGGGTCTTATGTGCGAGAGCTAGTGTGACGTAATGGCTTGCTGGCTGGCGCAGTTGTCATGGGTTCGAGTATCTTCAGTTCTGGAAATTTCTTGGGGAAAAACAGCGGGTGGTGTGATACTGACAACTTTACCCACCGAATGGTCTGTAACAATATGGGTTTAGCACCATACACCCCGTGCCCCGTATGCGTGTACAGGGAGCCTTTAAAACAACTGAACTTGTCCTGAAATAGTTCATTGTTAGGGAGCTGTGCTGTGACAGCACTATCACATTTTAAGGCCAAGAGCAGTGAGGAATAGGTGGCCGATCTGTCCCTCATTTTGGAAAGCGACGAGCCCAAGTTTCGAACCGGCGTCAGATGTGCTCATGACACTACCATCGCAGTTCCTTATCAACTTTGCCAGTACGAAAGCCAGTGTGTCCTTTACTGTCATTATTATGTCTACACGCAAGGATATGAACAACCTTCAATAGCGTCTAATCGTATTGCTGCTTCTCCTTCTATATGTTCTTCTTGCAATTGTATCTGCTGTTGCAGTTTTTCTTTTCTCGTTCTTCTTCTTGTTCTTCTTTTTCTTCTTCTTTTTCTTCTAGATCTTGTTCTTCAGCTTGTTATTTTTCTTCTTCTTGGTGTTCTTCTTCTTCTTGTCTCTTTTCTTTTCTTCTTCTTCTTCTTCTTCTTCTTCTTCTTCTTCTTCTTCTTCTTCTTCTTCTTCTTCTTCTTCTTCTTCTTCTTCTTCTTCTTCTGCTGCTGCTGCTGCTGCTGCTGCTGCTGCTACTGCTGTTGCTGAACACGAAGAAGAAGAGGAAGAACAAGGAAACGAAAGAAAGAAAGTAAGCAAGAACGATTTTTAACAAAAGAGAGAAATGAGGTCACTTAGAAGAATAAAAACAACAACACAATAATGATCATAATGAGGTAATACCAATGACTGGTATTCTAGCATCCTGTATTCGGGCGTGCGTCACAAACCTCATCATCATCATCAAGTGCCATGCCGACTGGTGTAGGCTTTCATGGCTCTCCACAGATATCGGTCTTTGGTGTTCTGGATCAACTCTGCTGATGATATTCCTCCATGCCACCGTCTCAATCCGTCCAGCATCATTTCTCTTGGTCTGCCTCTGCCTCTCTTCCCTTCGATCTTTCCAGTTGTCACGCTGTTCTCCAATGCCTTTCCTCTCATCACATGACCAAAGAAAGCTGTTTGTCTCTTTCTTTTTGTTGTATATAGTTTTCTAGTTTCATTAGCCTTTTTCAGGCATCCATTGCTAGTTACTCTGGCAGTCCAAGGAATTCGCAACATTCGTCTTAAAAACCACATCTCTGTTGCTTCTAAGTCCTTCCTAATTTGTTTCACAAACCTATACCCCAAAAATGTTAGAATCCTAATACAAATATATATTACAATATTCTTGGAAAACAAACCACAATAAAAACATAAACGTGGTTGTCAATAAGGACGACATGTAGATGACACTGTCATGAAATGAGGATGAAACCAAAGTTCTGCTAAAGAGAAGGAAAACAAATACAGGCAGAAAGATAGAAACATCTATTACAAACGGAAATTACAAATTAGCTGCCGGCTCTGTAGCTCGGCCTAGGAATAAAATTACCCCACATCCCATCTAAAAATTCAGTTCAGTTTGACAAAACTGTCTCGCGTCACAAATATGTTTGTCAGCTGTACATGATGAGATTAATTACAAATATATCTACAGGTGGGAGGTTGGGGTCGTTTTTGCAAGTTAACAGTATAAAGGAATTTTTCTACCTCGGGAAGAGAATAAGGTATTTGGTGCTGGCGCGAAACTTTGTATAAACTTATGGAAACTCAGTTGGTAGTAATGGCGGCGATAGTAATAGTTGTAATAGAAGTAGAAATAGTAGTAGTAGTGGTAGTAGTAGTAGTACTGGTAGTAGTATTAGCAGTAGTAGTTGTAGCAGCAGCTGTGGTGGTGGTTAGTAGTATCACGATGTTCTTGATGATGAGTTTCGTGATATGGTCGTTGTCTAGGTAACGATGCTCTTGGTGTGTCAATTGAGTTATCTAACGGTCTCACAATGCAACTCACCCCAGTAATACACATCCATCAGTCATTAAACAAGATTGAGTTGGCGCACATAATCCTTTAATACAGAAATAACACAGACCCACGGAACATATTTATATATCCAGAAACAATATAATCCATAGAATATCCATATCCTCCTCACAACATTAACACGCACACATCACTGTCTTCTCACGGCCTGCTTAATCTCAAATTCACAAGACAGGTAATCCAGCTCCTATCCACAGCTGGACCTCACACATCACAACCCACACACTGGGTCTAGTCTCCGCTAGCTATCCAACCCACTTTGGGTTCAGGCCTCTACTCACTATAAAACCCACTCTGGGTTCAGGCCTCCATTAGCTATCCAACCCACTTTGGGTTTTAGCCTGCATTCACAACTGGGAGAACAACACAACACAAGAACTGACCCACAGTCAGTCTAAACTCCCACGTCCTCGACAACCGATCCGTTCGGCGCCAAAACATCAACTGTCTTGAAGTCCCTTGACTTCACACCAAACTAAACTGTCCTTCACCCATACATCCTGGGGGTCTCCACTCACACCCGCCCCATTATTTCTCAGGGTTGATTGTTTTTCTCGTAGTCGGGTCACTCACCTTACTGTCTTCAACTTTCCTCTATTATTTCTCATGCCCGGTCACTTGTTTATGTACTAGCACGGTCATTCTCCTTAATGTCAATGACCCAGGCATATGTCAAGTAGCAGTACTAGTAGTAGTAGTAGTAGTAGTAGAAGTAGTAGTAGTAGTAGTAGTAGTAGTAGTAGTAGTAGTAGTAGTAGTAGTAGTAGTAGTAGTAGTAGTAGTAGTAGTAGAAATAGTAATGTTGTTGTTGTAGTGGCATAGGTTTCAGTAGTTGCTGCTGTTGTATTACAACCATTTATGTTGTTCTCGATGTCATAGTTGTGATTCTGATAGTAGTAACAGTAATAGTATTACTCTGGCATTACTATTTGTAGCACAATATGAACCTCCTTCAGCGAAGGAGAAAAAGAAAGAATGAAACAAACAAACAAACAAAGGAAAAGAAAGTAAGAGAGGGAGAGAGAAAGAAAGAAAGAATGAATGAAAGAGACGGATGAAGAAAGAAAGAAAGAAAGAAAGAAAGAAAGAAAGAAAGAAAGAAAGAAAGAAAGAAAGAAAGAAAGAAAGAAAGAAAGAAAGCAGGAAGATCAAGAATCTCATGCTAATGTCACAGAAGATAATGAGGACGATATTAACGCATGTCTGTTTCTATTATTTATCGTAGCCAAACCATAAGCTTCTCGCATCAAGTGAAGAGGACATTGTGTGCTGAAGTATTGATTTTCTTGGCAAATTGTCTGACAGACCTGTCACCTGAGATTAATTACACACATGTCCAGACCGTGAGCAGTTGCTACTATAAGATGAAAGTATATAATCTACTATGGGATTATGGACAAGAATAAAGATAAGGATGTTAAATATAGAATACACCAAATACTATTACTAGTATTTCATGAGATAAAATATTTTCTTTAATTTATATCTGTCAATCTAGAATAGAAAACGAGTTCTTAAGAGCTATATTGGCCCAATCATGGTGTACGGAAGCGAATCATTGTCATTAGCAGACAACAGGGGAATTATGTGGAAGTTGCTGAGATGTGGTTTGACAGGATGATACGAATACAGTGGACGTATATAAAGTAGTAAAAGTACTAGTTGTTGTAGTGGTAGGAGTAGTAAAACTACTACAAGTAGTAATAGTGGTAGGAGCAGTAAAAGTACTAGTTGTAGTAGTGGTAGCAGTAGTAAAAGCACAAGCTGTAGTAGTGGTAGCAGTAGTAAAAGCACAAGTTGTAGTAGTGGTAGCAGTAGTAAAAGTACTACTAGTAGTAGTAGTGGCAGCAGAAGTAAAAGTGCGTGTTATAGTAGTGGTAGCAGTAGTAAAAGTACTAGTTGTAGTAGAGGTAGCAGTAGTAAAAGTGCTAGTATTAGTGGTGGCAGTGGTAGCAGTAGTAAACGTACTAATAGTAATAGTGGTTGCAGTAGTAAACATACTAGTAGTAGTAGTAGTAGAAGTAGTAGTAGAAGTAGTAGTAGTAGTAGTAGTAGTAGTAGTAGTAGTAGTAGTAGAAGTAGTAGTAGTAGTAGTAGTAGTAGTAGTAGTAGTAGTAGTAGTAGTAGTAGTAGTAGTAGTAGTAGTAGTAGTAGTAGTAGTAGTAGTAGTAGTAGTAGTAGTAGTAGAAGTAGTAGTAGTAGTAGTAGTAGTAGTAGTAGTAGTAGTAGTAGTAGTAGTAGTAGTAGTAGTAGTAGTAGTAGTAGTTGTAGTAGTAGTAGAGTAGTAGTAGTAGTAGTAGTAGTAGTAGTAGTAGTAGTAGTAGTAGTAGTAGTAGTAGAAGAAGTAGTAGTAGTAGTAGTAGTAGTAGTAGTAGTAGTAGTAGTAGTAGTAGTAGTAGTAGTAGTAGTAGTAGTAGTAGTAGTTATTGTTTTAGAACATTGCACAAGTGAATTACAACAACAATGATAATGGTAATGATAATGATGACGATGATAATGTGATGATTATGATGATGATGATGACAACGACGACGACGACGACGACGATGATGACGATGATGATGATAATGATGATAATGATGATGATGATGATGATGATGATGATGATGATGATGATGATGATGATGATGATGATGATGATGATGATGATGATGATGATGATGATGATGATGATGATGATAAGGCTTCGGACGATAGCTGTGATTACGATATTTTTCCATTCCGTCTTGGCATACCTCTCGGCTATGAATCTACAGTATAAGAAATTTCACACGGTAAGATTGATTCATGTGACAAGCCCCCTCAAACTTGCCACGTTCAATTAATTAGACACCTGGTAGTGACTAAACGGAAGGGTGGTATCAGACAGGAGAATTATGAACAAACATGTCGTCCTTTTTTTTCCTCTGAGAAAACACAAGCCTCGGTTCTTTGGTCGATCCGTCCTTTCTTATTTTTTTTTTTCTATCTAGTTTCTCTAAATTATCGCATTTATCATTTTCAGATCTTTCTTGGCATCCAAACTCCGACTGACCACAGTTGAGTCAGGTACTGAGTGAAACACAATTAATCATATCACGGATTAAAGAATATAATGGAGAGGAAATTAATCATAATGTCGATTAAAGAACATAACAGAACCAAAATTAATTGTATTTATATATACAGTGGAACCTCGGTTTTCGTTGCCTTCGGTTATCGTCGGTTTCGGTTTTCGTCGTTTTTTTCTGCAAACAATTTGTCTCGATTTTCGTCAATTGCTTCGGATATAGTCGGCGTGCTCACATGCCCTCGCTGTTAATTGTGCGAAAACTCACGCGTTCTTCTGCTCAGTTTGGCGTTGTTTCTCGTTGCGTGAGCATCACTTGCTAATAGGCTAACCTTTTCATTTTAGCTACATCATGGGACCAAAGAAAGTTTCCAGAGCCAGCAGACCTTCGAAGAAGACGGCCATGAACACGATCGAGTTGAAGAAGGAAATCATTGAAAAATACGATAGCGACATTAAGATTGCTGAAATCAGCCGCATGTACGGAAGTCGACATCCACGATAAGTTCCATTGTGGTGAATAAGGAAGCAATAAAGAAGTCTAATGTAGCAACAGGCGTGAAAGTGATAACGGAACAAACAATTGAAGATGTCGAACGGTTATTAATAATAGATAAATTAAGAACAGTCAGATTGCGATTCTATTTCGGAGACAATCATATACAAAAAAGACCAGACTGTTGTTTGACGATCTCATTAAGAAATAGCGTGGGACGAGTGCTAGTGTACTTAGTGATTTTAAGGCCAGCAGAGGATAGTTAGAAAAATTCAAGAAGCCCACTGGAATACAAAAGACAAAGACAAGAAGATCAAAAAGGAAATTGACCATAGATAGTGCTGTGATCCCTAAGGTCCTTATGGAGGGGGATGTCCCTTCCAAACAATAATATCTGCACCTCTCTCTCCCCTCCTCGACGTCTTCCATGCACTAAGAAGAGTCTTTAGAAAGGTAAATGCCGTGTTAAATGTTAATTTATCCTTTACATTAGTCTTTTATATTCATTTTATATTAATTTCTGAATGTTTTTAGTATTAAACACTATATTTTGTCTCTATAAAATGCTATTTTTGCTATGTATTTTGGAGAGTCTAGAACGAATTAATTTGTATTACATTGATTCATATGGCAATAATTGCCCCAGTTTTCGTCGGTTCCGGTTTTCGCCGATTGTTATAGGACAGATTATCGACAAAAACCGAGGTTTCACTGCATATGGAAGCTGCGGTATTGTAGTGGCGGGGCGCTTCCTGAGGTCCTTGTGATTATGAGTGCGAAACCGCATCGTGGCTGTTTGTTAGAAAAAATAGACAGAACATAAGACAAGCGTCTGACTGCTGGACTCCCCGTCTGTTGACACGTGAACAGAAGCAATCGAAGGTAAACTGCTGTCGATGGTTGCTCAAAACATTCCAGTCGGAAATCACTTTTACGATCATGGCAACGGTAAGTTTGGTTATTACCATTATAATCCCAAATCCATAACTTAAAGTATGCAGTGGAAAATTCGGACTATTGGACACTTGTCAAGACGAGAACATAGAAATCAGCAAGAAAGAGCTGCTGGGCATGTTTTTATTTAATTATTTATTTTTGTGGGTGCCAAATGTGCCCCATTGAATATATATATAGGCTAGCCTCTCCTAGCCGGTCTCTCTGGCTGTGGGGTTACAACACTTTCTCTCTGTAATCCCGTTTATCACGCAGAGTCTCGCAGCGGAGCGAGAACTGAGGTGGTTCGACCCCCGCTCGTGACTTGCGGATACTGAGCCGGCCGCTCAGAAAGCAATGGCAAACTACTGAGCGTAATCTTGCCAAGAGATCAACAGACAGCTGAAAGATGCTGCTGTTGACAGCTAAGTCCTGTAAAAGGATACGCAAAACATTTATTTTAGCCTCTCCTAGGAGGGGTGAAGAGCGAAAATTAGTAGCCTGCCGATGACGCGCAGACTACACAAGTCAACCCCCACCACCTTCTGGTGGAGACCGGGCAAACACGACCGCGAGGTCTTGGGCTAACGGGGCTATGGCTCGCCATAGGGGATGGACTCCCTGTGGTCAGATTTGTGTCCTAAATCTGCGACTGGCTTAGCGAGCCGGCAGGGGATCTTCATACTGCTCGTAGAAAAACTAAGAAGTATAAACGGACTGACCCAAACGGCTATCGACCCGGCAATGTTAATGGACTACGAGATAGATCAGCGACTCAAAAAATAGGCACAATGAACGTCTGTGGATTCAATAGTAAAGAAGAAGAGCTTATAGAAACAATTGAAGAGAGGAAAATTGGACTGATGGGAATAGCGGACACCAGAACAAAGGGGAAAGGATGCAAGGAGCTCCACTGCAGTTACACGTTTGTTTATTCTGGAGTAAAACAGCAAGAAAGGGCAAGACACGGTGTTGGAATAGTCATCGAACCACGGCTAGCAAGAGGAATAGAAATAAAATATATGTCAGAAAGAATCATAACAGTGAGAATAAAAGAACAAACAATTACAATATATGTACAAATATACGCACCATGTAATGCAAACAATAATGAGCAAGAATGCGAGGACTTCTACGAAGACATACATGACGTGCTAAATAAAATAGATAAGCAGGACAACATCATAGTTATGGGAGACTTCAATGCAAGACTAGGACATAACAGAGTGGGCACAGAAAAACACCTGGGAGCATTTGGAGATCAGCAAAATGAAAGGAATGATAACGGAAGTAGACTGATAGATCTTTGCAGGAAACAGGACCTCTATATAACAAACACATTCTATAAACATAAAGATTCACAAGTATACACCTGGTATAAATGGAACGATCTAGATACTAAAAGCCAAATTGATTTTATATTAATAAGAAATAACAGAAAGAGAAATATATTAGATGCAAGGGCGGTGCCCAATTTCAGTATAAACACAGATCATAAAGCAGTCGTTGCCACAATAAGAACAATCAGAAGAAGAAAACAAAGAGGAGGAAAATACATGCCATGCGAATCAGTAAACTTTAAAAACCTTAAAGACGAGACAGTAAAGAAATATTATGAGAAAGAACTAACTGAACTCTTTGTAAAATTACCTACAGAAAGAAAAACAGTGGAAGAAGAATGGGAGATGTTCAAATCAAGCATTTTAAATACTGCAAAAATAACATGTGGAACCAGGAAAAAACGCAAAACACGGATACAGAAAATAACAAGGTGGTGGAACGCAAAAGTAAAGAAAGCGGTAAAAGACAAAAAGGAAAAATATTAAAAATGGTTGAAGAGCAAACAGGAATGTGATTACATAGAATATAGAATAGCTAGAAGACATGTGAGTAGAATAGTAAAGAGGTAAAAACAAAAAGACTGGGAAGAGTATGGAGAAACACTAAATAAAAACTACAAGGAGGCAACTAGAAACTTCTACAAAAAGATAAGTGCAATGCGAACCAGAGGAGAACCCTTTGACCCAACTGAAATAATTAACAGTGAATATGGAGAACCAATAAGTGAACAAAAACAAATCCTAATAAGATGGAAGCAGTATTTCGAACAACTTCTCAACATCCCATCAGATGTCACAGGAATTCAAGAGACCTATACAGATGTCACCAAAGAACTAGAACCAGACATACTAAAAGAAGAAATTATAGAAGCCATCAGATTAGCCCCATTGAACAAATCACCGGGACAGATGAAATACCAAATGAACTAATTAAAGCAGCAAGAGAAGTAGGAACAGCTTGGCTACATAGACTATTCACCCATGGTTGGGTAGAAAAACAGACACCACGAGACTGGGAAAACGCCATAATTATCCCAGTTTAAAAAAACAAAGGCAGCAAAAGCCAATGCACACAATACAGAGGCATTTCACTGTTGAGTCATACTGGGAAAATATTTTGCAAAATTCTTGAAAAAAGATTAAGAACTACTTTAGAATCCCAGCTAAGCGAAACACAACTTGGATTTAGGAAAGACAAAGGATGCATGGATGCCATTTTTGCCCTTGGACAACTTATAGAAAAATCAATCGAATTCAATGAAACACTCTACTTTGCTTTGTTGACCAAGAAAAGGCATTCGATAGAGTGGATAGAAAAAAAGCTGTGGGAAATCCTTAAACAATATGGAGTGAGTACAAATCTAACAAACCTATGTAGAAGTTTATACAACAACAGGTGAATGCATAGTGAGTGGAGGACATTCAGAACCCTTAACCATAAGAAGGTTGTGTCCTGTCCCCTCTCTTGTTCATAACATATATAGACAACATATGTAAAGAAATCAGCCAAGCCGAGACAGCAAGAATACCGCATGACGAGAACACAGAAGAAGAACCATCTGCAAATCTAACCATTAGAGAACTCCTATTTGCGGACGACCAAGCACTAATAGCAAAATCAGAAGCTGAATTACAAGACTACATGAATAGTCTAAACGAAATGTGTAGGGAACATACCATGAAAATTAGCACAAGCAAAACAGAGGTAATGACTATAACTAAAGAAGAACAAACAACAACAATTCACCTAAACGAACAACCCTTGAAACAAGTAAAGAGCTTCAAGTACCTAGGAAGTATAATATCATCAAATGGCAGATCAGAAGACGAGATCGAAAATAGGTGCAATAAGGCAAATCAACTGAATGGACAAATGGCACCAATACTAAAGAACAAACATGTATCAATAACTACTAAGAAAGTACTTTACAACACAATCGTCCTACCAACTCTATGTTACCAATGCCAAACCTGGACAATGACAGAAAAAGAGAAAAGAAAAATCACAACAGAAATTAGGTTCCTGAGAAGTATACCCAACGTGTCAAGAAGAGATAAGATCAGAAATGAAGAAATCAGGACTAAAGTGGGGGTTAAAGCAGCACTAGATTTTATTAGAAAGCAGCAATTCAAATGGTTTAGCCATGCAAGTAGGTTACCAGTCAAAAAAAGAGGGAAAAACAAAAAGACTGGGAAGAGTATGGAGAAACCCTAAATAAAAACTACAAGGAGGACATTTAAGCGACCTTTTAAGCAATGACGTACAGACCAGATGGAGACAGAGGAAGAGGCCGACCACGTAAACGTTGGACGGAGGGAATAGCAGAGTCCATGGGAATATCGATATATGAAGCCCGTAATCGGGCACTCTCACAATGTTTATACTTCACCTCGACACCGCAAGGTACAAGAGGAACATGATGAGATGAGATGAGATTTTATATATATATATATATATATATATATATATATATATATATATATATATATATATATATATATATATATATATATAATTCTTGTGGTAACACAGTTAATTTACAGTACTGTGTGATAACCTTACCAAACTAAAACCAGGGCTGTGAACAGACAACAATAGATAGCTGTCCTGCTGTCGCATACTGCCATCTACTACGATGGATGACGCTCCGTCAAAATCTGCTTTTGCTTCAAGTCGACGCGCCCTCACACAAAGCACGGTTTGTGCAGCTAACAGCAAAGATTTTGTGTATATAAATTATTCCACACCCACGTATTCTCCGAATATGATTCCGTGAGACGTTTTTCTTTCTCCAAAAGCTTAAAAACGCTCCCAGGAAATCATTTTGACAGTGAGAATAAAGCTACATTATCATATGATATTGATTTAGTTCGAAAAACAGCGTGTTTTATTCCCAAGGTCTTTTCAAGGTTAAACAGTGAAAGTAAGTCTTCTTCATCCTTCTTCTTATTCCTCCTCCTCCTTCTGCTTCTGCTTCCTCTTCGTACACCTTCATACGTCAAGCTTTACATGTGATATTCTGACGTCAGCGGTTCTGATTATGATTCTGCTCAAAATGAATAAACTCTGTTCAAAACGTCATCTCTCTGTGAGATATGCTTCATAGACCTATGAGTAGCACTCTGTAAATGGATAGACTATCACGGGGGAAAAAATCTCTGTTGCAACGAGAAAAACACTTTTGAGGTGCTATATAGAACCTGCACTTGTGCATAGACGTATACTGTGGAAATGCAAAGAATACCATGGACAGACAGATAAACCAACGAGCAAGTACCACACGAAAAGAAACAATTGAAATCTATGAAATGCTTACAGAAATTAGATGTAGACAGACAACATCTTTTGAACACGTTATGAGAATAAATTAAATTGAGAACTCGGTGACAACTGGCAAGATTGAGGGGAAAAAACAAGGGGAAGTTACAGTGGCCACGTGACATGAACAGGGAACTCATCCACGACTCTGGTGATCGTGTGAAATGGTGAAACATGACCGCCCTCACTTATCGGCATGACACATGATGATCGTCAGGGAGACAAACAGAATGATAAAGGGACTTAAAGAATGTCTAGATAGAAAAGTGCAATAATAGAAAACTAAAGAGACTAGGCGTGGGGGTAGCCATTGGGGAAAGAAATATTTATTTGATCAGATATGTGTTCAGACATAATTCAAACTTTATCATGTTTGCTCATTATCTATAATTCCCTGCCACACTTCCTATATAATCCAGACTCTTCGATCTGTCTTTAAGACAGACAGGATTGCAAAATATGGTCTCATAATACCAGCAGTAAGAAACTGTCACAACATGGCGGTGGTTTCTAGCGACCTTTATAACGGCAATTCGGTGTGACATTACAGCTGTCATCTCATTGGCTGGCAGGATGTAGCCTCCTGTCAGAATACATAAATGCTACATTATATAATGTTGATGGTTTTGATAAATTGAGCTAGGATTTTATCATCAAATCAAGTGCCGTCTTCGCAATCAAAGTTGGCTGCAATTAACCTCGACAATTTCCTGCTTCAAGAAATGCAAGCATTCAGAATTAAATATCCTAATGGGGGACTTTAATGCTAATGTTGGACATAAACAGGGCGGATGCATAGAGGGCAAATATGGATAAGGGGAAAAAGAATTAGTTAGTCTTTCCTCTTGAGCCTAAGGCGGCGCATAGGGCAGAAGTCCTGTCTCTCCATGCTTGGCGGTTCGCTGCTACCTGTTGTAGATCTTGGATATTTACTTGGCCATTGAATGAGCCTTCTCTAATGATGGTTCTACGCAGGGTCTCTCTTGGTCTTCCCCGTTTTCTTTTCCCTACTGGTGACCATATGAGGGCTTGATAGGGGAGTCTTGACTTGTCCATTCTGAGTACATGGCCGATGTAGTTCCAACGGCGTCTTCTTATGAAATTGGATACTGTATCTTGCTTAGTCTCTTGTCTTATTTGCGAATTGGTTCTGAAGTCTGTCCAGTGGATGTTTAGAAGTCTTCTAAGACATTTGTTCTCAAAATTGTCTAATTTTTTATCTAAAGCTACCGTTGATTTCCAACTTTCACATCCATACGTTAACACTGGAATCACACAAGAGTTGAAGATTTTAAGTTTTGTGTGTTTGCTGAGTGTCTTTGACTTCCAGATGTTTGACAGTTTATTGAAGGCACTAGATGCCAGTGCGATTCTAGATGATATTTCTGGTGTTGAGTCCCCTGTAGATGTCATTTTGCTTCCTAGGTATGTAAAGCTGTTGACTTTTTCAAGAACGTAGCTGTTCAATTTGGTGTCATCTGAACTGTTGGTAAGATCAATAGTCTTTGTTTTTGTGGTGTTAATTTGGAGACCAATTTGCCCTGAAACATTTTGGAGGTGGTTTATTTTCTCTTGGGCATCCGGGTGTGTTGAACTCAAAAGCACTATGTCGTCGGCAAAGTCCAGGTCTTCTAGAATTTTGTCAACCCAATGGATACCCATATTTGTGTTGTTTGTGCATTTGCGCATGACCCAGTCGATAGCTATTCCAAAAAGCATCGGTGATAAAAAAAATAAGGAAAAAGAATGAAAGAAGTTATTGACTTGTACAGTGGGCAGAAGAGCATAATATGATTATTGGAGACACCCGGTATCAACATCACCCAAGGATATTATGGACATGGAGGAGTCCCTATCATAAGATTACAAATCAGTTTGATTATATTTTCATCAACAAAAGATTTCGAAATGCCTTAAAAGTCACAGAACTGTACCAAGGACAGACTGCTACAGCGACATAGATTAATCATAAGCAAAATACATATAAAAGAAAAGAAGGTCAAATATACACAAATAAATACAACATTTAATCTACCTGCACTGAAGAGTGAGGAGATAAGAGATCAATTCAACGTAGAGATAAAGAACATAATTGATGCATTAGCCGATATGGAAATATTATTTCAAGATGTCAGTTACCAATGGGAAATATTTAAACAATTCAGAAATAACAATCTCAAAATTGAAGATTATGGGACGTAAGAAATTGGTGACGGAAGACATCTTAAAACTCATGGAAATAAGAAGAAATAACAAAAATAACCATGGAAACGATAAAGAGATTCACTGGAAAATTAGGAAACTGCGCGAAGAGGTAAAAGAAGCATTTTAAGATACATAGTTGCATTTCCTTTACAGGACGTTTGCAGTCAACACTAGCATTTTTTGCTGTTGTTGATGTCTTGGCACGTTTACATTCAGTAGCTTACCATTGTTTTATAAACAACCGGCAGCAATACATTTCGTAAAAAACAAGCATAACGCGATCTGCTGCCAAATCGCACCTAGCTGTGTTTCTAACGCGGGTATGCGGGATCACGAACCATGTCCCTAATCCCTTCGCCACGGAGACGGCTAAAAGAAGCATAACTTAAGGAAACTTGCAGAAAAATTGAAAACCAACACAACACCCGGAATACAAAATTAATGCACACAAGAATTAACGAAATCAATTACAAAAGAACACACATATCAACTGCTTACCCAGAAAACAAAGATGGCAAAATAATAATAGACAAGGATAAGATTTTACATGCATGGTCAGATTATGTGAAAGAATGAACGAACGAACGAACGAAAATCTTTATTTTCAAAGGGTTAAGAATTGGACACGCAGGCCTGCCTGAGATTCTGCCCTTCTTCTCTATTTCCGCTCATACATTCTTTTATTCAACATCTCTTATGAAGCAAATTTTTGTAAGCAAAAGAACAATAGCATTAAAACGCATGAAAAAATAATCAAAAACAAATGACTCACTGAGGCAATGTTTAACATGGGCATTATAAATACATAAGGAAGGTGTAACGTGCCATACACATGGGAAAGGTTTTTGGCTAGTTGTCATTTGAGATAATTTACCATTATTATTGTCTTTGTTGTTGTTGTTGTTGTTGTTTTTTGTTCATGGGGCATGAGGTAGTGTTCAAACAGGCTGCGAATGTATGTATAATGATTGGTGGTGTCTTTGATTTCTTGTGGAAGATTGTCGAGGAGTATGCTAAGCTTGTTTTATATAAGTCTATCCTAGGTTTAGGGACATAAAGTATATTTAGTCGTTCGCTATGTCTTGCGTTATATTTAAACAATGGCCAAAGGTAGCTTGGAGCATTTTGAAATAGGATTTTGTGAATTAGTTTGGCATTATTAAAAAGTAGGCGTTCGTGGAGTGGCAGTAACCGAAGACATTTATGTAGGTTAGAATTGTCGGTAAGCTTTTCACCATTAATTAAACTCGTGAATATAGACGTTTTGTTATTGATTTGGAGCATCCATCCCAGATTGTGGAGCGATAATCAATATGTGTTTGTATATGGGAAGTATAGAGTTTCTTTCTTGTGTTTTCGTCAAGGAAATTTTTAATTTTAGCAAGTTGGTATACTTTTTTGGCTATTGAGACAGAAGAACATTATGACATTCGGAGTATTAATGAAAGACCATCAGTTCTGAAGATGACAATTGATAATGTTCTTATTCATGTGAATACTGGCACCACTCCGGGTCCAGACAACATCACAACAGAAATGATCAATGCCTTAGAACAGGGGTGGTCCCGGGAAGGTTAACCCGGTCAACAAATGCCCGCAGAAGTCGGATGTGTCGGCCTAACGGCGCAAGAACGCAGCTCTGCTGTAAACAGGCACAACGCAATCACATCCGAAAAAAAACAAACTCCGGATGAACGAAGAAGAAGAAGAAGAACAGGGGTGGTCAAACTACGGCCCGCGGGCCGCATACGGCCCGCGGGCCGCATGCTGCCCGGGAACTGATATTATGCGGCCCTGGGGGAATTTAGAAATAAACATTTTTACTTCATTTTAAAGTTATTTTGTTGAATTGTACAGAATTTAAGGTGCCGTTATGATTGTTTTAACATGTTTGATAAATTTCTTTCTAATTTTCTATTTTTGTAAACAGTCCTTGACCTTCGTAACGTAATGCTAAAATGCGAATTTATCGATTTTAGCTCAGAGAAATATTTATAGACATGTAAAAATTTAATAAGGAACATTTTATGAAAAACAAATATTTCTCCGGTGAATAAAATTATTTATTTTGCAGGAAAATATTAAATTTAAAACCTTTTTGCTGTTATAAATTATTTCCACATCTACAATGTTCAGATTAATTTATTTTTTGTAGTAGTCTTGATATATTTCTTAAATGTATTGTGCGTTTACTCCATGTTTTCCAAATAATTGATTTTCACACACAGCTGGAAGTAGGTTTTATTTCATTTCCTGTTTAAAGTTTTGTAAAACTCTAATTGTTAGAATTTTATTAAAACAGCGAGTGTCACTAAAAAATTTTAAGATTGAAAATGAATACCGTGTATTTAATGGATGAATGGACTGTTTTATAAAAGTTGGTAGCAAATCAGTTTGCTTTTTGTGTCGTGAGTCAGTGGCTGTCTGTAAGGAGTACAATTTAAAATGACATTATCAAACAAAACATTCCGATTTCGGATACAATTTAAAAACCGAAGAGAGAGAAAGGAAATGCCTGGAGTTGGTGAAAAATTTGGAGAAACAGCAAACGTTTCACTAAACAGTCTTCAATTCAAGATGCTGCAACAGAAGATAGTCTTGTGATGTCACACATAATTCTAAAACAGAACAAGCCATTATCCAATGGCGAGTTCATCAAGGAAAGTTTGCTAGATACAGAAAACATTATGTGTCCAGAACACACCAAACAAACCAAAAAAAAAACAAAACAAAAAAAAAATAATTGACATTACTTTATCAGGGAGAACTGTGATCGTGTTGACAAGATAAGTTACAATTTGATGCATAAACTTCAAGAAGCAAGTAAACAATTTTTGTGGTGCTCTCTTGCATTGGCTGAGAGTACCGATGTACATGATACTGCCCAATTATTGATATTTAAACGTGGAATAAACACTTCTTTCAAACTCACTGAAGAATTACTGAGTGATGAGACATTCAAACACACAACCACAGGCCATGAATATACTCAATGCTGTTACTAACTGTAGTGAAAGAACTGGGTTGGTTTGGAACAAGATGGCAAGTGCTACAACTGACGGAGCTCGTGCTTTGACTGGAAAAAAATGTAGGTCTGGTAAAGTTGATAAGTGATAATAAGACTAAAGCAGAATATCCTGACCACACATTATTATCACTACACTGTGTGATCTATCAAGAAAGTCTGTGTAAAACTGTTTTAATTATCAAGCATGTTGTTGACCCAGTTGTCAGTATCATCAACCTCATCAGTTCAAGAGGACTTAATCACTGACAGTTCAAGGCATTACTTTACGATTTGGAAACTGAACATTTCGATGTCCTGTACCACACCAGTGATCGATGGCTGAGTCTCAGCAAGGTGTTGAGGCGAGTGTTGGACCTCAGAGATGAAATAGTGATGTTCCTAGAGATGCAAAGCATTGAATGTGACATTAATACTAACACTGTCAATAAAGTATAGAAGTTAGACTTTATGTTTGCCAGTGAAATTATGGAAAAGTTAAATGAACTGAATATGAAACTTCAGGGCAATGGTGTGTTTGCACATGAATTGTACGTACATGTAGAATCATTTCAGACAAAACTCTCACTGTTCTCCAGACAAGCAAGTGAAAAAAAGTTTTGTCTCTTCCCTTTGCTGAAACAAGAAACCATTTCTGGTGAAATGACTGAAAAGTACAAAGCCCAATTAGATGCATTGACTGAAGAATTTGGATGGAGATTCCAAGATTTAAAGAACTAATTAGAGCCACAGTTCAATATTCTCTGTTCCCCTTTTAGTGCAGAAGCTGCTGATACAGCCACAGTTGGAGCTGCTTGACTTACAAGCAGATCATGACCTGAGAGAGAAATTCAAGTCAGATGGTTTGCTGAATTCCTATGGATCTTTGTCAGAAGAATCAATTCCCAACTTGAAAAACATTGCAGCTAAACTTTTATCATTGTTTGGATCAACATGCATTTGCGAACTTGCTTGAAGATCACAAATCTATGAATAGGTCTTTATTGTCGGACTGAAACGTGCATGCTGTATGTAATGCGAATTTCAACAAGTAAACATGCTCCAGATTTCAAGAATATTGTCAAAAATTGCAAGCAGTTACATATATCTCATTAGAAATCAACAATTGCAGTGACAATATAGTCGGTTTGTGTCTAAATTAAAGCCATTGATAGATAATAAAAATAATTTATTATAATAAAAGAATTTTAAAATCGTGTTAACAAATTACAAAATGTTTTTATCCATATTGTAAAATATAATGTATAAGTGTATAAGTAAAATAAAATTGCAATAATTAGTTATTTATACTGTTTAATAACCTATAAATAATTCATATATATATATATATATACATACATATATACATATATGCGTCCCCCAATCTCTTTACATTTGTAAATGCGGCCCTACGCACAAAAGGTTTGCCCACCCCTGCCTTAGAATAATATGGAATAGATCAAGTCACCAGATTGCTGAACACAATATATGATACTGAAGATATACTTCCTGAATTATGTAATTCTGTATTTATTACACTCCCGAAGAAATCGGGAGCCTTGGAATATAGTCAACATCAAACAATTAGTATAATGAGCCATATCACGAAGAGTTTGCCAAGAATTATCATGTAAAGAGTTTGGAAGAAAATACAACACGAAATAGGAGAAGAACAATGTGGGTTCATAGAAGACAAGGACACAGTAAATGCTGTGTATATGCTGAGAACATTAATTGAACGTTCTATAGAAGTAATCAAAGATTTACATCTTTGCTTTATTGACTACACAAAGGCTTTCGATAAAGTAAGACGTGTCAACAAGATAAAGATGCTTACAGATCTACAAGTTGATGGGAAAGACCTTAGATTTGTAAAGAACATATATTGGAAACAACAAGCTGCCATAAGGATTGATAATGAAGTAGGTCAATATCAGCCTATTAGGAGAGGCGTGAGACAGGGATTATAATATCTTCAGATCCATTTTCCCTTTACAATGAAACTCTTTTCAGAAATGTAGAAGAGAAGGAATCATCATTTGTGGACGTTGAGTTGAGCCAAGAACTGACATCACTGCACTCAGGACATTCCCATATGGTCCCCGTCCCCTCGTTCAAGAGCCAGCGAAGAGTCACACTACTAATCGTTCACACCGCTATCTGATTGAATGTTCTTCTGGTCTCCCCTCTCAGAGAGAGAGAGAGAGAGAGAGAGAGAGAGAGAGAGAGAGAGAGAGAGAGAGAGTGAATGAGTGTGAGAGTTTGTGTATGTCTAGAGAGAGAGAGAGAGAGAGAGAGAGAGAGAGAGAGAGAGAGAGATGAGCCCATGCATGTCATTTAACATGCTTTTCCATATTTTTTATGTATTCTCATCTTTCATATTACGAGGTATCATTTTGTATGCCACTTGATTTTATCATGTATACTATAATCGCATGCACACTACCTAGAGTGAGTGAGAGAGTTAGTGAGTGTGAGTGAGTAAGGGAGTGTGAGTGTGTGTATCTGTTTGTTCAAAATAGTAGGTTGGGGGATGGTGGGGGATGTGTGTGTGGGTGGATTCATGGAGTGTGTGGGAGGGCTCAGGATATGTGGGTGGGTGCGGGGTTTGTGTGTGTGGGTGCGGGGTTTGTGTGATGGTACTTGCGGGATGTATGGGTTGGCAGGGAGATGTGTGTGAGGGTGGGGGATGTGTGTTTGGCTAGGCGGTTGTGGGTGAGTGGGTGGAGGAGGATATGTGAGTGGATGATTGTTTGTGGGTTATGGGATGGGTGGGGAATATATATGTGGGTGGGGAGATGTGGGTGTGGGGTGTGTGGTGGGTGGGATATGTGTGCAAGTGGGGGTGGTTGTGGGTGTGTGTATGTGTGTGTGGGTGAGGGATGTTTGGGTGGATGGGTGGGGAGTGTGTGTGTGTGGATGGGTGGGCGTGTGGGTGAGGGATGTGTGGGTGAATGTGTGTGTGTGGGGGGTGGCGGATGTGTGTGTGGGGGGATGGGTGTGTGATGGGTGTGGTTTATGGATGTAGGGATGTGTGTGTGGGAGGGGGATGTGTCTGGGTGGGTGGGGGTGTGTGTGGCTGTATGGAGGATATATGTGTGAGTGGTGAGGGTGATTGTAGATGGGGGATGTGTGGGTGGGTACGAGATGTATGGGAGATGTGTGTGTGTGGTTGAGGGATGTGTCTTGGGGATGTGTGTGGGTGTGGTGTTGTGTAGGAGGGAAGATGGGTGTGGATAAAGGATGTGTGTATGGGTAGGTGGGGTGTGGTTGGGTGTGGGTGTGCGGGTGGGTGTTGATGTGTGTGAGGGTGGGGGATGTGTGTTTGAAGGGGTGGTTGGGGTGTGTGAGTGTGGGTGGTTAGATGAGAGATGTATGTGTTGATGAGTGGGTGAGGAATGTGTGGGTGTTAGTGGTTGGGGGATAAGTACGTGTGTGGAGGGATGTGTGAGGGTGATGAGTGTATGGGTGGGGGATGTGTGTGTGGGGTTGGGTGTGCGTGGATGAGAGGTGTGTGTTTGTGAATGGGGGATGTGTTGGTTGGTGGGGATGTGTGTGAGGGATGTGTATGGGTGGGGAGATGTGTGTGTGTGTGTGTGTGGGTGGGGATGTGTGTGTATATGGGTAGGGGTGTGTGGCTGGGGGATGGGTGGGTAGAGGATGTGTGGGTGGGTGATTGTATATGGGTATGGTTGTGTGGTTAAGGGATGTTTGGTTGCGGGATGAGTGGGTGGTTGATGTGTGGATAGGTAGAGGATATGTGGGTGGGTGAGTGTGTGTAGGTTAGGAGATGGTGGGGGGATGTTTGTATGGGTTGGCTCGGCATCTGTGAGTAGGCTGGGGGAGCTGGGAGATTATGTGGGTGGATGCGGAATTTGTTTTTGGGTAGTTGCGGGATATGTGAGATGGCCGGGAGATGTGTGTGTGCGTGGGGGATGTGTGTTTGGCTGGGTGGTTGGATGTGTGTGGGTGGAGGAGGATATGTGGGTGTGTGATTATTGGTGGGTAATGGCACGGGTGGAGGATATGTGAATGGGTGGGGAGATTTGTGTGAGTGGGGGATGTGTGGGTTGGGAGATGTATGTATGCTTGTGGTGTGGGTGGATGGGATGTGTGGTTGGTGGGAGTGTGTGTGGGTGGGGAGATGTGTAGGTGTGGGGATATGGTGGATGTGTGGGGGAATGTATGTGTGCCTGGGGTGTATGTGTGTGTGTGGCTGGGGGATGTGTGGGTGAATGGGGGATGTGTGGGTGAGTGGTGGATGTGTCTCATAACATGGTAATATGCATTGTGTATGTTTAAAAAATTCATTTGACAATGTTTTTCCTATGCACTATTGATGAACAAAAGATGAGTGATTGGAAGGGCCGAATGTAAGACGGGCCTGCGTGCGCAATTTGTTACCCTTTGAAAATAAAGTCCGTTCGTTCGTTCTCAGTTTTGAGATTCTACCATAACCCTCGCCAATCCCCCACAATATCATCTTTTCCACATACGGGTTGTTAATCCGTCCCCCCACCTTCTCCACCTGATCCCACAGGTGTACTACCATCTCCTCCTTGTCTATAAGTAATCTACCACCAACAGGTGTTTTCCCTGCCATCCTATCAGCCTGTTAATTTTCCCACACTCCCGCAGGGGGACGTAACATCAATAGCATCAAATATTCGGAAGACACAGTATTGATTGCAGACAATAAGCGAGATCTGCGAAATTTAGTAGATAGGGTTGTTGCATACAGTGAACAACTAGAGTTAGATGTAAACTGTAAGAAGACACAGATTATGGACGTCACTAGGAAGAAGGAAATACCGCAAAGTAATATACAAGTAAATGGAAATATTTTTAAACAAGTGAATCTGTACAATTATCTTGGAACAGTCATAACATCTGATTGGTGATGCCTTGAAGAGATTAGAACAAGAATCGTCATGGAGAAGGTAGCCTTTTGCAAAATGAAATGCATACTGACAAATAAAAATATGTCAATTGCAACGAAAGAAAATAGTGTTGAGGTGCTACATAGACCTTGTAATTTTTTATAGATTTGAAGCGTGGACAATGAGCTGACAAACTGAAAAACATCTAAAGGCTGTGGAAATGTGGTTTCTGGGGAAAATGCACAGAATACCATGGACAAACAAAACAACCAATGACCAAGTCTTACAAGAAACAAATGAAACCCGGACTTGATTAGAGAAATTAGACGCAGACAGTCACAATAATTTGGACACGTTATGAAAAGAAATAACTTGGAGAACTTGGTGACAACGAGCAAGATTGAGCAGAAAAGAAGCTTGACCGCCCTCACTTATCGGCATGGCACATGGCACATGATGAAGATGATAATGATGATGAAGATGATGATCGGTTTAGGGGTTGAACCCGTTACCTCGGCATCAGCACATGTCTTGCTTCTCCTTTGATAGGAGATCCTCCTTACCGCGCCTCCGCACTCAACCACACACACTACGTGCACACATACACACATTTCCAAGGCCTCAATTTGATGCCAGTACCAAGATTCTTAACTTGATGTCATTATATTACATACATACATAGAGAGACCGAGAGATGGGAAAGTTTGTGTATTTCATTTCCGATTAATTATTGAAAACTGGAAATTGATAAATTAAACCGGCGAATTTTGAAACTTACAAAACGAAGAAACAATTGTCAAAAACATAACTTGTGTTTAATTCTTTCCCGCGTGTTTATGGAAAAAATATATATATAAATGTATGGGGGAGGTTGTAGAGGGGTGGCTAAACGCTGACAAGCACGGTGGTTATAGTGTAGAATCTGCGTCAGGGAGGATTTTTTTAAATTGAACCTGCCAGAACTTGGTAACATATATTCTTAAGTGGTTAACATGATTTCTAATTGGTTGCCTGGTTGGTTGGTTGGTTGGTTGGTTGGTTGGTTGGTTGGTTGGATCCTTGGTTTCTTGGCAGATTGGTTGGTTTGTTGGGTTGTTGATTGTTTGGTTGGTTGCTTGATGGGTTGCTGCTTGGTTGGGTTGTTGTCATGATGGATGGGGGTTGAGTGGTCTCGAGGTATGGTGTCCGCCTCGAGTGCTGGAGGTCCCGGGTTCAGGCCCCAGTGAGGACCGGGATTTATTTAAAAAATCCACCTGGACTTCCAATAATAAAATTTCCCCTGGTCTCTGGGTAGTGAGATCGGACGCCCGTGTGTATTGTTGCGCACGTAAAAAATCCCTTGGCAGTTGGAAATCGAAAAAGAGTAGCCTAACGGCGCTGCCCGGGCAAAATTTCGAGGTAAAAATCTACCCAAAGTATTTCAGGATCCTCGCCGATGCAACGGAATTCGTGCATTGAGCTGAATTTCTCCAGACTCAGGTTTGAGTTAGGAGGAAAACGGAGCACTCATGGGTTAAACCGTGTGCTGTGTGTTGATCCAACGACTAAATTAAACTAAACTAAACATGATGGATGGTTGCTTGGTTGGGTGGTTGGTTTGTTGCTTGATGGGTGATTGCGTTACTAGGTTGTTGTCTGGATGGATGCTTGCTTGCTTGGTTGGGTGGTTGCGTGGTTGGGTGGTTGCTTATGGGGTGTTGCTTGGTTGGGTGGTTGCCTGGATGGATGGTTGCTTGGTTGCTTTGTATTCAGACAAGCGCAGTTGTGCTCTTAGATATATACTGCCACAGCATAAAAGGATGCGGTGACGCTGAAAAACATCAGATGGCTGTGGTTTCTGAGGAGAATGTAAAGAATACCTGGGACAGACCGAAAAACCAATGACCAACTCCTACGTGAAACAAATGAAAATCGTACACCGATTAGAGAAATTAGACGTAGACAGTCAAAATATTGTGGGCATGTTATGAGAAGAAATAAATTAGAGAACTTTGTGACAACTGGCAAGATCGAGGGGCAGAGAACGAACGAACAAATGAACGAACGAACGAAAATCTTTATTTTCAAAGGGTTAAGAATTGGGCACGCAGGCCCGTCTGACATTCTGCCCTTCTTCTCTATTTCCTCTCATATGGCATGGTCGAGACAAGAACATTGAGCTGATCTACGACTCGAGTGATCGAGTGAAATGGCGAATCATGCCCACCCACGCTTACCGGCATGGCACATGATGGATGGACGATCTACATCCATCGCCATCTTATCTCCCCGTAAAATGTACAGGGTGTATTTTCAATGACTGCAGTTTTTGAAAATATTTTGTGTTCACCGCCTGTGGAGTTCAGAAACATATAGTACTACAGTGTGTCTTATTTTCGGTAAATTTTTCATAATACAGCTCTTTTCACAAAATATGTTGGACATATCCACCACGGTTTAGTTGGCAAGTATGGATACGTGTTTTCATGTTGTCAAAGACATTATGCAGTTCGCGAAGTGTATTATTAATTTTGTTGACGACTGAAGTCTCAGGTTCATTGATTGTGTGGGGATTGTTTTTGTATACTTTTCTGTTACGTGCACCCCAGAGGTAGTAATCCTGGAGAGTAAGTTCCGGAGAGCGTGCAGGAAAATCCCACTAGAGATTATGTGATTTGCAAACATGCTATCTAAGAATTCAGTTGATGTTACAGCTCTGTGAGTTGTTGCACCATCTTGTTGAAACCAGGCTTGTTCAACTTCCAGCTCAGAAAGTCGGGCTACAAATACGGCTAGAATGTCTGTCCGGTATCTTTCAGAATTTACAGTGTCGGTAAAGAAAATTTGACCGATTGTGCGCATGCGACTCATTGCACACTACACTCCTACTTTCTGATCGTGGATAGGCACTGAGTGCAATGTGTGGATATTTTCATCCCTCCAAAGACGATCAATCTAACTGTTCAAGTACCCAGAAAGATGAAACTATGTTTCGTCTGTGAGGAAAGTGACATCAAGGATTTCGTTACCTTCTTGAGCAAGAAAATTATCAAACCACATGCAATAGTTAACTCTGCGTTGATGATCAAATTCTTTTAGTTGAGGTACAACGGAAAACTCGTATGCATGTAACTACAATTTCTTCTTCGGGATTTTGTGGACAGTACTGCTAGACTTGTGTATTTGTTGGGCCAACTCTCCTACTGGTTTACTTGGACTCATTAGCATGCTGTCCTGGATTTCGAGGCTTATTTCAATAACCAGATTCGAATACCTGCCACCGTTAAGAAACACACGTTCCACCAAAACTACTCTTTCTTCAATAGTTATCAATAGTTAGCATCATTGTAGCCGAGATTAATTACTAAACCATATGCATGTAGCAGTGATATTCTGAAATAACGTTTAAATGGAGCTTGAACCGTGACGTAATACACGGTGAATACAAAACTTGGAACGGCAATATTTTATAAAACTGCAGTCATTAAACATACACTCTATACATAAATATGGGAAATGTTCTTTGGAAGTAAAGGCGGTGAGCCTGATACAGACCGTATCACCCACACAGAGCCGATTGGTCGGTGACATTATGAGTTTGTCTCTGCATGCCCAACGTTCATGTGGCATGTTAAAGGGTTGCTTCCCATTTTAAACAACTTATTTTAAAGTTAGTTAGTCACGGTTCCAACCTCACGGCAAAGGTTTGGCCCATTATGCAATGTTCCAGTGCTAGCTAATATCACATAAAATGCTCCTCAATGTCCCATATGAAAAGTGGAACACACAGGAGTCTTGACAAACTAACAGCCGAGCAGGTATACTATGCATAAAGCCGCTGCTAGAATGTCAAAACAAACGCCCGCCATGAAAAATACAGTTCATCGTCGATGGAAGCGACAGTAATTAGACAACCAGCAGCAAAAGGCATAAGGCCACCCAGGTAGTTCAGCGAACGATCGGCCGCCATTTTTCTGAACATGCAGTCCTCGCTACAAACAACCGAGGACAAAAATAAAAGCACTCCCCACGAAATTCACAGCTCACAGTGTCGCTCCACACATTCAATTCTGTAGCAGAGCGACGTACCCATTACTTTAAAGGAAAAGCAGGAGTGCCTTCAATCTATACATCATGTGCCATGCCGATAAGCGTGGGCGGTCATGTTTTGCCATCTCACTCGATCACCAGAATCTTGGATCAGCTACGTGTTTCTGTCTCGACCATGTCACGTTACAAAGTCATCCAGGTATTTACTTCTTGGTCTTCCCCTTGGTCTCTTCCCTTCGATCTTGCCAGTTGTCACCAAGTTCTCCAATTAATTTCTTCTCATAACATGTCCAAAAATTTTGACTGTCTACGTATAATGTCTCTAATCCATCTTCATTTGTTCCTTGAAGGACTTGTTCATTGCTTTTTCTGTATATCCATGGTATTCTTTGCATTTTCCTCAGAAACCACATTTCCACAGTCATCAGATGTTTTACAGCTTGTCTGCTCATTGTCCACGCTTCACATCCATATAAAAGTACAGATTCTATGTAGCACTTCAACACACTTTTTCTCGTTTCATTTGATATATTATCAATTGATATCAATCAACAATCAAAGAACCAGCCAATAAACCAACTAGCCAGTCTGTCAACTAACTAAACATCCAACCAAACTATGCTATCTACATATCACTTCTCCAATGTATCATTTAATTGGTTTCATCAACCAACCGGCCAACGAATAAACCAAAACTTCCTTCCTCCGTGATGAAGTGCCTCATGATGAAGTGCCTCATGAAGGAGTGCCTCATGAAGGAGTGTTTCATGAAGGAGTGTCTCATGAAGGAGTGTCTCATGATGGAGTGTCTCATGATGGAGTGCCTCATGATGAAGTGCCTCATGATGAAGTGCCTCATGAAGGAGTGTCTCATGAAGGAGTGGCTCATGATGGAGTGCCTCATGATGGAGTGTCTCTTGATGGAGTGCCTCATGATGGAGTGTCTCATGATGGAGTGTCTCATGATGGAGTGTCTCATGATGGAGTGTCTCATGATGGAGTGCCTCATGATGGAGTGCCTCATGATGGAGTGTCTCTTGATGGAGTGCCTCATGATGGAGTGTCTCATGATGGAGTGTCTCATGATGGAGTGTCTCATGATGGAGTGTCTCATGATGGAGTGCCTCATGATGGAGTGTCTCATGATGGAGTGTCTCATGATGGAGTGCCTCATGATGGAGTGCCTCATGATGGAGTGTCTCATGATGGAGTGCCTCATGATGGAGTGTCTCATGATGGAGTGTCTCATGATGGAGTGCCTTCAGACCTACAAAATGTGATGGCTCTGTCACACTACTGACCCATAACAAGTTTAAGGACACGTTTTGTTTGTCTATTAATACGAGAGGGATTCAAATGAAAACCGTAATTTTTTTTAAAATTAATATATTTTATTTATTTATTTAATATATTCTGGGAAAGAAAAACAAAAGCAAGAACAGAAGTTTCATTTTCCGATGTAGTCACCACTGCGTTCAATGCAAGTCCTCCAAGCGCCGATTACCTGCTTGGAATGCAATCGAAAATAATTCTCTTAGTCACGTATGTAGCCATTCATGCAAGGGCCACAAAGTCTGTCACAGAATTCACGCCGTTTTGAAACTTCCTACTCCACGCATCCACTTTCTGGACTGATTGGTAAGCATCGCCGTACTGGACCTTCATTCGCTAATGAATTTCTATAGGTTTCACCCCTTCACTGATTAATAAAAATAACGGATAACAGAACGCTGCTCCTATATGGTGCATATCACAAGTGGGGCGGATATGTTTTAACTTTGCCAAACAACCGAGGACAGGTGTACAAGCACTCCCCGAAACATTCACAGATTACAGTGGTCGTCTGCACCATGATGTAACATGTTTAACAATCTTTACATTCTTAATAACAATATTGACATGTTCCAAGACAATGGCATAGTTATTGTAGTTTCTGTCCCACTTTTAAGATTTTCATTTGAAGCCCCCTCGCTGAAAACTGCCAACAATGCTCGTATATCCTATCAATGATCTTATTTATCACACGGATCTTTCCAAAGCTCTTTCGTATCTCTGTCTTATGACCATATAATCTCAAGGATATCTTAAAAGACGTGAAAGATAAGGCACGCATCATAATAGAGCCTGATCGATCCACAAGAGTTCTTCAATAATACCCACATACAAACGGGACCTCCTTTGGGATCCGGATGTCCGTCAGTGTTTGAGATGTTGTAGTAATGAATATCCCATAAACATTCCATCACACGATTCTCACAAACAACCGGGGATAAAATCCATCTTGCGGGGTTTGTTCTGTGTAAATGTGCATATTGCATGGAGATATAGATAATGGCGGAGCGATTTTGATCGCGTCGTGCCGTGCCGTGGGAGAAATATGGAGTTTTCAGCTTTGGTGTAGGAGATGACAGAACAAATGATCGTTTAATGTTGAATTTTTTATTAACCAAGTAAGTGATACATTATGGAATTGATACGGAGGAAGGAAGTTTTGGTCTATTCGTTGGTCGGTTGGTTGATGAAACCAAGTAAAAGATACATTGGGGAAGCGATATGTACTTAGCATAGTTTGGTTGGATTGTTAGTTAGTTGATGGACTGGCTGGTTGGTTTATTGGCTGGTTATTTGATTAGTTGATTGAACGGGTGGTTGGATGGTTGGTTGGTTTGTTGGATTGTTTGTTGGTTTCTTAGTTGGACATCGTATTTATGAAGAAATATACTCGTATATGTATGGGGAGTAACTTTGTGGCTAGACGCTAGCCTGGCCTAGCCTTGAACCACCAACAGGGAGGATTTTAAAAATTGGTTTGAACTCCTATGGCGAATCAGCGTAAAATGAGTACCAAAAAATGTATTGGGAAGTAAAGGTGGCTGTCGTGTCACTGACCGCATTACTCATCCGGAGCCGATTGGTCTAAAATAATATGGGCCTATATCTAAATGCAGTGTTCATGTTTATTCGTTCGCGATTTGCGAGCCACTGAACAAATGTGAGTGTAGGTTGATGTGTGGTGAGCTAAAGGACTACTGAATTATGCAAGCAATTAACGGTGTCGCTATGGCAACGGGTTTAATTTTACCAGTCAATCGGCGATTGATTTTGGAAAAGTCTTCGTAATATACTGAATGCGCCTAATACTGTTGAAAGGTTCTGTTCTTTTTTTTTAGATGTTTTAAAACGTACTTTAATGGTAAGACGGGCGGGTTATGTAGTTGATAGGGGACTGTGCTGTTAATATCTAGAGCGCAGTACGACGAGGGTTCGGCGTCTAAGTTCGCCGTCCGCTAATATAGAAAATGACTTGCCATCTATTCATCCGTGCATTCAGGCCTGCAATGTGTGATGCCCCTATGACACGCAAGTGTCAGAATCCTGTTTTTGTTCATGGAAAACAGAGGGAAATGTTCGGAAAATCCTCACAGTGATATTTTTTTCACCTCTATCTTTCTTATGCCCTTTCGTATCTCTGCCTTAGTATTTCAAGGATGTAAAACGAAAAGTGAAAAATTAGGCACTCATCACGACAGATGAATCATTCAACAGGAGTTCTACCATAATACCCACATACACACGGGACCTCCTTTGAGAGCCGGATGTCCGTCAGTGTTTGAGATGTTCTAGAACTGAATGTCCCATAAATATTCTATCACACGATTCTCACAGACGATTCTCTATCGTATGCCCATATCAGATTCCTGGTTTTGTTCATGGAAAACTGAGGGAAGTGTTCGGAAAATCCTCACATTTATCGTTATTATCACATCTATCTTTCTTATGCTCTTTCTTATGCTCTTTCTTATGCTCTTTCTTATGCTCTTTCTTATGCTCTTTCTTGTGCCCTTTCTTATGCTCTTTCTTATGCTCTTTCTTATGCTCTTTCTTATGCTCTTTCTTATGCTCTTTCTTATGCTCTTTCTTATGCTCTTTCTTATGCTCTTTCGCATCTCAGTGCTATGGCCTCAGTATTCCACAGATGTATAAAGAGAAGTGAAAGATGGATGATTGAATGAAAATTCCGCAGGCTAGTGCAGCCATGAGCTTTCACATATACTGCCTCATTATTACAGAATTCGTTGACCATCTCAATTCCTCTACAACTCACCTCTCCATAAAATTTATTTAAATATGGGGGGACATGATCCAACACCCAACTGTCCAGGCTGGCCATGGATGTTTTCAATAAATTTTTTTTTACATTCCGAACCTACTACAAATAAATTTACCTTAGCACCACCTTGTAGATAATCAAGGGCCCTAGTCATTGTGGAGTGGGAAAGATAGAACTACAAAAATTAGATTTTTAAGAGTATGCATCTTTCCCATTGCAGCATACGCCTGTTAGACTTGGACACTTACTAAACAAGCTGAGCAGCGCATAAATGCCTTTCAATATAAATGTTATAGACGAGTTCTAAGAATATCTTGGGTAAAGAAAAGAACAAATGCATCCATAATTCAAGAGCTGAATATTGAATAAGATTAGCTATTGAAGACGATAAAATAAAGAAAATGTAAACATTTTGGTCACTTGAAACGTCACAAAAGTTTAGGGAAAACAATAATGGAGGTGTATATGCCTTGAAAGAGAGGAAGTGGAAAGCCAAAGAGAAGATGGGTGCAGGATGTGGCGGATGATCGCCAGATGGGTGTATCGGACGCAGGACATCTTGTTTATAATCGAGAGGTTTTCCGGATGGTTGTTATAGGAACGAGGTTCTGCAAAGGACATGCTGCTGAATGAATGAATAGTCATATTCGCAAAGCGAAGAATACATTGGACAGACAGGAAAACCAATGAGCAAGTCCTACAAGAAACAAATGAAAACCGGGGACTGATTAGAGAAATTAGATGTAAACAGACAAGATGTTTTGGGCATGTTATGAAAAGAAATAAACTAGATAACTACGTGACAACTGTCGCGATTGAGGGGGAATGAACAAGGAGAAGACAGAGATGTAAATATCTGGATGGCTTGGCCACATGTCAAGGTGAGACAAGAACACGGAGCTGATCCACGACTCTGGTGATCATGTGAGATGGCGAAACATGATTGCTCATGCTTATCGGCATGACACGTGATGTTGATGAGTCACACTCAGGCGTCAGTTCGTCAAAGACAAATTAGTTAACAAAGTTTATCTGTTACAATGATGACTGTAAAGTAAACGAAAACAAAAATGTAACTCTTACAATGATGTCTGTGAAGTAAAAGAAACAATGTTTAACTCATACAAGGATATCTTAAAGTCAAAGAAACAATGTCTCAAGAAACAATGTCTCACTGTTACAATGATGTTTATAAAGTAAAATCAACAATGTTTAATTGTTACAAGGATGACTGCAAAGTGAAAGAAAAGACGTTGTTTTCCCTAAGATAAGGAAAACCATGGAGAAGGTGTACAATAATATAGGTGACATAGCCTCAAAGCCACCTCACATCTTTATGCAGTTTTCTTACAATGTTAATCTTGTTTTTCTAACCTTATTTTAAAGTCGGTAAATTCCACACATCCCTTGGTCGACAGCGTATGGATTAGCATATAGAATATAACCTTAGACACTTAAAGGTTTTGTCTTATCTGTTTAAAAATAATCCCCCCCCCCCACTCCCATCTCTCGTAGTCATTTGATTAACTAAGATAAAATAAATATCTTTTCAAGGCAAACATTATTTGGCACTCTTCCGACAGACGGGTCTAAATAGTTCTGCAGTGAATAATTTTATATAACTAACACTAACCCTAACCACTTGTTCACTGCAGAACTATTTAGACCCGTCTGTCGGAAGAGTGCCCATTATTTACTGTTTATGTTTTCATCGGTTGACACTTCTTTATTTTTTGGTAGATCATGACAATTTAGAATGACCTGTTAATGGAGATCGATAGTGTCTGCAAATTGTGCATACATAGCGAATGTGCTATGTAGAACATATTTGACTCTGCTTTTTGTTAGCGCCAAATGTTGGGGGGGGGGGGGGTAGGGGGGCACTCCTTAATTCCAACACCCCACATTGTGCCATCAGCTTCAGGCGGAGGGAGGAAATTGGGAGGGTACAAGCCTGATCTGGTGGGAGGAAATGTCTAAAGATTAAATGTCATCGCAGGGCAGACCAGGCCCTAAGTCTTGGTTGGCAACTGGTCTAGGATTGAACTCTATCATACACATGTTGTTATTTGACCTATGCAGATTTAATATAAATTATGAGACCTATGGTGCTATCTCAATGGTTTGATACGAATTCTGTCCGTATTCCATAGTTGTTAGGTTTATGTGTATGATAGACATGACCAATGAAGACACTTTTTTTTTTTTGGAGTGTCTAGTTGGTCGTACGTCGAAGTACACTTGTTCCTGCAGCGTGCGCCGTCGTCATTTGGAGGCGACAGTTTCGATCCCGGTCGGTAACTATTATAGCTTTCAAATTTTATGTTGTCTAGTGCGTCTTCGAGTCTCTATTTCCTTCATCCCCTTCTGTGAGCGCCAAATAATACTATGTGTGTTTACTTATGTTATCATCTATCAAGACGTCAGGGTGCCTTTCGCATTATTATTACAGTAAAACAACGGTTTTCGTTGCCTTCTGTTATCATCGGTTTCGGTTATCGTCGGTTGTGTCCGCAAAAATAATTGTCTCGGTTTTCGTCGGTTGCCTCGGTGTGCCGACGTGAACTCGTTGCTAATTTTGAGAAAACAAAGGGACCCATGCGTTCTTCTGCTCAGTTTGGCGTTTATTTTTCGTTGTGTGAGCATCACTTGCTAATAAGTTAACAATTTCCCGTTAGCTCCATCATGGACCAAAGAAAGTTTCCAGAGCCAGCAGCCCTTCGAAGAAGAAGGCCAGGAACACGATCGAGTTCAAAAGTACGAGAGCGGCAATGATACTGCTGAGATCGGCCGCATGTACGGGAAGTCGCCATCCACGATAAGTTCCATTGTGGCTAAAAAGGGAGCAATAAACGAGGCTACTGTAGCGAAAGGCGTAAATGTTCTAACAAACCAGAGCTCGAAAACAACTGAAGATGTCGAACAGTTATTATTAATTTGGATAAATCAAAAGCAGTTAGATGGCGACTCTGTTTCGGAGGCAATCATATGTGAAAAGGCCAGACTGTTGTATGCCGATCTCATTAAGAAAATGCCTGGGACTAGTGCTAGTGTACTTGGTGATTTAGAGGCCAGCAGATTATGGTGTAAAAAATTCAAGAGGCGCACTGGCAAACACAGTATTAATAGGCACGGCGAAGGTACTCGTTCGGACATGTCTGGGGCTGAAAAATAATATTAAACACTATATTTTGTCGCTATAAAATGCGTTTTTTGGTATGCAATTTGGAGTGTCTAGAACAAATTAATTGGGTTTACATTTATTCAAATGGAAATAATTGCCTCGGGTCACGTCGATTTCGGATTTCGCCCATTGTTTTCGAAAGGATAATCGACGAAAACCAAGGTTTTAATTCATTGTATAACATAGCCTGTTGTGTACACATGAAAACTTGCGCTAGGTGGACAAGCCCAAAAACACCCGATGGCAGTAGAAATGTGGCCTCTGGGGAAAATGAATAGAATACCACTGGTGGGCAGAAACATAAACGAAGCAGTCCAACAAGAAGCATATAAAACTACCAAATGGCATTGGCGATGATGTCTCTCCACACATCTCAATTTTTGGTATTGTGGATATTTTCTACTGATGATGATCCTCCATGCCATCTTCTTAGATTTTTAAGGATCATCTCTCTCGGTCGGCCCCTTCCTCTTCTACCGTTGGTAAGTCCAGTTGTCACTTTCTTCTCCAATGAGGCTCATCTCATTATATAACAACAGTTACTTCTATCTGTTTCTTCCTGATAGTTCTTTCTTAGAGCATCGCTGTTTGACACTCTTGTTGTCCCCAGCAACTATAGTCTGAGTCCAAGACATACTTCGTCACATCAAAGGTCAAGATTGATCTACCCTTCATTCGGTGCATTGGTGTCTGACCAGGATGGCACATGTGTCCCAGAAAACTTGGTCAGCATAAACCCCGCCTCTAAAACACCGACGCTCAGTAAAATTCAGAAAAACAAAAACAGGGGCTGAACTTCTGCCTCGCGTGATACCGGATTTTGTTGTCTGCAACCCTTGTCGAACATAATGCATGTCGAAAAGGACGTAGATACTCAGTTGGCACGTGTATCCCTTGTTCACCAAGTTCTATGTTCTCAAGAGGACAGACCAGTTGAATAATGTCCTCGGCGTAACTCATTCAAGATGTTCCTGTATTTAACCTGCTGCCCCCTCTTTTCTTCCTTCCTTTAGACCCTAAAGGACAAATAAGAATATATAGATACCTATAAACTATTGGAGAAGCGAAACAGAAACAGATGAGTAACAGTGGGAAGACACTGGGGTAGCTGCAGTTGATATTAAAGATAGGACCAAGATCATCAATGTGAGATATAATATGTTGTTATTTAAGCTGGTAAGTGAGACATAATATATTGTTATTTAAGCTGGTACTTTCAGGTTCATTATAGTATGTGTTTAACTTCATTGTGTGCCTTGTTTGATGTAGTGACATTTATACACTACTTACGAAGGGGTTACGAATACAATTCGTTATCCAGCATACCGCGTTCGAAAATCAGCTGCAGGCGATTTGGAAGCAGACCGTTTTGCGTTGGTTCCTATACAACTATACAAAGGTATGAGTACTTGTCGTTGCGAAAGCATTGGCAAACTACTTAATAAAAACTTCCCAATATATCACACACACGAAAAATGTTGGGGTTGATTGCGACGTCCTGTAAAAGATTGCAACTTGTCATGACTAAATCATCTCAATCAGTTCAGCAATTTAATGTATCTTCTTCCTCTTCTTCTTCGTATTTCCTTACTCTTTTTTCTCTGTTGCATATAACTTAGCGGACGTTGCAGTCAACACCACCATTTTTCAGCTGATGTTGATGTACTAGGCAAGGTTTACGTTCAGTAGTTTGCCATTGCTTTCTGAACGACCGGCTCACATACCCCCGTAAGTTACCAGCGTGGGGCGATCCGCTGTCGAATCTCGCACAGCTGTTTTCTCCACGCGGATATACGGGATTACGAACAACGTCGATAACCCCTTTCCCCGGGAAACCATGCTTTCTCTTAGAATCAGCCTATATTTGCAATGTTTGTTTTCCGAATGAACTGCACTGTCCCATGCAGAGCCTGCAAACAGCTGTAGAGTTTGAACTAGGGTAGCTTGAATGTGTGGATGTTGTGCCGCAGTGACTCTTTGGCCAGAGATTCGTTTCTCGGTACACAGCATATGAGATGGGATTTATTACAGACCAGTTTCAAGTCGTTGACACTTTCGACAGTGTGTTCTTGGTATACCGCAATGGTATGTAATTTACTGCAGACCAGTTTCAAAATCGTTGGCATTATTTGGGCAGCAGATCTTTTAGTTGTAAATTTAAACGTTTGGAGAACAAACAAACAGTGCTGTCGGTAAGAATTAATGTCAATCATCCCGTGGCAATTCTTGTAAAAAACTTTGCCGAAGAGCCGCTCGAAATTTCTCTGTCATTTCGGCTCTCTATTTTCTGTGATTGTTATAATTTTGTGGGCGTCTGTAAAGAATATAGTTTGCTATAGCTTTTCTTCTTGATTGTGACCATACTAGTGGATGACAGTAGCCATTGTCTCTGTAAAGAGATCATCTGCTTACGTTCACGAGCATGAGATAATAACTAAAATCAATTTGTCGAGTGCTGTGAGACATATTTCTCCACCTGTTGTTTTAGATTCACGTTATCCTGGTTGAGGATCTCAACGGGTACTTCACCTTGTGGAATTGCTACTCAAGAAAACTTGTCTTTTTCAAATGATAGCGAGACAGATGGTTTGCTCATGTCACAAGACAACCTAAAGGTCCGTAAACAGTTTTGACGCGTAGGTACCCCGGCCTCGTAGCTAGATATAAGCCTCTTCTAAGAGACAGACTAACGGCATAGAGGAAACCACGAGAACTAGATTGTACACAGTATCACACAAATGACTTCTCTTAATACTCTTTCAAACATGTCATCCGCTCGTTCTTAAACTTCCGATGTGTTGATGTCGAAGTAGAAAGTTCAACCCCTACATCGGTCAGTTCAACTAAAATGTTGACTTTTCGTCCTTGACTTTCGGACTAAATTACTACTACCTCAGAAGTCGGAGTGGGTTCGCCTGATGGCGAGGGACACTGGTAATCGGGAAAGCTGATGCACACGCAAAAATCAGTTCAGTGCTATTGAAAGCAGTAGCACGTGTTTAGACTACGTCTGAGTTCAAAGCGAGTGAAAGCCAAACAAACATGCAATAATAACATCATCACCAGGACATCTGCAGGACGTGGCTCTCATCACAGCTCACTGACAAGATTATCAATGCGTGAACGGTTTCCCTGCTTCTGGTCTTCAGTTGCCTGTGTCCAGCTTCGTGCTTGTCCTTTAACCAACTATGCCTTGCATCTCTGTTCTATCTACACCAGTAGGGAATTCCCCCCAGGGGGGAATTTTAGGATTTCAGGGAAAGGGGGGGGGGGGGGATTAAGATTATTTCAAGATCGCGTTAATACAAAAACCGATTACTTGATATTGTTTTTCTCTCCATATTTCACGGTTCTGTACTTCTCGCCCTTCTGAAATTCGTTTTATAACGTAAGTAGACCCGCAAATCACGTTTTATGTAGAGGTCTAGACTTGTTCTAGTATGTGTTATTTAATTTAGCTTCAATTTTTACGTATACTGTGTAAAAGGGGAGGATTTATAGGGAGGAAATACGAAAGGGGAGGGGGATGATGTTCTGAACATATGGTGAAGGGGTGTGTGGGCCAAAAAAAGGTTGAGAACCACTGATCTAAACCATTGCTACGTTTACTATAGTCTAAGTCTAGTCTTATTAAGTCTAGTATATATACTATTGTCAAAGTATTCATTCTCCGAGTAATGATGCTTTTGATGAGATAGCTTTTCCCGGGAAGGTTAACCCGGTCAACAAATGCCCGCAGAAGTCGGATGTGTCGGCCTAACGGCGCAAGAACGCAGCTCTGCTGTAAACAGGCACATCGGAGTCACGTCCGAAAAAAAAATCCGGATGAACGCAGAAGAAGAAGAAGATAGTTTTCTTCGAAGTTTCGATCTTGTACAATGTCGCTGATTTTCTTTGTGATTCACCGTATTCAATGTCTTTCTTTTTCTACTTCTTTTTCTTCCTCTTCTCCACTTATTCCGCTACTTCATCCTCTTCTTTCTTTTCTTCCTCTTCTTCCTATTTTTCCTCTTCTTCATATTTTCCTCTTATTCTTCCTCTTCTTCTTCTTCTTCTTCTTCTTCTTCTTCTTCTTCTTCTTCTTCTTCTTCTTCTTCTTCTTCTTCTTCTTCTTCTTCTTCTTCTTCTTCTTCTTCTTCTTCTCCTCCACCGCCTCCTTCTTCTTCTTCTTCTTCTTCTTCTTCTTCTTCTTCTTCTTCTTCTTCTTCTTCTTCTTCTTCTTCTTCTTCTTCTTATTCTTCTTCTTCTTCTTCTTCTCCTTCGTATTATCTTCGTATTTTTCCTTAACATTTAACTTCAAAATACCCGATTTTCAACTTTATTAATGAATATAGCGCATTAAAAAAAAAAAAAAAAATAACAGAAAAAAACCGAAGAAGAAAAATCAGATAAATGATTTCCCTCTTTTCAAGATTAATAACCGTGTTATATTTTATTTTATTATTTAGTTGGTGTACCTCGTGTGACGTTTTTGTTTTTGCCCCTCGGGTGTGTGGGTTCAAAACTGTTTTTTGTTGGCTTTTAATTATATTCCATAGACGTTTTTATTCTGCAGATTCCGTCACGTCGTTGCTCATCGAGTGCTGTTTTGTAACCTTTGTTTCTTATTCTTGACTAATTTAATCATCAGCGAAGCATGCACTCAAATATAACATGTATCTCCGCTTCTGCGAATAACGCTGCGTATACAGTTGCGTGAACAATTCGGATTAAATTCTCTTATGTGGTGGTTGCATACATTCTTTAACATGGGTCACGATCTGATAATATTCTTTTTGGTGATTTTGTTCTG
Organism: Cepaea hortensis; assembly: GCA_963921405.1. Classification (NCBI taxonomy): domain Eukaryota; kingdom Metazoa; phylum Mollusca; class Gastropoda; order Stylommatophora; family Helicidae; genus Cepaea; species Cepaea hortensis. The sequence continues at coordinate 19,788,144 of OY992883.1, forward strand.
TGTCTTCGTCTTCTTCTTCTTCTTCTTCTTCTTCTTCTTCTTCTTCTTCTTCTTCTTCTTCTTCTTCTTCTTCTTCTTCTTCTTCTTCTTCTTCTTCTTCTTCTTCTTCTTCTTCTTCTTCTTCTTCTTCTTCTTCTTCTTCTTCTTCTTCTTCTTCTTCTTCTTCTTCTTCTTCTTCTTCTTCTTCTTCTTCTTCTTCTTCTTCTTCTTCTTCTTCTTCTTCTTCTTCTTCTTCTTCTTCTTCTTCTTCTTCTCGATATGGAGCAACATGATCAGCCACGCTGTGGACGTCCTGCTACGGCCACCAACACAGAAATGTTGAAATGCGATTAAGGCATTATTCTTACTGATAGGGGAATAACTACTCAACATAGTTTAGTTTAGTTTAGTTTAGTTTAGTTTAGTCGAGGATCAACATCACGGCACACAGGTGTAACCTTTAAGTGCTCCGTTCTACTCCTAACTCAAGCCTGAGTCCGGAGAATCTCAGCTCAGTGCACGAACTCCGTAACACCGGCGAGGATCCTGAAATACTTTTGGGTAGATTTTTAACTCGAAATTTTGCCCGGGCAGCGCCGTTAGGCTACTCTTTTTCGATTTCCAACTGCCAAGGTATTCTTTACGTGCGCAACAATATACACGGGTGTCCGATCTCACTACCCAGAGACCAGGGGAAATTATTGTTACTAGAAGTCCACTAGAATAATCCCGGCACTCACCGGGGCTTGAACCCAGGACCTCCAGCACTCAAGGCGGACACCATACCTCGAGACCACTCGGCCCCCTCAACAATTGGCCTCAAGCTGTCAGCCAGCAATGGTAGTGCAAATGCAGTTATAAAATCTCTCGGATTTTCTAAGATTTGCGCAAGATGGGTTCCCCGAGGTCTCACAAATGACCACCGACTGCAAAGGAAAGCAGTTTCTACTGAATTGTTGGAGAGTCTCAATGCTGATGGAGGAAAGGTTTTGGCTAAGATCGTTCCGGGTGACGAAACCTAGGTACATCATGTTGAATCTGAGACAAAAAGACAGTCAATGGAGTGGCATCATCAACAGTCACCACGAAGAAAGAAATTCAAGACAACTCCTTCATCTGGAAAGGTCATGATCATTGTCTTTTGGGACATTGAAGGTGTGATTCTTGTGGATTGTGTGCTAAGAGGAGAGATAATCAATTCGGAAGCTTATATTAAGACGTTGAAAACATTCAATCAACGTTTTCACAGAGTTCGTTCGCACAATAATCCAGCAGATCTGCTACTCTATCACGACAATGCGTTCCCTCACACAGTCTGTCAACACGGGAAACAATCACCAAATTGAGTTGAACCGTACTACGCCATCAACCCTATAGTCCCGATTTGGCACCCTCTGATTTTCATCTATTTAGTCCACTTAAAGATGCACTTCGTGGGACAAGTTTTGAAGATGACAAAGGAGTGATTCACGCAGTGAAGAAATAGCTAATGATCAAGTCAAAATCTAGTACAGGCTAGGAAAACATGCACTTATTTCACGCCGACATTAAACAGAATGAGTTGATGGGGATTATGTTAAATAATACCGATGTTTACATGGCATATCTATGTACATTGTGCACGAATGTCATGCTCTTTGAATAAACAGCTCCTGGGGAAAACGATATAGTGCATTACTTTCTGACCGCCGCTCGTATAGTATCGTTTGTGTCGATTCTTTATCTCGGCCCGCTTCTGTGGCCTGTCGCTGTTTTGACAAGTGACTGAACCACATAGTTCTGCATTGTTCGCATTTCGTAGATGCTACTGGTCTTTGGAATGTGTAGGGGTACAAACTACCTCTTTATGGCAAGTCAGCTGGTAGAAACGACCCGTTGTTGACAATTGTACTGACAGAAACTACCCCTTGTTGGCAAAGATGATGTACCGTGTAAAAACGCCAGAATGAACAATTAGATTACAAATGATGCGTTGGAGCTTAAAGAACAGTTTTTAAGTTTTTGACTGTTTGTGAGTGATTTCTTGGCAAGTTTACGTTGAGTAGTTTGCCATTGCTTTTTTTGAACGATCGACACTCATGCCATTGTATGAAAGCTAGTGTTAGGCGGTTTACTTCCAACTCACCCGCAGCTGTGTTTCGAAAGCGGTTTGAGGGATTGGGAATTGCGTTCGTTACAGCGCTGGCCATGAGAGAGCACATTCAACGGCAAACGTAGTATTGGATGATGCAAATAGGCAATCTATGCAATTCTAACATGAGAAATAAGAAAGAAAGATAAGAAGAAACAAAAAGCAATTCCTACAAGATCAGCGTGCATTGATGTAAGAACAACAGGGAGATGGATGAAAACACGAAATGTTCAAAGGGCAAAAAATACTGACTAGTTAGTTAGTTAGTCGACAGATCATCCTCATTGCACATCGAACCATTCAATCCATAAGTGCACGGATCCCCTCATAAGTAAATCCTGCAGCGTGTAGCGGCTAACGACACCAATTCTGTGTTGGTGAATTAATCTTCTTTGGATTACTGCATAGTGCTCTTGTCTGGCCACGCCTCTTTTAACTTCTCGCAGCCTAACCATGGTTGTAGATTCACAGTCATCGCTTGGTTCTCGCAAACGACTTACTTCTCGTAGATAGAGCATTCAGTATATCAGCCTGGTCCACGGCTCGTCCCATTCCACAGTAGCCTTATCCGCACGCCTGTCAACCTGTGCATTTGATTGTACACAGCATGCCCTAACGCGAAAATGAAATAATCTTTGCCAGCCGTGACCGCCCTGAGACACATAGACTGTCTTCGGATCCTACCCATCTCTATCTTCCTGAGTATACTCAATGAGTCACTAGGGACACATGCCCGATCTATAATCAGACGACTTGTGGTCAAGGCAAAAGTACCAGACTATTCCTTCACAATTCTCACTCCAGCCTGAGCCGTAAAGCCCATGAACTTCTCACTTGTCGAACGACCGACCCAACTGTGTAATTGACAGCATCACCCTCTAAAGCAGTGGTTCTCAACACTTTTTTTGTTGCCCATGCCCCCCTTTACCATATGTTCAGAACGTCTCCCCCCCCCTTCGAATTTCCTCCCTATAAATCCCCCTCCCCACCCCCTTACACAGTATACATAAAAATGGAAGCTAAATTTATTAACACATACTATAACAAGTCTAGACATCTACATAAAACGTGATTTGCGGGTCTACTTACGTTATAAAACGAATTTTATTAGGGCGAGAAGTACAGAACCGTAAAATTTTGAGGGAAAAACAATATCAAGTAACTGGTTCTTGTATTAATGCGATCTTGAAATAATCTTAATTTCCCCCCCCCCCCCCCCCCTTGCCCTATGGAAACCCTAAAATTCCCTCCTGGGGAGGAATTCCCCACCGGTTGAGAACCACTGCTCTAAATATTTCTCAAAGATCAAAGCCTGTAGTTGTACTTCAGCCTCCACAGCAGCCGAATTTTCTTGTCTGCTTTCCTGTCTAGCTGAATGCAAACTGAAAAGGGTGTACATAACTCTGTTGGCACGTGTAATCACTCCTCGTCAGGTTCTAAGTTCTCTAGTGAGCACACCTGTTGAATAATGTCTTCGGCTTGAATCATCCACGACTTTCCTCTGCTGCCCTTTACCGTCTTAATTTCACTATGGTGTTGTGTGTTTGCGTTGACTCTGAGGAAGGCACGCGTTCGGCAAATCCGTATTTGTCCCAATGGTTGTAAAATCACAAATGTAGCGCTTCGCCCTTCATGCCTTATCGCTGCTACACCTAAGTAGAATACTCATAGCTTGGTTCTGAATCCTCTACATCCACTCCATATGCTTATGGCTGAAAGTTGGGATCGCTATCGCGTACTCAAAAACAGAAAGGACGAGACCGTTGTATAGAAGACATAGATGGCGCTGCTCGCAGTTTGATCCCATGTGTCCCCGTGTATTTAATTTTCTTCGTTCATTCAACAATCTCTTAGAACAGATTTACAGTTGGTGTTGGTGTTTTTACAATATGAATGTACTGACTAGAAACTTCAAAACTAAAACAAATACAATATATATCACGAGTGCAAAAATCTTAACAGAAGACAATGGAAATCTTAATAGATGGAAAGAATGCAGTAGGAAATTATTTTTATTTAAATAAAGATTATAAAAAGAAGAATACATAATGAAATGCTAAAATAGAAAGAGACAGAACTAAACACATATATAGTTTAGAGGGCCTTAGCCTACAAACCGAACTCAATCGTATAAGCGCTTGGAGTGTTGAAGCTGAAGCAATGGTCAACCCAACAAAGGCAACAGTGAATTGGTTCTCTTTAAATAACCATATTGTCAACACCCCAACGCCAACTGTAAATCTAGGCTCAGAGGCGGTTGAAAGAACCCAGGCAATGAAGTACCCTCGGATACGATTTGATCGAAGCCTAGCTTATACTGAGCACGCAGACCAGGTGATAATAACGGTGAAACGGGGTTTGGCTGCGATGCGGGAGATGGCGGCGGCAAACTGTGAGCAGCTCCATCTATGTCTTCTTTACGAGGGGCTGGTCCTTTCTGTTCTGGAATATACAATGGCGATCCTGACTCTCAGCCATAAGTAGATAGAAAGGATGGAAAGGATACATAACGAAGCCATGCACATCATTTTGGGATGTACAAGAGATACAGCATGCAGGACGATGCACTACCTTCTTGATTTTCCAACCATGAGAGACAGAATACAAATATGCCAAGCACGTGTCTATCTCAGAGTCAACGCAAACAGACAACATCCACTGCATAGCGAGGTTAAGAAGGTAAAGGACAGCAGGTTCAAAAGAGGGAAGTCGTGGATGAGTCAAGCCGAAGGCATTCTTCAGCAGGTGTGTTCACTTGAGAACTTAGAACCTGACGAGGAGTGGGTACAAGTGCCAACAGAGTTCTGTACATCCTTTTCAGGGTGCATCCAACTAGACAGGAAATGCAGACAAGAAACTCCAGCTGCTGTGGAGGCGGAAGTACAGACTCTGATCTTGGAGAATTCTTTAGAGGATTATGCTGTCATATACACGGATGGGTTGGTCTCCGAGAAGTGAGAAGTTAATGGGCCTTTATTGCTCAGGCCGGAGGGAAAACTGTGAATGAAGAGTCTGGCGCTTTTAGTTTGACCACATGCAGTCTGACGATGGAAGTCATGGCAGTAAGTAAAGCAATAACATGGCTCGAGACACAGACATTCAATCGGGCGTGTGTCCTTAATGACTCAATGAGTATGCTCAGGAGGATAGAGATGGGGTGGGTCCGAAGAGAGTGGCTGCTGTCTCTGGAGAGGTCTCGTTTGGCAAAGATTAATTCCATCTTCGTCCCAGGGCATGCGGACGTACAAGGGAATGAGCAGGCTGACAGGCTTGCAGGTAGGGCTACTGTGGAAAGCGGACGAGCCATGGACCAGGCAGACATTCTGAATGCTCTACGAGAAGTAAGTCATTTACGAGAACCAAGCGATGACTGGGAATCTACAAACATTGTCAGGCTTCGAGAACAGCAAGTTAAAAGAGGTGTGGCCAAACAAGAACACTACGCAGGAAGCCAAAGAAGAGTAATATACCAACACAGAACTGGTGTCGTGAGCCGCTACACGCTGCGGGATTTGCTGAAGAGGGGATGCGAGCACTTATGGACTGAATGGTTCGATGTGCAATGAGGATGATCTGTCGACTAACTAACTAACTAATTAACTAAGTAACTAACTAACTAACTAAGTAACTAACTAACTAACTAACTAGCCAAGCTCAATAAAAAATAAATCGTCAGGATGTGATAAGATCACAGCAGAGTTTGTTACAAGAGTAACACAGCTACGTGGATATAACTGTTCAAGAAGCCAGTGGTGCTCACTCTGTCCACGAGCAGCATGACGATGGAGGAGATGGCAGAAAAGCGGGCTTTCATATGGCTGGGATCACAGAACTATACCAACATTTGTGTACTAAGTGATTCAGTGAGCATGATCCGAAAGGTTGAGGTGGGTTCTCTACGTAGACAGTGGACTGAATCGCTGTGGGGGGGGGGGGGGGGTATGTTGTACGGTGAGTCACCTTCATCTTCGCTCCAGGAAATGCCGGAGTTGAGGGAAATAATCGAGCTGATAAGCTTCCTGGCTCTGCGTCTTCTGCAGAAGTCCAGCCCATGCGTCTTGCTGATGTTGTTAATGCCCTTATATAGATGTCGAGAGAGGAGGGCTGACATCAGTGGATGCACTCCGTTGTCCAGAATGAGAGACTTAGAAGTTATAATTGGCAACGACAGACACGAGTGGGACATCGGGAGAATGAGGGGTCTCGTCAACCAACATAGAACTGTGTTCAACCCTAGCATTACTTTTGCCGTTAGTGATTTCTTGGCGAGTTTGCGTTCAGTGGCTTGTCATTGCTGTCTGAGCGAATGCACTCATGCAATCCTATGCTAACTAACACAGGGCGTACTGCATTCCAAGCGCCCGCTAGCTGTATTCTTACAGGGTATGCGGAACTGTGAATTAAACCCTTCGCCACAGAGCCTGCTATAGTTCACTGCTAATCTGCTTTTCACCGTTCGCTCACATGGGCGTCCCCCCCCCCCACCCCCTATCCCTCCCATCGTGCGGCTTAGCCAATCCTTGTTACCCATCGACCCGCCGTTTCAAACCAAACATCGGGTCCTTTCTACCCTCATCAAACATTTAGCTCTCAAGACACATTCAACCAAGACAGGATTAAGATAAGTAACTTCTGTATTTTCATGTAGTTAGTGTTCCTCGATTAGTTTTTTGTCTGTGTGTATTGTTTTGTTCTGTGCTGACGAAGGTTTTGGCCGCAACGTCCATTTTGTTTCTTGTAATCGTATTCTAGTGACGCTCATAATCTATTACTGACTGACTGACTGACTGACTAACATTTTTTATGGTTGCATATCCTTTACAGGACGTTGCAGTCAACACCAACATTTTACTGCTGTTGTTGATGTCTTGACATGTTTCTACGTTCAGTAGTTTGCCATTGCTTTCAGAACGAACCGCTCTCATACCAACACGTTAAAGCCAGCGCGACACGGACTGCTGCCAAATCTGTCACCGCTATGTTTCGAACGCGGGTAAGTGGCATTACGAATCGCGTCCCCAACGCCATCGCTGCAGAGACCCGCAACTAACTAAATAAGTAAGTAAAAAACAAACTAACTAATTAATTAACATAACTAAGGTATTGCTTAAAATCAAGTTTGGCTCCTGAAATTAGATTTTCCGTTGTCCACACTCTTCGCTACACTTTATAATATAATTCCTATTACGTAATGACTTCACGTGATCAAATCCATCTGTCCGTCTCGGTCGTCGGTCATAAGTCTGTAGTTGATCACATTTCCATAATCTGCTATCAGCTGCTCCACTCAGACAGACTAATGTCTCTTTCTCGTGTTACTGAGCGCTGTGTAGTTGAGTGCCCAGACCTCTGCCAACCTGTCCCCAAAATAACAAATAATGTTGCCTTGTGCAACACCCCATTGATTAGGCGTCCCGTCAGCTAGCGGGTAAGTAGCTTAGGTCGACACATCTCCTAGTGTCTGGTAACAAGGTTGTTTGTGATACTTAGCTTAATTTTGTGTGTGCGTTCTCTCGATTTTGAACTCAAGCGTAGTCTATACACGTAGTCCATAAAAGTTAGCTTTACCTATTACCAGTGACCCTCGCCATCAGGCGAACCCACTCTGACGTCGAATGGACTTGTATCTTATAATATACGTCCCCAAGTCAAGGACGAGAAGTCAACATTTTAGTCAAACTAACCGGTGTAGAGTTTGAACCAGCTACCTGTGCACCAGGACACCTGATATCTTATCCATTCGGCCATGCTGTCCACATTCATGATACAGAACTTAATGGTGAGTATCTGCCAGGTTCCATGCTGAAGTATCTCTCATGACAAAATCGAGATTTTCGTTAGCTCACTTAGAAAGTAGGCGTAGTTCATACACCTACTATAGAGTGTATCTTTAATAGCTGCAGTGTTTAAAGATATATCCGATTATGTTGCATAAACTTTGCAGAGTATGAATACAAAACTTGGACCGGCAATATTTTCAAACACTGCACAGTCACTAAAAATATACCGTGTACTACTACTACAAGTGCATTGGACTGATATTTTTATTTGGCGTATAGATTAGCTTTCCCTGTTACTAGTCTCCCTCGCCTTCAGATGAGACTGCTCCGACTTCTGAGGTGCATGTAATTTACGTCCCCAAATCAAGGATGGGGAGTCAAACTTTAGTCCAACAGACCAATGTAGGAGGTGAACAAACTACATCGGTCAGTTGGTCTAAAAGGTTGACTTCTCGTACTTGACTTCGGGACCGGGACTAAAATTACAAGTACACACATAACTGAGGTTGCTCACTAAATGCTGACAGAAGACGCTCAAACCTGATCCTTTTATATGTAAGAGAAATAATACGTTCCAAAGGTGGCCAGAGGAAACACTTTAAAGACACTCTGAAAATCTCACTGAAAGCTTTTAGAATTCATCATGACACATGGGAGACTGTTGCTAAAGACCGTAATTCCTGGCGTATAACATTACATAAGGGTGCAGTCACTTGTCAACAAGCTTAGCTTGTTGTTGTCTGTCTGTTTTGTGGTGTTGTGGTTTTAATGTTTTCTGTGTGAGAGAAATCAATCAATGTAAACATTAAGACAATCAAATAACAGACAGACAGACGGTCGGACGGACGAACAGACAGACAATCACACACACACACACACACACACACACACACATATATGTGATATATATATATATATATATATATATATATATATATATGTGTGTGTGTGTGTGTGTGTGTGTGTGTATGTGTATGTATATGTGTGTGTGTGATTGTCTGTCAGTCCGTCCGCCCGTTTGGCTGTCTATCTGTCCGTCCGTCCGTCCGTCCGCCCGCCCGTCTGTTCGTCCGTCCAACCGTCTGTCTGTCCGCCCGTCTGTCCATCCACCCGTCTGTCTGTTCGTCCGTCCGTTTATCTGTTTGCTTTATGTCTTTGTGTCTGTCTGTTCTTTCTTCCGTTCGTCCGTCCGTCCGTCCGTCTGTATGTCTGTCCGTCCGCCCATGGTTCTGTCTGTCTGTTAGTTCGTCCTTCAGTGGTCCGACTATCCGTCTATCTGTTATTTGATTGTCTTAATCTTTACATTGATTGATTTCTTTCACACACAAAAACATTAAAACCACCACACAACAAAACAGACAGACAACAACAAGCTAATCTCGACGTTTTAAACACACTGAATGAGAATAACTGATCAAGGTTAAAACCCAAACTTATGTCTATAGAAGAAAATCTCCGCTAGCGGTGTTGTGACGGTTCCTGGACTTTCAGATACAACAACACTTAATTATTTGAGCACATTTCTACCTTACTGAATTATGGGCCCTCCTGTGGCGTTATCAACATGCAAATGGGAGGCTGGGCATGTTTGGAAGACTGGTGTTTCCGTGGCCCCGTTTGCCTTGCTAATGTCCCTGTTTTATGTTACATGCCAGAGGACATTTCATCCAGACAGTAATGTAATCACATCCCACGTTGTTATCACTACATTTTTATGTGTGCGTGTGTCTGTGTGTGGGCGTGTTTGTCTGCGCGTGTCTGTGTGTGGGCGTGTATGTGTGCGTGTGTCTGTGTGTGGGCGTATATGTGTGCGTGTGCCTGTGTGGGCGTGTATGTGTGCGTGTGTCTGTGTGTGGGCGTGTATGTGTGCGTGTGAATGTGTGTGGGCGTGTATGTGTGCGTGTGCATGTGTGTGGACGTGTATGTGTGCGTGTGAATATGTGTGGGCGTGTATGTGTGCGTGTGAATGTGTGTGGGCGTGTATGTGTGCGTGTGAATGTGTGTGGGCGTGTATGTGTGCGTGTGAATGTGTGTGGGCGTGTATGCGTGCGTGTGCATGTGTGTGGGCGTGTATATATGGGTGTATCTGTGTGTGGGCGTGTATGTGTGTAAAAAGTCTACAAAGCAGTTGTATTATCCACACTGCTACATGCTTGTGAAACCTGAACTGTTTATCAGCGACACGCTAGGAAATTAAACCACTTCCACACAGTCTGCCTAAGGAAGCTACTGAAGATTAAATGGCAAGACAAGATCCCAGACACTGAAGTCCTAGAAAGAGCATCCATGCCCAGTATCCACACTATACTGATGAAGAATCAGATTCGCTGGGCTGGTCACTTGACACGCATGCCAGATCACAGGCTCCCTAAACGAATTTGTTTACAGCGAATTGCGTTGTGGTAAACGCTCCCAAGGTGGCCAGAGGAAACGCTTTAAAGACACTGAAAATCTCTCTGAATGCTATTGGAATTCATCATGACACCTGGGAGACTGCAGCCAGAGACCGACATTCGTGGCGTGCATCATTACACAAGGGTGCAGTCATGTGTGAGGCAACCAGGACTGCAAGAGCTGTAAAGAAAAGGCAGGACAGAAAAACAACTGCAGGAAATCCTCCTCCAGAAACGTCAAGCATTCTTTGTCCACACTGTCAAAGAACATTTCGAGCCAAAATAGGCCTTACCAGCCATCTTAGAACCCACGGCTCCATACTTTCAACCCCACTGGATGAAATGAATGGTCATCATCATTCTTGATGGACAAACAACACACATGTGTGTATATGTGTTTGGGCGTGTATGTGTGGGTGTGTCTTCTGTGGGCGTGCATGTGTGCGTGTCTATGTGTGTGGGCGTATATGTGGATGTGTCCGTGTTTCTGTGTGTATACATATACGTATGTCTGTCTGTCTGTCTGTCTGTCTGTCTGTCTGTCTGTCTGTCTGTCTGTCTGTCTGTCTGTCTGTCTGTCTGTCTGTCTGTCTGTCTGTCTGTCTGTCTGTCTGTGTGCGCGCGTGCAGTCACCTGTCTATCTGTCTATAAATACGACCATATTTATGTTCGAGTATTGTACGCTTTACTGTCTGTCGATCTCTCAGATCTGTCAGTCTGTCTGTCGGTGCGTCTGTCTTATCTCTTTTGTTACGAAACACATATCAAAATAAGGAAAAACACAACAGGCGCATTTACATTTTGAAGCCGTTTCTTTCCTAAACCACCCACACATCTTATTCCAATTATCTTTTTCTGTTCACTGAAGATTGTGAACACAAAAATTGCAGATTTGACAGCTAAGCCCCTTTACAGATCAAGCCTGTTAGAATCATTGAAAAAAACTAACTGGGAAGCTGGAAGAGAAGACAGACAGACACTCCCAGATATACGCCAACTTTTCCACAAAAGTTTTTATCTGGAAACACACACACACACACACACACGCGCGCGCGTTCAATATCATGAACAAAATCTGAAGTTTCGGAAACGAAACGAAAATATGGTCTCACGAAACACTTTAGGTGTGCTTAAAAATGACAGAAAAGCTTGATAATGTGTGGGTGAGGGGTGAGGTGGATACTTTGGGCGTTACATTAAAACCTTTTTTTTTGGGGGGGGGGGGGGGTGAACATATTTTGAAAAAGGTTAAGTATGAATGTATCATCTTTCGATGTTGTCATCACTGCGTTCAATCCAAGTCCTGTAACATCGATAAATTACTTGGATTCCTGTGGAAAAGAATTCTCTTGGTAGTGTGTGTAACCACTCATGCACCACCTGCTGTACATCTTCATCGAAGCGAAAAGTTTTGAAACTTCCTACGCCACTCATACACTTGCTGGACTAACAGGCATGTATCACAATACTGGACCTTCCTTCACCGACGAATGTCTACAGGTTTCACCCCTTCACTAATTAAACAAATATACAACGCATAACAGAACGCTGCTACTCTTTGGTGCATGTCCAAAGTGGGGCGGTCATATTTAAACTGACCTTATGACATCACCGTATTCGTCTGCACCGAGATATCACGTGCTTAACACTCTTAACCTCCTTAACAATAATATTGACAGGTTACAAGACAATGGCTTGGCTATTGTAATCTCTATCACATTTTTAAAATTTTCCTTTGAAGCCCCGTCATAGCTTCAGCTAAATAATGTGTGGCCTGGAGAATGATTTGCAGCTTTGAGTTTTAGTTGCCCTTTGATGTCTAACAGTTAATTATTCCGTGTTTTTTTTTTTTTTTTGTTTTTTTTTTAATTACAAAAAAATAAGCAAAATCGTACCTCAGCGGCAACCTGCTGTTAGTGTGTCACTTGTTAAGACCATCACATTCTTGTAGGCTGGAGTGAATGGAGGAATATGTGGCCCCTCTTTCCCTGACGTAGCGAATGACGAGAGTTTCCATGGAACCAGTTGCTCGACAACGCTCATACCAAGGTCAACTTAACAGTTACATGAATGTGTCCGACATCTTGTAATTAGATTCGCAATATGTGATGGGGAAATGAGAGGGGTGGGGGTGCTTTGAAGAGATTAGAACAAGAATTGCTATGGCAAACGTCGCCTTAAAGAGATTAGAAGAAGAATCGCTATGGTAAATGTCGTTTTGAAGAGATTAGTACAAGAATTTTTATGGCAAATCTCGCTTTGAAGAGATTAGAACAAGAATCGCCATGGCAAATGCCGTTTTGAAGAGATTAGAACAAGAATCGCTGAGGCAAACGACACCTTGAAGTGATTACAACAAGAATCGCCATGGCAAATCCCGCTCTGAAGAGATTAGAACAAGAATCGCTACGGCAAACGTTGCATTGAAGAGATTAGAACAAGAATTGTTATGGCAAAGGTCGCCTTTTGCAAGTTGGAAAACATACTGACAAATATCAATATGTCAGCTGCAACGAGAAAAAAAAGTGTTGAAGTGCTACATAGAAGTTGTACATTTGTACGGATGTGAAGCACCCCCCACTACCCCCATACACGCTTATCGGCATGGGACATAATGATGATGATAAAAGAGTAATGAAAATTTACAATCTGGACAGAAGGAAACAAACAGTTGAAGAGATGTTAACCCATCTTGAATATTAAGAAATATGGGGTGCAAATTGCCACCTCAAGACCTTTAAGAATTAAGTCAGTGGCCCCAGATGGTCCTAGGTAACCTCAGATTCCATTAATACTAATGTACACATAAAACAGCCCTTAAATGATTCATTGTCGAAAGATAATATATCGCCAAATGTGAGCCCCTATTTGGACAGAAGGATGATATATCGCCATACTAGAGTCATCGTGTTATGTGTTTTGTTTCGTAATTATTCCACAATATCAGTCCTCGGTGAACGGAGATTTACATGATAATTCTTGTTCATTCGATTGTGTTCGATGTCTGGTCCAACTAATACTTTTAGTTTGGCGCTGAATTAGTTAAAAGGGGAGACATTAATTGCCTGATACAAAACGCAGCAGACACAATAATTCACACTGCTGAAGTGTTTCACTCGCAGGCAACGCCATGTGTTCGACCAGGTCTTTCCCGTGAATTCAATTATCATCCATTATCACCCAGTGGCTTTTTCTATGCATTACACATAAATATCAATTGGGGAATCCTTAGAGGCTACTAGGACAGTTCCAACACTGATTGACGCTCATCTAGTTAGAAGAAAGTTGAAGAGACTAGAGGACACACTAAACAACATAAAAATGGACAGCTATATTTACCGACCAGGATTGGAACCTGTCATCTCTAAATGACGACAGTACTTCGCTGCAGGAACAAGTGTACTTCGATGTATGACCAGCTAGACTCCCCTAAAAAGGGTGTCTTCATTTGCCAAGTCTATCATTCACATGAATCCACAACTATGGAATATGGTCGCAATACGCATCTGGCCACTGGAATATCACCATAGGTCTCAGAAATTTATACTGAAGCAGAACAGGTCAAATAACAAAGACACAAAGGATCGGACTGTAATGTTGTGTCTAGTATATTAACGCACATTTGATTGGTCGGTTCCAATGTTGTACATGTATCTTATATATAAATTAGGATCTCCGTCTGTCTGTCTGTCTGTCTGTCTGTCTGTATGTATATATGTATGTATGTCCTTTATACGTTCGCGAACGGCCCATCCGATTGAGATGAAATTTTCTACACGCCTTCCTTTCATTCCAGCGCTGCCAACTGTCGTATTTTTTTTTTCTTCTTCCTCCTCCTCCCTCCTCCCATTCCCAAAATACGTACGTAAATATATGATGATGATAATGAAAGAATCCCCGAACCAAAACGCTAGGGAAAGGGAAGAAAATGACGTGACTACACAGAATCGTCACACGGCAATCATCATCATCATCAAGTGCCGTGCCGGCTGGCGTAGACGTTCAACTCTGCTGCTGATATATATGCCTCCATGCCACGGCAATATCAATAACAATTCATCTTTTTATGTGTAAGGAAGTTATCTACAGTCGTGTAGAAGGGAAAAACAATCAATGGAAGGACCGAAATCACAGAACCTAGACGAGTATGAATTCGGAATGGCGAACTCCCTCCTCCTCTCTTCTCCTCCTGCCTCTACCTCCTCCCCTCCTCCTCCCTCTAACTCCTCCCTCCACCCTCCTCCTCTTCCTCCTCCCTCTACCTCCTCCCCCTCCTCCCTCTACCTCCTCCCCCTCCTCCCTCTCCCTCCTCCCCCTCCCTCCTCCTTCTCCCTCTTCCTTCTCCCTCTTCCTCTTCCCTCCTCCTCCATCCTCCTCCCTCCTACTCCCTCCGCCTCCTCCCTCCTCCTCCCTCTACCTCCTCCCTCCTCCTCCATCTACCTCCTCCCTCCACCCTCCTCTTCCTCCTCCCTCTACCTCCTCCCCCTCCTCCCTCTCCCTCCTCCTTCTCCACCTCCCTTCTCCCTCCTCGTCCTTCTCCTCCTCCCTTCTCCTCATCCCTCCTACTCCCTTCTCCTCCTCCCTCCTCCTCCTCTCTCCTTCTCCCTCCTCCCTTTTCCTCCCTCTACCTCCTCCCTCTACCTCCTCCCTCCTCATCCCTCCTCCTCCTTCCTCCACATCCCTCTTCCTCCTCCTCCCTCCTCATCATTCCTCCTCCTCTTCTTCCTCCTCCCCCTCCTCCTTCTCCCTCCTCCTTCTACCTCTTCCTCCCTCCTCCTTCTCCCTCCACCTCCTCCCTCCTCCTCTCTCCTCCTCCTCCCTCTCCCTCCTCCCTTCTCCTCCTCCCCCACATGCGTTCTCCTCCTCCCTCCTCCCTCCTCCTCCTTCTCCCTCCTCTTCCCCCTCCTTCCTCCTCCTTCACCCTCCTCCCTATTCCTCCTCCACCTTCACCCTCCTCCCTCCTCCTCCCTCCTCCTTCTCCCCTTTCCCCCTTCCTTCTCTTAATCCCTCCTCCTCCCTCCTCCTCCCTCCCATTCATCCCTACTCCTCCTCCTCCCTCCTCCTCCTCTCTCCGCCTATCTCTTCCTCCCTCCTCCTCCCTCCTCCACTCTCTTCCTCCTCCCTCCTCCTCCCTCTTCCTACACCTCCTCCCTCCTCCTACCTCCTCGCCCTCCTCTTCCTTCCTCCTTCGCCCTCCTCCTCCCTTCTCCTCCCTTCTCCTCCTCCCCCTCCTAACCCTCCCTCCTCCCCCTCATCCCTCCTCCCTCCTCCTTCTTCCTCCCTCCTCCTCCCCCTCCTCCTTCCTCCTCCTCCCTCTCCTCCTCATCCCTCCTCCTCCATTCTCCTCCTCCCTCCTCCTCCTCCCTCTACCTCCTCCCTCCTCCTCCCTTCACATTCCTCCTCCTCCCTCTTCCTCCTCCTCCCCCTCATCCTCTTCCCTCCTTCTCCTCCTTCTCCCTCTTCCTCCTCCCTCTTCCTCCCTCCGCCTCCTCCCTCCTCCCACTCTCTCATCCTCCTTCCTCCTCCCTCCTCCTTCTCCTCCCTCCTCCTTCTCCCTCTTCCTCCTCCCTCTTCCTCCCTCTTCCTGCTCCCTCCGCCTCCTCCATCCACCTACTCTCTCCTCCTCCTCCCTCCTCCTCCCTCTCCCTCCTCCTCCCTCTCCTTCTCCTCCTCCCTCCTCCTCCTCCTGCGTTCTCCTCCTCCCTCCTTCTCCCTCTTCCTCCTCCCTCCTCCTCCCCCTCCTCCTCCACCCTACTCCTCCCTCCTCTTCCTAATCCCTCCTCCTCCCTCCTATTCCTCATGTTTCCTCCCTCCTCCTCCCTCCTCCTCCCTCCTCCTCCCTCCTCTTCCCTCCTCCACCTCCCTCTTCCTCCTCCCTCCTCCATTTACCCAAGACAGACAGACAGACAGATAGTCGGGAACGGGATCTTATATGACTACTTATATGATTTAAATGAGATGCTCTCCACCATGGGCTGGGCCGGGTCAGACAGACAGACAGACAGACAGATAGATAGACAGACAGACAGACAGACAGACAGTCGGGAACGGGAACTTATATGACTGCTTATATGAATTAAATGAGATGCTCCCCACCAGGAGTTGGGCGATGCCGGGCCGGGTCAGACAGACAGACAGATAGATAGTCGGGAACGGGAACTTATATGACTACTTATATGAATTAAATGAGATGCTCCGCATCAGGATCTGGGCGAAGCCGGGCCGGGTCAGACAGACAGACAGACAGATAGACAGACAGACAGACAGATTGTCGGTAACGGGAACGAGAACTTATATGACTATTTATATGAATTAAATGAGATGCTCCCCACCAGGGTCTGGGCGAAGCCGGGCCGGGTCAGCTAGTTACTCATAAATGTCACAAGGGAAACCCTTTGCGGCAACTAAGACTGTTCACTAATAAACACAAACGTATTGTCATAGGGTGGTCAGCATGGCTGGATGGATAAGAAAGCGCGCTCTTAAACTTCCGATGTGCTGATGCCGAGGTAGCGGGTTCAACTCCTACACCGGTCGGTTGGACTAAAATGTTGACTTCTCATTCTTGACTTGGGGACGTAAACCACAAGTGCCTCAGAAGTCGGAGTGAGTTCACCTGATGGCTAGGGGCACTGATAATAGGGAAAGCTAATCCATACGCAAAGACCAGTCCAGCGCTACTGGAAGTAGTAGCACGTGTATAGACTACGCTTGAGTTCAAAGCTATTGGACAAACAGACGCACGTTGCAACCTCAAAACCAACTCACCTCGGCTGAATCAATTACTGTTAAAATACTGACCGTTTTGACAGAATATATGAAGATTACAATGACAGGGATCTCTGTTGTTCTGACATGCCTTTGATTTGTTTAATCGGCCTCCTCGTCTCTAGCTTATTCTACCCTGTCATTTGTTTAGTCTAGGAATTATTTGATGTTTACGCTTTTATTAATTCCAAGTTATTACCTACTTCCTGAGATTAACGTTGTTAGCTGGTGAGCTGAGAGGAGGGGAGATATGGGAGGGGGTGGGGGAGGTGAGGGTGTCTTTGTGAGAAAGTAATCAATAACCTGCCTCGCGCTGCGAATGTCGAGGGTTTGTTCTGGGTCTCCGTCTTACGGTACACGGATGCAGTAATTTCGGAGACGACTGGGGGGTCGTCGCTGGATTACGCAACCACTTGTACACAAAATTCAAGATTGGCGAATCAGCCATGTGTACATATGGACTGGTGCCGCAGATAACAGATCACGTATTCCAAGACTGCCCGAAATGCGACATATTAGATTATATCTAGGCAAACCTTCTGGCCTAGAGAAACAACAATGGATGATAAACTGTCATCATCATCATGTGCCATGCCGATAAGTGTGTGCGGTCGGTCATGTTTCGCAATCTCACTCGATCATCAGAGTCCTGGAACAGCTCAGTGATCTTGTCTCGACCATGCCGCATAGCCAAGCCATCCAGGTATTTATTTCTCTTCCTTCCCCTTGTTCTCTTCCCCTCGATCTTGCCAGTGCATTCCCCTCGATCTTGCCATTTGTCACTAAGTTCTCCAATTTATTTCTTCTCATAACATGACCAAAACAATTCGACTGTCTGCTTATAATTTATCTAATCAGTTTACGATTTTCATTTTTTTTTTTTTTTTTTTTGGTTTTATTTTGTTTTTTTGTAGGACTTGGTCATTGGATTCTGTCCATGGTATTCTTTGCATTTGCGCCAGAAACTACATTTCTACTTATATTATATATTTTTCAACCTGTTTGCTTATTACTGTCCACGCTTCACATCCATACAAAAGCATAGGTGCTATGTAGCATCTCAACACTCCTTTTCTCGTTGCAAATTACATCTTTTTATTGGGGTATACCCATATTAAAAGGAGAGGTAAGGTGCCTCCTTCCTGCTAGCTTACGGGACACCCTTGGGCAAGGTGGAGTACCCGTTTAGCCCCCCCCCCCCGATCAGGGTTATGTGAAGCCATGGGTGCAAGTGGTGGATGAAGTTGAAGAGCCGCCAACAGATAGTTGTAGGTTATTGTCTCCAACTTCACGACGGCAGGCAGAGGATCTCTCTTTTTGGGAGACAATGGCTACGGTCATCGACCAGAATGGTCACTGCTAAGAAGGAAAACAATGGCAAACTTCCTTCTTTACATATGCCAAGACAATTATGTATTGCAATCTCATAGATAAACTCTGAGGACCACTGAATCAACTAAACAAGACAGTTAAAATACAAAAGGCAACATTGCAGTTATAGACAAATTTCTCGGAGTTCGAGCTCTGTTCAACGCTAAAGTCCGCGAAAATAACCCAAACCGAGTCGGAAACCTCGGCACAATGAAGTATATCCGCCTGCCTTTAATCCCTTTACTGTCATAAACTGTCATCTATTGCTTATAGCCTGAGCCTGCGGAATCAAGGCCGCCTGGCTAGTGCAGTCGCCGCGAACTTTGCAGATTAGGGTCTTCTTTCCTCCCCCGCCTGAAAAAAAAATCCACAACTTACCGAAGATTCGAACCCGGGTCTCTGAAGGAGAACCTGGCATTCTACTCACTCTGCTAGCCGCTTATCGACTAAATTGTTTTAATGCCATTGGCTGTCCAGCTGTTTTCATATTCTTTTCTGATGCGTCAGTTTTGTTTTTCTTCTTTAATATAGCCTTCCATTTCAAGTTTTCACTTCTTCTTCTCCTTATATATGTGATCTTCAATATGTGTAATTTTGAATATTGCAAGCAACGGTTTAGTGTGCGTTTGTTTGATTAAAACACAAGACAGCCGTTGCAACGCAGTAGCCAGAGCGCAAACCTGGAGGCCCTGTGGAAATGTGTTCGATTACACACCGAGGCCTAACTAATATATTCACATTGGCTGCCAGACTGACCAAGCCTGAAATTAGTACCAGAAATGTCCTGAGAAGTAAAGGCGGCCGGTTTGACAGTGACCACACCTGTCATGGTTTGCCAAATGGTGTTTCAACCTGGAGCTAGCGCTATGCATATCCAATAAGCGTTGAGGCGTTTAACGGGGTCCATTTTATTTACTTATTACATGTACATAAAGATGGCGGTATTATGGGAGCTAATTAATAAAGAACATCTTTCACAGACGTAACAGTACCCATTGCTTCACTTACTATACAAGAGTGGTGATATCATGGGAGCTAATTCATAAAGAACATCTTTCACAGACGTAACAGTACCCATTGCTTCACTTACTATGCAAAAGTGGTGATGTCATGGGAGCTAATTAATAAAGAACATCTTTTACAGACGTAACAGTACCCATTGCTTCACTTACTATACAAAAATGGCGATGTCATAGGAGCTAATTAATAAAGAACATCTTTCACAGACGTAACAGTACCCATTGCTTCACTTACTATGCAAAAGTGGTGATGTCATGGGAGCTAATTAATAAAGAACATCTTTTACAGACGTAACAGTACCCATTGCTTCACTTACTATACAAAAATGGCGATGTCATAGGAGCTAATTAATAAAGAACATCTTTCACAGACAAGAAGACAATTTCATGACTTTCGAGGAAACCATGAAAAAGAAAATTAATCAAGCCATCTAGATATTTATCGCTCTTATGTCTGGCTGGGTGGGGGTGTGTGTGGCTGGATGGAGGATGTATGTGTGGGTAGTGAGGGTGATTGTAGTTGGGGGATGTGTGGATGCGTAGGAGATGTGTGGGGAGGTGTGTGTGTGGGGGTGAGGGATGTGTTTTTGGGATGTGTGTGGGTGTGGTGTTGTGTGGGAGGGGAGCTGGGTGTGGATAAAAGATGTGTGGGTGGGTGGGTGGTTGGGTGTGAGGGTGGGTGAAGGATGTGTGTGAGGGTGGGGGATGTGTGTTTAGATGGGTGGTTGGTGTGTGAGAGTGTGGGTGGGTAGATAGGAGATTATGTGCTGATGAGTGGGTGAGGGATGTGTGGGTGTTAGTGGTTGAGGGATAAGTACGTGTGTCTAGGGATGTGTGAGGGGATGAGTATATGGGTTGGGGATGTGTGTGTGTGGGTTGTGTGTGCGTGGATGGGAGGTGTGTATTTGTGAATGGGGGATGTGTTGGTGGGTGGGGATGTGTGTGAGGGATGTGTGTATGGGTGGGGAGATTGTGTGTGGGTGGGAATGTGCGTGTATATGGGTAGGGGTGTCTGGTTGAGGGATGTGTGGCTGGGGGATGGGTGGGTGGAGGATGTGTGGTTGCGTAGAGGATGTGTGGGTGGGTGATTGTATATGAGCACGGGTGTGTGGTCAAGGGATGTTTGGTTAGGGGATGGGTGGGTAGAGGATGTGTGGGTGGGTAGAGGATATGTGGGTGGGTGTGTGTGTGTAGGGTAGGAGATGGTGGGGGGTGTTTGTAGGGGTGGGCTCGGGATCTGTGGGTGGGCTGGGGGAGATGGGAGATTTTGTGTGTGTGTGTGTGTGTGTGTAGGTGCGGGATATGTGAGTTGGCGGGGAGATGTTTGTGTGCGTGGGGGATGTGTGGCTGAGGAATGGGTGTTTGGCTGGGTGGTTGGAGGTGTGTGGGTGGAGGAGGATATGTGGGTGAGTGATTTTTGGTGGGTAATGGGACAGGCAGAGGATATGTGAGTGGGTAGGGAGATGTGTAGGTGGGTGGGTGTGTTTAGTGGGGGATGTGTGGGTTGGGGAATGTATGTGTGCTTGGGGTGTGGGTGGATGGGATGTGTGGTGGGTGAGAGGTGTGTGTGGGTGGGGAGATGTGTAGGTGTAGGGATGTGGTGGATGGAGGGGGGCATGTATGTGTGTGTGTGGGTTATGTGTGTGGTTGGGTGGGGGAGTTGGAGTGAATGGAGGATGTGTGGGTGGGTGGTGGATGTGTCTCATAACATAGTAATATGCATTGTTTATATTTACAAAATTCATTTGAAAATTTTTTTTCTATGCACTGTTGATGAAAGAAAGATGAGTGATTGGAAGGGCCGAATGTAAGACGGGCCTGCGTGCCCAATTTGTTAAACTTTGAAAATAAAGTCTGTTCGTTCGTTCGTTCGTTCGTTCTGTCTGTCCATGGTATTCTTTGCAATTTTCTCAGAAACCACATGTCCACTGCTATTAGATGTTTCTCAGCTCGTCCTCTCATTGTCCACATTTCACATCCATATAACAGTACAGGTTTTATCTAGAACTTCAGCGCTCATTTTCTCGTTTACTTTACTCCGTACTATAGAATCACGGCAACATTAAAGAAGCAAATTAATACAGGAAATCATTTCACAGACAAGGAGATAATTTCATGATTCTCATAAAAGCCGCGCATACAACATGGAATAGAAGATTAATCCGGGTACAAAACAAATAAAACAACTTGACAAAAAGAGAATGTGGAATTACTCGTATTAACAGTTACTCACGTGGATGTCGACATAGAAATATCCATAAGAATATAATGAACGGGAAAAAAAAAGTCTGGCTTTTGAATAAACATGCAGAGAACATTGGATGATATAAATGAGAACAAAATAATCTCACTGATGACATAGGAATTTAATCACGTATACTTAACAAGGCTGCGCCGTGGCGAAGGCGTTATCGACGCAGCTCGTAATCCCGCATACCCGCATTCGAAACACAGCTGCTGGCTATTTGGCAGCAGGCCGCCTTGCGTTGGTTTTTTTACGAAATGGTATGGGTGCCGGTCGTTCAGAAAGCAATGGCAAACTACTGAACGTAAAGTTGCCAAGAGATCACAATAGCAAAAAATGCCAGTGATGACTGCGACGTCCTGTAAGGGATCTGCAAACAACTAATAATAATACTTAACAAAGTAAACGATAATATAGAAATTCTGTCACGTATACTTAACAAAGTAAACGATGACATAGACATTCTGTCACGTATACTTAACAAAGTAAACGATGACATAGAAATTCTATCACGTATACTTAACAAAGTAAACGATGACATAGACATTCTATCACGTATACTTAACAAAGTTAACGATGACATAGAAATTCTGTCACGTATACTTAACAAAGTAAACGATGACATAGACATTCTGTCACGTATACTTAACAAAGTAAATGATGACATAGACATTCTGTCACGTATACTTAACAAAGTTAACGATGACATAGAAATTCTATCACGTATACTTAACAAAGTTAACGATGACATAGAAATTCTGTCACGTTTACTTAACAATGTAAACGATCCTTTGTCACATCGTAGATCGTATTGAGTATATGGTAATACAATCTAAAGTAAAAAGCCCTTTGCAACACTTTGAGGCCTATTGTGTGTATCTTGCTAGCGTCGTAGAACAACTCCTGAACAACTTCATATTCACATCAATATAAAGGTACAGGTTCTACGTAGCATTTTAACTCTCTAGTAGAACAGTTTCCATTGGCACCTTTCCGTCTTGACAGACGATAGTTTGGTACATTGTGCTTCAAAAAGGCTTAATAACTGTCATATGGCAATAACTACGATCCATGACGGTGGCGAGTGTGGCTGGTAAGGCCAATTCTTGCTGCAAATGTTTGCCCACAGTAGGTGCATGTGAAAACATGGTCATTTCCACCATTTTGCACCATCTTACGTCTCTCACGCTCTGTGTGTGCTTTATCTGCAATCATTTTCTCCTTTGTCTTTATTCCATTTCTGATAGTTGCCCTCCATGCAACACGTTCAGCGGCGACGTGCTCCCATTGTGCATTATCAATGCCTGTATCAATCATGTCCCGCTTACACACATCTTTGTATCGTAGTAGAGGCCGACCCTGAGATCTCCTACCCGTCTGTAAGTCACCAAAAAAGATGTCCTTTGGTATTCTACCATCATCCATCCTCCTAACGTGTCCTATCCATCTAAGTCTACGAAGACTGAGCATGGAATACACCGTCACACAAACTGATCTTTCCAATACTTCAGTATTTGTGATTTTGTCTTGCCACTTAATACCAAGTATTCTTCGCAGACA
This sequence comes from Cepaea hortensis, assembly GCA_963921405.1. Classification (NCBI taxonomy): domain Eukaryota; kingdom Metazoa; phylum Mollusca; class Gastropoda; order Stylommatophora; family Helicidae; genus Cepaea; species Cepaea hortensis. Next base: position 19,811,390 of record OY992883.1, read on the forward strand.
CCGCATATGAAAGCTGTTTAAACGTTTCTCTTGGCGTGAGTAAGTTGTCCAGGTTTCACTGCCATAAAGAAGAGTACTAAGGACACAGGCTTGGTAGACGAAGACTTTTGTTTTGGCAGTAAGCTTCCTGTTCTCCCAGACTCTTTTTGCTAACATGTTCATTGTTGTTGCTGTCTTGCCAATCCTGATGTTGATTTCCTGATCAAGGGATAATTTGCTATTTACCTCTGATCCAATATATGTAAAATGGTCTACTATCTCCAGTTCGGCGTCGTCAATAAAGATTGATGGTACACCATGTGCACCTTGTGACATAATCTGTGTCTTCTTTTTGTTAATTGTTAAACCAAATTCAGAACAAGCATTGGAGAATGCAGATAGTAGATGTTGTAATTCTTCCTCAGAGTGGGTCGTAATCGCAGCATCATCCGCAAAAAGCAACTCTCTGATTAGTACCCTGCTAATTTTGGTCTTGGCCTTCAATCTCTGAGCATTATAGAGGCCACCATCTGAGCGTGAGTGAATGTATATACCGTCATCCTGATCACGAAAGGCATATTTCAGTAGAAGTGAAAAGTATATCCCAAAGAGGGTGGGAGCTAGTACACAACCTTGCTTAACTCCACTCTTGATTTCAAACTGTTCTGAAGTTGAGCCATCAAACTTGATTATACCCTTCATGCCTGTGTGGAACGATTCCACAATGGACAGAAGAGTTGGTGGACAGCCAATCTTCTTTAGTGCTTTGAACAGACCCTCACGACTGACCAAATCGAATGCCTTTGTGAGGTCGATGAAGGCAATAAACAGTGGCTGATTTTGTTCCCGACATTTTTCTTGCATCTGTCGCAATGAGAATATCATATCAATGGTTGACCGGTTCTGACGGAAGCCGCACTGTGATTCGGGGTAGACTTGATCTCCCAGGACTTGAAGTCTGCGCAGGACAATTCTGGCAAATACTTTCCCAACAATACACAGAAGTGAGATACCTCTATAGTTGTTGCAGTCGCTCCGATCTTCCTTGTTCTTGTACAGCGTTATGATATTTGAATCTTTGAAATCCTGTGGGACTTGTCCTTCTCGCCAGCATAGCTCTATTAGCTGGTGGATCTGTAGAGCGAGGGTGTCTTGCCCACTCCTGATCACCTCTATTGGAATCCCATCCTTACCTGGAGCCTTGCCAGATGCAAGCTCATTTATAGCACACTTAACTTCTGTTATAGTGGGAAGTGTGTCCAGGTGGTCAAGAGTTGGCAGGGCCTCTATGGCGTTGAGGGCATCATCCGCCAGCTTGGTCTCACTTGAGTAAAGCTCTAAATAGTGTTCAACCCATCTATCCGTCTGCTGTTTCTTATCAGTGATGATTTCTCCAGTCAAGGTTTTCAGCGGTGCACTTCTTTTGATCATTGGACCACAGGCTTTCTTTATCCCTTCATACATGCTTCTGATGTTTCCCTTATCACTTGCGATTTGAATGGACTCACATAACTTGATCCAATAGTCATTCGCACACTGCCTGGCAGCCTTTTGTACATCCTTCCTCGCTTGCTTCAGCTCACTCAGAGTGTTACGCGTTGGTCTCTCCTTGTTTCTTAAGAGAGCTATCTTCTTTTTATCAATCAAGGGCTGCAGTATCTGGCTGTTTGCCGCAAACCAGTCCTGCCTCTTATGATCCACAGTGCCGTAAACCCCTACCGCTGTTTTATAAATAGTTTCCTTAAGTTTACTCCATTTATCATTTACTATACAATTTTCTGATGTATCATTGAAAGCGTCCTCAAGTTGCTGTTGAAATTCAAAGCACTTTCCATGATCGTGAGTGTTAATAATATTAATCCTGGGGCTAGACTTGTGTTTAGCTGTGTAGATTCTCTTTGGTCTCAGTCTAACCCTTGCAACAACCAAAGAATGATCTGTATCACAGTCAGCACTGTGGTAACTTCGAGTTAATGATGTATGGTTCAGATGTTGTCTCCGTGTGATAATGAAGTCCAGCTGATGCCAATGGCCGGATCTTGGATGTTTCCATGTGACCTTATGCATCTCTTTTGTTTTAAAAAAGGAGTTTGTAATACATAGGTCATTTCTAGTGCAATGCTCCAGAAGCCTTTGCCCATTATCATTCATGCGACCGATGTTGTATTTTCCAAGGCACACTGGCCATGAACTCGAGTCCTTGCCCACACGAGCATTGAAATCACCGAGCATATAAATGTAGTCGGATTTTGGAACTGCCTTGATCGCCGAGTCTAGCTGCTCATAGAACGTATCTTTCACATCATCAGAGGAAGTGAGTGTCGGTGCATATGCAGTGAGAATGGTGGCAAATCCACAAGAGGTTGCCAAGCGCAGTGATAATAATCTTTCATTACCTCCAGCTGGGATATCAATCATTTCCAGTAGCGAATTCTTCACTGCAAAGCCCACACCGTATTGCCTTTTTTTCTGCCTGCCCTCTTCCCTTCCAAAAAAAGGTGTAATTGTTTTCCCTGAGTGACCCTTCCTCAGCGAGGCGAGTCTCCTGCAGGCCAGCAATATCAATGTTAAGACGATTGAGTTCAGCATCAATCACAGCCGTTTTTCTCACATCGTCAATATTTGTCAAGTCAGTGGAAAATCCTGGACACATGGTTCTCACGTTCCAGGTTGCAAGCCGTAGCTTGGGGTTTTTATTATTCTTTTTATTAGTACCTGGTGCATTTGTTTTACAGCCTGCGATTCAGATTTTGTCCTAGCCCCAAGCACCCATTGAAGCAGGCAGGCTGTGGCGGATCAGCACCCAATTGGCCGGGGGCTGCCCAGCTTGAGGCGGGCGGTAGCTGATCAGTGACACCTGTAGGTGTCTCCCACCGTCAGAGGCAACGCGTGGCGCCCCATGTCTACGCCAACTGACAAGGACTTATAACCCGTAACAGTTGCCTCTCGCTTTGATTCCGAGACCGGTTAAGACCAGTGATGGAGTTATTGCCTCTCCATAGCACAAAGCCTGGGCTAAAATAAAGAAACCATGTGTTGCCCATGCAGCATGATCCCTCTCTCGGCCTGCCTAGTACACTCCAGAGGAAAGTTAACACCTATACATCTGGAACAAGACAAGCTGCAGAAGCTGCCGGATCAGCAAAGCAATGCTCTAACTGTCCGCCTGTCGGAGCTTCGATTCTAGACCAGCTGCCAACCAAGGCTTAGGGCCTGGTCTGCCCTGCCATGACTTATTGTCTTTGGGTTGCATTTCCTCGCACCAGGATAAGGCTAGTACCCTCCCAATTGCACTCTTCCGCCCGAAGCCGTTGGCACAATGTGGGGTGTCGGGTTTGGTAAGCGCCGCCCAACATTCGGCGCTGACAGAAAGCAGGTAGTACCGTCTACTGTCATACGGTAGCTCAGTCATATCTGACTAAGACCTGACTAAAAGTGTCTAAAAAAAGTAGAACAGTATATTTCCAATAGCTAATAACAATTGTCACATCATTCATTAATATTACCGAGTCATGTAGCATTGATTTTTGCATTTTCCCCATGCCTTTATAATGCATATCTTTTATATTGTTGTTGTTGTTCTCAGTTAGCCTCGAATGATGTATGGATGAAATAATGTATGAAAAAGAGTGATAGAAGGGCAGAATGTTACACGGGCCCGCGTGCCTAATTCTTAACTCTTTAAAAATAAAGTTTGTTCGTTAATTTGTTAGCTCGTACTTTGTCTCGTTTACATTACTCCGTACAATAGAAACATTTCAATATTAACTGAATCTATGCCATGGGATCATTAACCGTATTAAGCGACTTCCCTTATCTGCCATGGACGAATATATGTTGTTATATCATTTTAATACAACACTTCAGCTACGTTATTAACAACTTGTAAGCCACACACCCCTACTTTCCATTTTCTGTCGTTCATTTTTATTTGGTACAAACCTATTTTGTCTTTGGCACATAATCAGTTACAGAGGCTAATTAATACTGGAAATCGTTTCACTGACAAGGAGATGATTTCATAGTTCTCGTGCATACAACACGGAGAAGAAGGTTAATTCTGCAACAAAACAAAAAAAGAAAAATACTACTAATAATAAAACACCGTGACAAAATGAGAATGGGCAATTATTCAGTTATACCGGGTGGATGCCGACGTAGAAATATCAAACAGAAAATAACGAACGGGAAAAAAAAAAGAGTGGCTTTTGATTAAACATGCAGAGAACATTGGATTACATATATCAGAACACAATAATACCACTGATGACATAAGAATTTAATCACGTATACTTATCAAAGTAACGGATCACGTAGGAATTATGTCACGTATACCTTAACAAAGTAAACGATCCAACGGTTGTTATTGTTGCCATACTCTCTCTCTCTCTCTCTCTCTCTCTCTCTCTCTCTCTCTCTCTCTCTCTCTCTCTCTCTCTCTCTCTCTCTCTCTCTCTGTATCGTGTTTTCTTTTCATATCCTTTTTTGCAGACATCGCTGTCAACACCAGCATGTTACTGCTGTTTTTGATGTCTGTGCAAGTTTACGTTCAGTAGTTTGCCATTAAACTACTGAAAGTAATCTTGCTACGACATCAACAACAACAGTGATGGAGTTGACAGCGATGTCCTGTAAATTAGCATATACACACAAAAAAAGTTTGCCATTGCTTTCTGAATGACCGGCTCGCATACCAATTTGTTAAATCCCAGCGAAACGCGGTCTGCTGCCAAATCGTGTTCAGCTGTGTTTCGAACTCGGGTCAGCGGGATTACGAACCACGTCTATAACACCTTAGATTTAAATAGTTTTAATGATTGTACCCAAGGGTTGTTATTGTAGTCATACTATATAACATGGGAGCCATGGTAGCGAGAGTGGCCGGACACTCGCCTGCTGACGGTGTGATCATGGGTTACATCAAAAACTGTTTAGTTTAGTTTTAGTCGATGGATCAACATCACGGCACACGGGTGTAACCCATAAGTGCTCCGTTTTCCTCCTAACTCAAACCTGAGTCTGGAGAAACTCAGCTCAGTGCACGAACTCCGTAGCACCGGCAAGGATTCTGAAATAACTTGGGTAGATTTTTAACTCGAAATTTTGCCCGGGCAGCGCTGTTGGACTACTCTTTTTCGATTTTCAACTGCCAAAGGATTGTTTACGTCTGCAACAATACACACGGGCGTCCGATCTCACTACCCAGAGACCAGGGGAAATTTTATTACAAGAAGTCCACTTGAAAAAATCCCGGCCCTGACCGGGGATTGAACCCGGGACCTCCAGCACTCGAGGCGGACACCGTACCTCGAGACCACGCAGCCCCCTTTGACTGACCGGAGTCAGGTGTTTATAAATTGACCTGGCTCCCAGGTCAGCCCAGGCTAAAATGGATACAAAGAATTCTTGGGAAGTGAAAGCGGTCTGCGTGACCACATCACCCAATTCTTTTCTTTTGGTGGTATGTAACGGGCACATCCGGCTGTTCTTCTTTGGCTCCTTCCTTAGCCAATTGATCAGCTCTGTCGTTTCCGGGTACTCCACAGTGGGATGGTATCCACTGTATGGTGACCTTATGCTGACTGCTAAGTTCAGAAAGTGGTGTCCTTAGTACTGGCAATTTCCCAGACAGAAGCGCCTCGAGTACTGATTTTGCATCTGTCAATAGCACCACAGGTTGTGTACCATTGCTGGCACCCAGTAATTTATCTGTTGCTATCTTGATTGCCTCAATTTCAGCATCATAGTTATGGCAGTACTTTCCTGTCGGTACTCTGGCTGTGTCCCTAGTATTATTTGGGTATTCTATGTACACTCCTGCTCCTCCATTTCGAACAGCATTTTGTACTAACCCATCTGTGTAGACTCGGATCCAGAGGTCCTGTGGGTATTCTTCATCAAGGAAACTGAGAGTGGCTGTTCTGTGCTGCACACTGTTCTGTTCTTCCTTGTCAAATATTCCTCTCACTTGTGTCTGGATTTGTAATGATAGTCTATGTTCATCTGTCCATGGAGTTCGCTCCGGAATAGTTGTTAGAGGGATACCAACTGTGGGCAGATCGGTGGTTTCTCTGCAGAGACGTTTGGCTTGGTGGATAAAACTACTTCTTTTCAACCGCCCCATAGCTAGGTTACCAAATATATTCTTCATAGGGTGGCCTGGCAAGCTGAGGAACTTTTCTGCTTGTATTAGCATTTTCGTATCTCTGCGCTCTCTCAGTGCTTGTGTCCTCCCCATCTTCTCCATTTCCACTATAGGGGTTGATCTCATCCCTCCTGTGGTGACTCTAAGTGCTTGATTTTGCACCCTGTCCAGCTCTTGTAGTCTGGTGTTTGATGCCGAACACCACGCAGTTGACCCGTATTCCAGGTGTGGTCGTATGCTCTGTTGATAAACTTTGCTAAGTATTTTCCCACTGGCTCCCCATGTGGTTCCACTTAGCTTTCTCAGGATGGCTATTTTCCGTCTTGCTTTTGCTATTGCTTTGTTGATGTGCTTTCTCCATGTCAGCCTGCCATCAAATGTTACTCCAAGGTATATTGGTTCTTTATCTTCTCTTAGGGGTGTTCCATTTATCTGGATGACCCCTGCCTTTTGTTTTGGAGAGAGGGTAAATAGAGTGGTGCTGCACTTGTCAGTGTTTATGCTGACACACCATCTATTTGCCCATGCAACAAATGTATCTACAGCTCTTTGTAGCGATCTGGTGGCCACTGATGCATGTTCATTTGTGCGCCATAGAACCAGGTCATCGGCGTGCATTGCTGCTTTAATTCCATGCGGTAGATTAGCAACGAGATCACTGATGAAGATTAGAAAGAGTGTGGGGGACAAGACTCTGCCCTGGGGAACACCGTGACGCAGTAGTACTTTCTTGCTCTTGAGTCCGTCTATCTGTACTCCAGCTCTCTGTTGTGCAAGTATGCTTTCACCCATTTGTACATTCTTCCATTGACTTTGCAGTTTCTCAGTTTCTTCATCAGACCTTCTTTCCAGACTTTGTCAAAGGCTTTCTTCAGATCTATCCATGCTGCAAGCACCAGTTTCTTCTCTTGGAATGCATCCTCAATTTCTTGAGAGAGGTAGGTTGTCTGATCTTCCGTAGAGTAGCACTGCCTAAAGCCAGCAGGCTGTGGCACAAGGATGTTTTTACTTTCAATGTACCACTGCAGTCTGTGATTGATGATGCGCTCCAGTGTTTTGCAGAGACAGCTGGTGAGGCTAATTGGTCTGTAGCTAGAGGCAATGGAACTATCTTTCCCTGATTTTAGAAGGGGTATCATGATTGCTTCTCTCCAGGCTTGTGGAACACTGCCTAAGGTCCAACTGTTATTAATGATCTGCAACAGCTTTGCTTTGGCCTCTATTCCTAGGTTCCTGATCATTTCATTGGAGATACCATCAGCTCCTGGTGACTTTCTCATTTTCAGTTTTGATATGGCTAGCTCCAGTTCGATGATTGTGATGGGTGCCTCCAGAACCTCATGTACTATTTCCTTCTGTCCCGTATGTTGCTGTTTCTCTCGAATCTCTTGTTGTTTCTCTGGACTAATTTTGATATTGTTATCTTGTGCGAATGAGTCCGCAAAATGGTCAGCTGCTTGCTTTCTTGTTAAGATGTTTCCATCTTCATGTAGTGCAATTTTTGAGTTTCTCCCTGTGCCCTCATCGTTAAGTTGTTTTATTAGCTTCCACAATTTCCTTGTGTCTCTTTCAAAGTTCAGAGACTCCGTTTTCTCCTGCCAGCTTTTCCGTCTAGCCTGCAGCTTGGCCCTTTGAAATTTGGCTTTCGCATGCTGGAATTTATTGTGGTGCTCTTGGCTGCGTGTGGCCTCTGCTTGCTTTCTACACTCTTCCACATCATTATGCAACTGTTCCAGTTCACTACTCCAGTAGGGTTTATTTTGTTTACGGGCTCCTCTTGGTACTGTTTCTCGCGCTGCCTGCAATATGCATTTCCCAAACTCTTCAACAACTTTATTTATGTCTTTCTGAGTGTTCAGGTTTTTAACCAGTATGCTGGTGCGATTCTTGTACAATGCCCAGTTTGCTTTCTTGTAGTTCCACCTTGAGAGGATGCTGCTTTCACTTACAAGCTCATTTTCTACAGTTAGAAAGACTGGCCGATGATCACTGCCACCAAGTTGTTTCCCAACAATTCGTGTAATGTTCCACTCCAGGTCTGGTGAATGAAAAGTCAGGTCAGGTGTAGTTGTAGTGTGCCATGATCTCGAGTAGAAAGTATGTGGGTCGGACGGCTTGTTAATCAAGATGAATCTATTCTCATCCTGCGAGTCTTCCAATCTCTCCAGTCTTTTCGTTGAGGTGAGTTTCTTGCAAGCAACATACACTTACTTTTTCTTGGTCCAGGATGTTTTCTAATTCTATTTTTTTGTTGCTGACTCCCTCCGCATTCCAGTGCATTATTTTAAGTCTTTGTTTAGTATGGCCAGCCGTTCTATTCTCATGTCCCCTGGATCCACGGGACATCTGAGAAGGACCTCTAGTAGTTGGGGTTGGAACCTTTCGAAACATATGGCCCGGCACTGCACCTGCCTGGGGGTCCAAAGCAGGGCGAGCACCATAACATTTAGCAGTAGTCGACATATTCCATTTTGCGTAATTGCGTGGCATCCTGATTTCTGTGGTGCGCCTCCTGGCTGGTTGCCTCCGTCTTCAGCACCTTTCCCTTGCTAGAGCAGACTGTGGTCTCACTCGAGTGTAGATGTGTACACACGCACACACATGCCTGCGCATGCATGTACGTGCATACACATCTAGAGCATGCTGGTTATTTTTCGGCGCCAGAAACTCGTTGTCGCCCCTTCTCCTGTTAGTTTAAACAGTTCCGCCACGTGAAGGCCAGGAGTTGGACTTTTGCTGCAGAGATTATGTATTCACGAGCCATTGGGGTATTTAAGCAATGTTGGGCGCTCACCCTAACACTGCGCCCCGGCTACATACAGCAATTTGGAACCAAGTCCAACTTAATGCCGGTGTAGGTGTTGGACCGACTACCTTGACATCAGAGCACGGGAAGTTTAAGAACGAGCGCTCTTATCATTTCTACAACGTCGGCGTCTTTACTGTACCCACTACAGACAAATGGCAATATTATGAATGTTAATAAATAAGGACAAACTCCGTGGCGAAAGAATTATGGACGCGGTTCGTAATCCCGTTTAAACGCGTTTTAAAAACTGCGCGCGATATGCCAGCAGATCGCTTTGCGCTGCTGTTTAACGAATTGATATGGAAGCCGGTCGTTCAGATAGCCACGGAAAACATAAACTTGCCAAAACATCAACAACAGCAGTAAAATGCTGTAAAAATGATACACAAAAAAAAAAAAGAAAACAATGATAATAAAGACCATCATTTCATAGACGAGGATATGATTTCATGATTCTCGAGAAAGCCGAACTGGAGAAGAATATTAATCAAGGAACAACAAAAAAGAACATAAACAAAACGGCGACCAAATTGCAATAGGGTCTTATGAGCCAAGCTATCATCGCATGAATACCAACATAAAAATAGCCTACATAAAATAACGAACGTGATAAAATTGTAAACATGTTTTCTAAAACAATAATAGATAAATATAGATGAATGATATAAACCAGAAAACAAATAATACAACGGACGTCATAGGACGTTTCCAAAAGTAGCAGGCCTTTCGCAGAACGTCGCTCTCATCACGGCTCGCCAAACAACTTTTGGATTTCTAGCCAGTTCTCTTGCCTCATGAACGCCCACGACCAAGGTGTCTGCAATGTCATGTGTTCATTTTCGTGCTGAAAGACCCCTTGCGGCTTCTTCCAGGAACCACGTCTCCCATCACAGTTCTCTCCAAGACGTTTTATATGACTACACTGGTTTAGTTTCCGAGACGTGACATTGTTTACGAGGTAGTTAAACGAAAGGGAAAATACCCCTGTCCACGCTTTGAGTTGTATTGGGTAAATGTTGCCAGCGCCATATTTTCATAGACCAAAGAACACTCATTTGGTGATGTGGTCAATATAACGTCAATTTCCCAGGACTTCCTGTGATAGATAACATGACCCACCCAGCGCCTACTGTAAATAAAAGACATAAACCTACCACCATATTACCTGTCGACGACTGTGGCTTAAGGGTTGAGAACACTGTTTCACAATTCCCCGACATATCGGATAGAGGCTTCGAAATGAGCCGCTGGCGATTTGTCTGCAAGTCGCTTTGCGTTGATTTCGATCTTATGAGAGTTGGCTATTAAAAAATAAAGGGCAGAATACACACTGTAAATCAGAAACAATTATTAACTGCTGGGAATGATTGCCGGGTCCTCTAAAGGACATACAAAAAACTGTTAACCATATACTCGATACGCCTGAAGACGTCAAAAAAGTTCTGTATTTATGAGTTAATTAATTAATTATTCTCGAAACAGTTTTATACTTGAGGTCTCTGAAGTGCTCACGCCATCACATTTGGTAGACCAGAATCCCTCCATCCATTATGTGCCATGCCGATAAGCGCGGGCAGTCATGTTTTGCCATCTCACTCTATCACCTGAGTCATGGATCAGCTCCGTGTTTCTGCCTAGACCATGTCACGTGGCAAAGCCATCCCGGTATTTACTTCTCGGTTTTCCCCTTGGCCAATTCCCTTCGATCTTGCCAGTTGTCAATGGATGAATAGGTGGCCAGTCTGTACCTCACTTAGTGAGACGACCGACGTAAGTGTCGAACCTTAGCCCGATCACTATCATAACATTATCAGCTCAGCTCCCTATCAACTTCGCTAACTCACTCGCCATAATATTTGCCCGGAAGTAGTTTCCTGCCACATGTTTGTGTTGTGATACGGCCATCACATGTCCTAAGCCTGAGTGCACGTCCTGTTAGGTTTATTGGACTAATATTCCCATTCCACTTCTACTGATATTGGTGACTGGCTCTTTCTAGAGGGATATCTTTGATATCGAAAAAAAAAATGAATTCACCCATACAACAAGAGCTGAATATTGAAGACAGTTGGCTTCTAAAGACGATAAAACAAAGAAAATTGGAATATGTTGGTCACTTGAAACGTCATAATAGTTTGGAGAGAACAATAATGGAGGGGTATATATACTCTTATAAAAACCATACTGGAAGGCACGCTTGAGGGCAAGCGAGCAAGAGGTAGACAACGATACAATTGGGAGGATAACATCAAGAGATAGACGAACATCAGCCTGACAGAATGTACAGTCAAGGCAACAGACAGACAGTGTTGGAGATCAATTGCTGCCAACCTTCATTGCGGAGACGGCACCTGATTGATTGATTGATATGCCCGAGAAGAGAGGAAGAGGAAGGCCAAAGAGAAGATGGGTGCTTGATGTTGCAGATGATATCCAGATGGGTGTATCGGACGCAGGACATCTTGCTTCTGATCGAGATGTTTTCCGGAAGATTGTTATGGGAGCGAGGTTCTGCAAAGGACATGCTCCAGAATGAACGAGTGAATTCTAATAACACTTCAGCGTCTGTTTTCTTCTCTGTCCGTGATATTCTCAACATACTCGCAATTCTAATTCTAAAATTACGCACTTCCACGTTCTTCTGTCCCGTCACCGTTTCATTACTGATTAAGAGCAATGTATTTCCGTAGTTAATTAAAACACAGAGGCCATACACAAAATATTGCACGATTTATTGCCTGGTATATTTAGCTCATCTCGTCAGGTGCATACTGCATTTATATATATATATATATATATATCGCGCATCGCGAGCGCTATCAAGACAAGGCGCCTGAACAAATCAAGAAGCCTGATACGGGAGAAAATGCCACGTGGAAAGTCCAACAACAAGAAACACGCGGTAGCGATGTGCAGTGTGGGAGCCGACAAGAAGAAGAAGAACGTGGAGAGCCTACCTGCTAGCTGCACCAAAGAGCCTGATACTACAGCTATTACTGAAGCTACTACGAGGGAGAAGATTGACAGCCGAACACAGTCAAGAACCAAGACAGCAGAGAAGGATGAGGAGAAATACACCAGAGCCGGGAACACCGACTCAAAAACAGTCCGATGGGTTGTCAAGCGGACTCAAGTGGAGCTAACAGATGAAGAAATCCTGAAGCAGCTACGAGAAGAGAATCTTCACATCCGATTCTTGAAGGCGGAGCGGCTCCTCACCTACTCCAAGATACCTACAACCTTGGCAGTGGTGACATCGGAGGGCAGCGAAATGCCGACCACAGTATCATTCAACAAGAGAATGCATCAACCAGAGAGATTCATCCCAAGAATAACTCAATGTTCCAGATGTCAGAAGGCTGGCCACAGCAAAGCAACGTGTCGCAGTAAGACGGACATCTGCCGATACTGCGCCGATCATCACGCCTTCAAGGAGTGTCCGCTGGCTAAGCTGGACACCGACTTCCCAGCACCCAACAACAAAAGAAAGTTCGCCAACTTCCTGGGCAAACATGGAGCAAGATACCTGGGCTGTCCGTACCTGCAAAGACACAGAGACGTCTTAAAGATCGCCATCACCACAAAAACGCCATATAAGGAAGCTATGCGGAGGTGCGGGACAGCCACGGGCATCTCGCAAGATGAAAGAGCACAACTACAAAGCCAGATCGACGAGTTAAAGAAACAAGTCAAGGCACTGCTGACGCCTAACCCGACCAGCGACAACGAAAATCTACTGGCGGAAATAAAGGAGATCCAGCAAAACATCAAGCGAGAAGTGGAACAGATGACCGCGTTGAAGCAAGAAAACGAAGAAATGCTACGCACCATAAAAGCGGAGAGAGAGAGAGCGGCTAAAAACTGAAATGAAATCAACTCAAAACAAACCAACAGAAGCTATGCAAGAGACCACAAAGAAGCCGCAAGAAACCCAACAAAAAACGGAGCCGCACGATAAAACCAGCAGCCGAACCTCGACGCCCAAAACATCCAAGCGGAAACCAACATCCCGCCAGACAGCCGAAGAAAGGCAAGATGAGGAACCTTTCGACGATATGAAGTGGTTTACAAAGGAACCTACCCGGGAGGAAATGGAGGAGTACATAGAAGAAGAAAGGAAACGGGCAAGGCAAGAGGAACTCAGGCACGAGGAATACATGAGGAGACAGGAAGCAAAAGGAAAGAAGGTGAAGAAACTCAAGGGGAAACCCATAGAATACCTGGAGATAATCTCTGACTATGATACCGGCATTGAGTACTATATCGAGGAAGGAGAGATCGTCCCATGGCTGACAACAGAGGAAGCAATCGAAAAACAGCAAGAACTTAAACACGAAAGTGAAAGAAAGCGCAAGGAGGTAAATAACATCGAAAAGCTTCTACGGGTAATACACAGAACAGGAGGGAAAAATATTAAATAAAATGTCCTTATAAGGGCTGCAGCCAATTAAGCCAGACGAACCTGGAGCCTGCGGCAACAAAGAAAACCACAAGAACAGACGAGCACAAAGGATAGCCACCGACCGATCCCCCAGCTGACGTCACAGACACAAACCAACATAATCAGTCCGAGATAGGACTCACTAGACAAGAATTAGGGAGAAGGAACCCACAAAAACCACGGACTTCAACAATAACCACAGCTGAGGAAGCAGGTTGAACGAGGCCGCATTTGGAATTTTGATTTTGAAAATTGGAATTGGAATTGGAATATATATATATATATATATATATATATATATATATATATATATATATATATATATATATATATATATATATATATATATATATATATATATATATATATATATATATATATATATATATATATCGTATGAAGTGAAGGAACGAATAATACTTTGGCAGACATACTAAATACATAGCCACTGATACTGCTCGAATGTGGAGTATATTATCCCCACTGAAGTCTAACGTTTAAAAGGGAGTCCTTCAGTTTGCATAGCAACGGCTAGAATGGCCTAATCGATAAAGCTTCTATATATTTTAGCAATCGATTATTGTTTGTCAAATACAGTATTGAAATGCGTTCTGTTTATTAACTCTATGATTGCTAATACGCAAATGCTCCGTAATGGCCGACTTCGACGTTTTAAGACCAGTCGACCGCACAGAGATTCAGTAAGATTGATTAACTCTCTTTTCCACCAACACTGGTGTGTGTCCAGTTATTCGATAAGCTAACTGTTTTTCCGTCCTACCTTTGTAAATCGCTCGACACGCACATTGAAACAGATAAATGCAGTTTGATTTGGTGTAAGGCGATATCTGATCTTTGGTTCAGCAGCAAAGAATATGCAGTTTACCACCTGTTTTAGTCCATCGGTATTCGTTTCATTACATCGTCCCTTCGAAAGATTAGCTGAAGAAGCACTTGAAGTTTGGGAACCGTTGATTCTGTGCGGATAGGTTTGAGTGACTGGCAGTGAAACTTGATGAAACCAGCTGGATAGCCATTCAGTAGATTTCAGTCTGATGAATGGTGATTAGTTCTTCCTTTAGTGTGACGGAGCAAATCTTTCTACTTCGATTAACTAGGGTCCATACTAAACCACGCTTGTATGGGATTCCTCGCCATTTGTATCTATACAAAAGCACAGACCGTACATATTCGTTTATAAAGGGGTTCTTGGTGTTATGTTTCTGGTAGCTGCTTTAGCCCAGCAACTATATTTTCTTGTCTGCCTTCTTGTATGGTTATGAGTTCGAATCCGTATTGAGGAAGATATTTTTATTAACCTGAGCTACCAGGTCGACTCAGTCTAAAATGGCTGCCATAAAATCCATGGGAAGTAAAGGCTACCTGCGAGACAGTGACCACATCGCACATCAAGTATCAGTTGATCTATAACATTACAGGATAACAGAAGCAACGACTGCAGCAGGATATAACAATAGCAGATAAACACTGTTAGGTTTGCGCAACTCCACGAAAAGGAACAGAAACGAAACACAGCGACAGTGTACATGCCTTACAACGAACTCCACTACGGCAAACGTAAGATATGTACACGAGTCTGTGTATTTCTCTCACTTGTTCACTGCAGTTACACATGCCTAACTGTTTGTATCGGCTATAAAAATACAAATATCGCAGCATATACCGAAAACACATCAGGGAGTTACTGAGGTTCTTTAGGTTTGCATTCCCTTCTGTTTCTTCACGACGTTACAGATTCTACAAGGTGTTTGTAAAGTCTCACTACACTTTGTATGTAGAACAAATTTGAAAAATTATTTCTTCCGTGGATAACACCATTCTGTTTGGAGTGCGAAGAATTACTCCAGCAGCGACTGCCATTTTCTATATATTGCTTCATGGTGGTGTGAGGAACACATTTTTTGATGACAACATGTACTTCATTTTTCAAATTGTTTTTACATCCACGGTGTATTGAGACTTTACAAACACCCTGTAGTGAAAGAATCTTTCTTCTTCTCTTCAGTACATCTCCTAATTTCGTCTTGGGCATCCCCGTCTTAACAGTTAAATCTTCTATCGGCTTACCGCGTCTATCGGAGATTCATTTTTAACTGTAACTCTTCCTCGCGATACTTACAAGGACTATTTATCACATTTTAAACACATTTGACCACAAGTTGTAACATACAATCCAGAAATATTCTCTTGAAATCGTTGTTTGCCATGTTTACGTCGCCATCCAAAGAATCTTTGCATAAGGAAGCTCTTATCTTTATCTCTGTGTTATCTCGATATGGGAAGTTTTATATTTATCTCTGTGTCATCTCTATATGGGAAGTCTTATTTTTATCTATGTGTCATTTCTATGTGGGAATTCTTATCTTTATCCCTGTGTCATCTCTAAATGGCAATTCTTATCTTTATCTCTGTGCCATCTCTATATGGGAATTCTTATCTTTATCGCTGTGTCATATATATATATATATATATATATATATATATATATATATATATATATATATATATATATATATTAGGGCTGCGGAAGTTAACGATTAATTAATCTATTAATCGTTAGTTGTTTTTAACGATTAATTTTTTTTTAACGATTAATCGAAAACTTTTCTCCCATTACTTATACAAATGAACCGGATGTCGAAAAATTGTCGGACATTTTAAACATAATGCTGCAAACACAACCGAGTTGCAAAATTGTACTGAGTCACCATTGTGTAAGCTGCAGCAAGATGTAGTAACAAGATGAAACAGTATGTTTATTATGCTACAGTCTTCTACAGGTCAGAGAAGCATTAGCTGTCTACATGTCAGGTGAAAAGAACAATACATAGGTCCAAAACTGTCATTCAGATTGGGAGTTGTCAAAGTTTTGGACTTATTCTGTCAGACCACGGTTCTGCTTTGCGGTCAAGATTATGTTTCATGTAGCTGTGTATTGCCATTGCTATCATCGTTGACAAAGCATGTGACTGTACACGATGATGATCCGGGCTACATAGCTAAATTTAAGGCAGCATGTATTAATGACTTCAATGAACTTGTAGCTAATATGACAAGTATTAAAATACTACAGATTGCAACAGCACTTGATCCACGCTACAAATACCTGAAGTGTTTGTTAAAAGATGCAAGAGAACGAACTTAGTCACGTATTGAACAATAAATAGCAGTTAATGTTCACGATGAGCAGATGGAGACTGCTGCAACGAATTATACTGACATTGACAATGAAACTATATGTGAACCAAATGAAGAGAGCATTAGGCTAATTCAGTCTGAAATGGAGAAGAAAGTTGCTGAATCGGTTGACCCTTTACAATGGTGGAAACTTAATGACATTGATATCCAAAATTGGCATTCCTTGCCAAGACTATTCTGTGCAAACCGGCAACCTCAGTTCCATGTAAACGATTGTTCAGCTCTGCTCTTTATATTGTTAATAAGACGCGCTCGTCACTTGAACCAAATACTGTCCACATACTCGTCTGTTTGCATAGTTGGTTATTAGATGACATATGAACAAAACAATCCAGTGTTATTTCGATTTTTTACAAATACGACTATAATGTGAGTTATGTGACTATAAATGTTTTGCTTTAATCGAAATCAAGGATTAATTAATCGTTAATTTTTCAAAAGTTAACTTAAATTTAAATTAATCGGTCGCAGCCCTAACACACACACACACACACACACACACACACACACACACACACACAGACACACCCCCTCACACACACACACACACACACACACATATATATATATATATATATATATATATATATACATCCTCATCTTTATCTCTGAGCCATCTCTATATGGAAATTCTTATCTTTATCTGTGTCATCTCTATATGATAATCATTATCTTTATTTCTGTCATCTCTCCCATTATATAATACTGTATATCTTGAAGTTGTTCAAAAGCCTCATCTGTTCAATTTGTGTATCTCTACTATGCCGGCGTCTTTGTTGAAAGGTTAGTGAACGCTATTCGCAATCCCGCATGCCCATTCACAGTCAGCTGCAGGCAATTTGGAAGCAGACCGAGGTGTGCTGGTTTTTACCAATGGCATATGCGTCGGTCGTTTAGAAAGCCATGGCAAATAATCGAACGTAACCCTGACTTGTGCATCACAAACAGCCAAAACATGTTGGGGTTGACTGCAACGTCCTGTAAATGACACGCAGCTAACTTAACATTTAATATATATAGGTCACTTATTGGCGAAATTAGACGTAGTCAGTCAACTAGTTTTGGTCACGTTATGAGAAGAAATAAATTGGAGAACTTGGTGACAACTTGCAAGATCGGGGGAAAGAGAACAAGGGCGGGCGATGGGGGGTGGGGGGAGGGGTGGGGGGTAAATATCTGGATGGCTTGGCCACGTTGCATGGTCGAGATAAGAACACTGAGCTGATCCACGACTCTGGTGATCGAGTGAGATGGCGAGACATGACCGCCCACGCTTACCGCCTTGGCACATAATGAATGCATATATAGATCAAGTTAGAGGTTAGGATTTCTTCCAAAGCAGCATGCATTCAGATTTCCTAAACACGTAACTATAATTCATTCATCTCTTTCTCCTCCTCCACACTGCCTAGATCTTTTCGCGCGGGGCACTTTTCTCATTACAACGCACGGAGGTTACGATGGCAGAATGGGTAAGAGCGCTCGTTCTTAAACATCCGGTATGCTGATGACGAGGTAGCGGGTTAAACACCTATACCGGTCAGTAGGATTAAAATGTTCACTTCTCGTCCTTGACTTGGGGACTTAAATTACAAGAACCTCTTAAATCGGAGTGGGGTTTCCGGATGGCGAGGGACACTGATAACGGGGAAAGCTAATCCACACGCAAATCTCAGTCCAATGCAATAGACGCAGTAGTAGGTGTATGAACTACACTTAAGTTAAAAGCGAGGGAACGCAACAACAAAAAAAGAAGAAAAATATTACCACGAACAATGCAAATTTGGATGGGAACCGTGTACACATCGAGGCCAGAATAACTAATATTCTACATCAAATAAGTGAACAAATAGATCGCGGCGCAGTAGAACGGACTGTAGGAAATTAGACGCCGTTCGGAACCGGAGATCCATAAATAATATATACAGTAATTACGAAAATGTGTGAAAGGGTGACAAGAGGAGCAGAGATAACTAGAGAATTGATCATTATCATCATGTGATCTGCCAGTTGGCGTAGGCGTTCGTGTCTCTCCTCATACGTCAGTCGTTGGTGTTCTCGATCAACTCTGTTGTTTCGAGTTAAAAATCTATCCAAAGTATTTCAGAATCTTCGCCGTTGCTACGGAGTTCGTGCATTGAGCTGAGATTCTCCTGACTCATGCTTTAGTTAGGAGTAGAACGGAGCACTTATGGGTTATACCCGTGGGCCGTGATGTTGATCCGTCGACTAAACTCTGCTGATGATATTCCTCAATGCCACCATATCAGTCCATCTAGCATCATTTCTCTTGGTCTGCATCCACCTCTTTTCGCACTGATCTTTTCAATTGTCGCTATGTTTTTAAATTCCTTTCTTCTCATCACATTACAAGAGAAAGCTGTTTGTCTCTGTCTTATTGTATGTAATATTCAAGTTTCAGACAATTGATGGCAATAATGATATCCCTTTTCTGTACTTTTTGAAAATCAAAAGTTACAATATTTATTTAAAATTATCAAACGTCTGTAAAACATCATATTTCAGGTTTACAGACTGCTGGTATATGATTTCTCATATCTCTGCAATCATTACAATTGTTTGTAACTACTTTCTTCTGGAAATATTGAAAACTGTCTTATATTTATCTCACAATATTTGTATTTTGTCCTCGGAGTTTAACTCCTTGAAACCACCATCTGTTTATCTAACAATGTTTATATTTCACCTTGGAGTTTTAACTCCTTGAAACCGCCATCTGTTTCTCTTACAATATTTGTATTTTGTCCTCGGAGATTAACTCCTTGATACTGTCATCTCTTCATCTCACAGTGTTTGAATTTTGTCCTTGGAGTTTAACTCTATGCTACCAATGCCAAACCTGGACAATGACCAACAAAAAGAGAAAAGTAAAATCACAACAGAAATGAGCTTCCTGGGAAGAATATTCAATGTATAAAGAAGAGAGAAAGCCAGAAATGAAAAAAAAAAAATGAGGACTAAACTTAGGGTTATAGCAGTGCTAGATTTGATCAGAAAACAGCAGGTTAAATGGTTTGGTCATGCAAGCAGGTTACCAGCTAACAGTATGCCACAAGAATCAATAATGTACAGACCAGACGGAAGCAGAGGAAGAGGCCGACCACGTAAACGATGGCCAGAGGGAATTACAGAGTCCATGGAAATCTCGATATATGAAGCCCATAAACCGGCATTCTCCCGCTGTTTATGCTTCACCCCGACACCGCAAGGTACAAGATGAACAAGATGAGATGAGATGAGTTTAACTCATTGAAACTGTCACCTGTGCATCTCACTGTGTGTGTATTTTGTCCTCGGAGTTTGACTTTCTCAAGATGTTCAATGTCTCTGAGCACTGTTTCGCTGTAAATGTTGTGAATGAATCACCGAAAAACGAGAAGTAGATTGTGAGCTTTACTAAAGCACGACTACAAGAAACAAAATGGACGTTGCGGCCAAAGCCTTCGTCATCACAGAACATACAAACAAAAATAGACTAACAAATACACGAAAGACACTACATGAAAGTATTAATTTCACTTATATGTCTTCTTGCTTGCGCGGCTATCCGTGAATGGAATAAACCGGATGAAATGGTTAACGGGGTCAACTGACTAAAGGTCAGTAAAGCCAGAAGCTCGGGGATTGGCTGAGACAACCGGTGAGGGAACCTGCGCTGGGGTGATGGGGGTGCGCCCATGAGAGCGAAAAGGGAAAATATGGATAGGTAGAGTACTGTAGCCGACTCTGTGGCGATGTAACGGATGCTGTTCGCAATTCCGCCCGCCAAGCTCGAAACAACGATGCGGGCGATTTGGATGCAGACCCCACGCATTTGCCATCATATAATAGCGCAAGTGTCGGTTGTTCAGAAAGCAGTGATAAGCGACGGAACGTAAACTACCCGGGAAGTCACAGAAGGCAAAGATAATGCTGGTGTTGACTACAACGTCCTGTGAAGGACATGCAACTGGCTTATAAGGAGACTATACGACTACGGGGATGGGAGGGGGCAGGGGGCGTTAGGGACTTAAATAAAACTGTGTTGGATATTGAGGCCGTGAGGGGAGAGTGAACCTAACTGGAATGTTCTTGTTAACCACTGTAAATGTTGGAAGTCAGAGTCTATAGCTAATGGGTTAGCGAACGCAGTTTCATCATTCTCCGACACACCGAGTCGAAGGTTCAGCTGCCGACATTTTGAATATGATAACACAAATCACATTATGATATAGAGATGAACCTAGCAAAAACTCAGAAAAGCCATAATAGCCCAGTTATTGTAATCTTATTCTGCAGCCACCTGGTATAAACGTGAATGGTTTTCAAATGGGAATTAATACCTGCAGCTACAGATGACGTAGATACGTAGGATTTATCATATCTCGGCCTTCCACTTATTTTCAATAGTATCCATTGACGACTTATGCGCATTCAGTCCGTGCAAACTTTGGCAGGTTCCGGGGCTAAATGGCCGTTGCTAAATGGCCAAATTATCCTCTTACGCCTTTGGGCCTTGTCCATTATCTTTTCAATAATCATGTTTCAGAGTGACATGGCATGACTCATTAATCTGACAGATCTCAGAGTCACATTCTATTGTTATTTTTTTTTTTTATTTCTTGAGACATGGCATGACTCATTAATTTGATAGTTCTCAGACTGTAGCCACTTTAGTAATATTTTCTAAATTGCTTTTTAATTCTGCACCCAGCATAGTTGGATACATCTTGAAAGAAAACAAATCCAACGATACCTTATTCAACTGTGTAGGTAAGTTCTAAGCCGAGATATTGATGTTTGTATGTCAGTTATATCATTTAATTTGAACAAAGAGAAAAATACAGTTTGAGAACGTTGATAAACTGTGACCTAACACTTAAATCATTATTTTTATATCACTTATGCCAATGTCCCTTTCTTATTTCTGAACAAAGACTAGCAACCATCTATCTTTGTGTTAGTGACAATGAGACCTAATTAAGTAAACAATATTTTTTTTACAAATATTCTATCACTTAATCACGTTAATATCCACAATGGCTACCCATTAATATAATAATAATAATAATAATAATAATAATAATAATAATAATAATAATAATAATAATAATAATAATAATAATAATAATCATAATCATAATAATCATACAGCAGAAGATCTCCAAAGGCGCATAGATTGTTTTGCACCCGCCTGCAAAGACTTTGGGCTCACCATTAGCCTAAATAAAACACAGGTGATGGAACAAGATGCTTGTGCGCTCCGTCAACCAAAATTTCTAATTACGAATTGAAGGTCGTCCACGAGTTCATGTATTTGGGGTCGACAATATCAGATAATCTTTCATTAGAGACAGAAATCGACAGACGCAGCCACAAGATTTTCCAGGCTAGCTAAAAGAGTTTGGGAGAATAATAGACTAACAAAGCGTACAAAAGCTCAAGTATATAAAGCTTGTGCTGTTAGCACACTACTCTATGGGTCTGAATTCTGGACCCTGTACTCAAGACAGGAAAGGAAGTTGAATTCCTTCCACATGAGATGTCTGAGACGTATCCTGGGCATAACATGGAAAGACCACATAACAAACAAACATGTGCTTGAAAGAGCGGATATTACCACAGTGCACACCCTCCTCAAGCAGAGACGCCTCCGGTGGCTGGGCCACGTATCTCGAATGGAGGATGAACGCATTTCCAAAGATTTCCTATAAGGAGAACTAGCCACAGGAAAGAGGCCAACCGGAAGACCCCAATACGATATAGGGATGTGTGTAAACAAGATATGAACACCCTTGGAATAGATCCAGACACGTGGGAAAGAGTTGCAACAGACAGATGCTCCTGGAGAAGAGATGTACGAAACGGACTGGTGCTCTTTGAGAGCAATCTGATCCAACAAACTGAGGATAGGCGACACAGGCTTAAAACGCAGTCACTTACTGCGGGATTTGCCTCGTCTTACAGATGCGGAAACTGTGACAGGGATTGTCACTCTCGCATTGGACTATACAGTCACCAGCGGTGATGCCAGGCACCTCCCAAGCGGCACAACTCTATAGTCCTTCAGGACTGAAAGAGGCCTACTAATAATTAATCTCTGAAATGTTAATTAACATTTGAGCAAACTATCTGGTCCTTACATTTCTTTGGTGCGGATTTGTAAAATGAACCTATAGGCCAAACAGTCACTTTAATATTACATATTCTGCCCTGCTTAAACATTCCAAATTGTATTAGTTTAGTCGATGGATCAACATCACGGCACACGGGTGTAACCGATAAGTGCTCCGTTCTACTCCTAACTCAAGCCTGAGTCCGGAGAAACTCAGCTCAGTGCACGAACTCCGTAGCACTGGCGAGGATCCTGAAATACTTTGGGTAGATTTTTAACTCGAAATTTTGCCCATGCAGCGCCGTTGGGCTACTTACTCTTTTTCGATTTACAACTGCCAATGGATTTTTTACGTGCGCAACAATACACACGGGTGTCCGATCTCACTACCCAGAGACCAGGGGAAATTTTATTATTAGAAGTCCACGTGAAAAAAGCCCGGTCCTCATCGGGGCTTGACCCGGGACCTCCAGCACTCGAGGCTATCACCATACCTCGACACCACTCAGCTCCCCTTCTGCTTTAACAGGCCAAAGCTGATAAATCGGTTAGGCGCTGTTACACAAACATGCATTCATTGACACTGTAGTCGCTGAGAATATACCTTAACAATATAACATGGTCATCGCTGAATTATGACGGCGAAAACAGCTATTTTCCACCATTGAAATATTACATTACAGCACGCGATTTCATAATTATAGTTTTGGATGTTGTTGTTAACTTTAGTAGCGAAAACCTACAAAATATACGCAAAGTGGAGGCTTAATTGAATAATACATAATAGAACAATGTATATACTCTATATAAAACGGGATTTACGAGTCTACTTACGTCGTAGAAAGACACTCCAGATCTTCGGGTAAAAATGCAATATTTTAAGTTGGAAAGTGTAGTCTGTGTTGCAATGGAGGGAAAAAAACAATGCTTAGTAATCGGTTTCTGATTTATCGCGAGTTTGAAATTATCCGGGAATTTAACATCATTAGTAAGCAAAATCCCCTCGTATGGGAGACGCAATCAGAGGTAGTCTAATAGCACCACGCCTCTTTTCAGATCCAGTGATTTCACCGGATACCCAAAGGTCCCTATTTCAGAGCCACATTGTATTATTATTATTTTTTTGAAATTTCTGCATAATATAGAACCCCAGGTGTAAAAAAAAATTTTTTGGCATATCCTTCACAGGACATCGTTGTCAACACCAGCATCTTACCGCTGTCGTTGATTTCTTCGCGAGATTACGCTCAGTAGTTTGCCATTGCTTTCTGAGCGGCCGGCTCACTTATCCCGTAAGTTACCAAGGCGGCGAGAACCACTTCCAATTCTCGCGCGCTGCGTTACCCCACGTGGATAAACGGAATTACGGAGAAAGTCGTGTAACACCTCAGCCAGGGAGCCCGGTTTTAATATATTATGTACTACTAAATTGGAAATTCCGATAGTTTAGCGGCCTAGACGTTCGCTTACCTGACCCAGATTTGAATCCACATCGGGGGAGGTGTGTTTTTTTTTTTTTTTTAATTGACCTGGACATCCAGGTCATCTTTGAAATGTCTTGGAAAGGTCTTTGAAATGTCTTTGAAAGGTCTTGGAAATGTCTTGGAAAGGTCTTGGAAATGTCTTGGAAAGGTCATGGAAATGTCTTGGAAATGTCATGGAAATATCTTGGAAAGTAAAGGCTACATTACCAACCGAGTTCCGATTGGTCTATAAGAATTTAATTATAGCACCGTTTGGGTTCTCCTCATAAATGGAATAGTAAGGTGTCTCCTTTCCTCCGCTAGCCTTCGGGACACCCTTGGGCAAGGTGGAGTACCCATTTAGCCTCCTGATCAGGGTTACGTGAAACCATTTGTGCAGGTGTTGGATGAAGTTAAAGAGCAGCTTACAGATAGTTGTAGGTTATGATCTCCAATTTTACGACGGTAAGCAGATTTCTTTTTGGAGACGATGGCTACGGTCATCGATCAATATGGCCACTGCTTGTAATGAAATCAATGGTAAATTACCTTCTTTACAGATGCCAGGATAGTTATGTTTTTGTGTAATAGAGAATCAGTAAAACGGCGTAAATCAGTGCTCCATAGGAGCAACCTTACCCGGTAGGGGTAAGTCATGTGCACCAGGTGACTCTAAACCGTCATCAACCGACTGAGTGCAAAAGATTAACAACATTTAAAATGGACAGGAGGAACGTAAGAACTAAGACTGGGGATGAAATAATCGATAAAATCAAGCAAAAAATAAGAAGACTGAATATTAATATTGTAGGTATATGTGAGACCAGATAGAATGGAATGGGCATGAAAACATCCGTGGAATATAACGGACAAAGGTTAAAAACAAAAATAAAAAACAGCGAGGTGTAGCACTTATGATGGATATGGAAAGATCACAATCTATCAAATGATAATGGAATATATCAGACAGAATATTTTTGGTAAAGTTAAGTGGCAGACCTTTTGATCTCATCATCATTCAAGTTTATGCACTAACAACAGACAGCGGTTATGACAGCATCGATGAATTTTATATTACTTTGGAGAATTTTAAATAAATGTTAGTTGCATATCCTTTACAGGACGTCACAGTCAGCCCCAGAATGATTTTGAGTGTGTGTAATGTCTTGGCAAGTTTACGTTCAGCAGTTTGCTATTGCTTTCTGAACGATCGGCACACAAACTATTGTATGAATACCAATACAAGGCGGTCTGTTGTCAAATCGCCCGCAGCTGTGTTTCGAACGCGGTATGCGGGGTTACGAATTGCGTCCGTAACCACTTCGCCACTGAGCAGGCTGATTTGGAGAATACCTTCAAGAAATTCATGTATCCAGAATTAAATATCATAATGGGTGACTTTAATGCTAAAGTTGTAAACAGGACGGACACATAGCAGGCAAGTATGGATTAGTCAAACAAAGTTAAAGAGGTTGCAGACTTGTACAGTGGGCAAAAGAGCACAACATGATTATTGGAAACACCTGGTATCAACAAGATCCAAGGAGATTATGGACATAGAGGCGTCCTGACCATAAGCTCAGAATCCAGATTGATTACATCCTCATCAACAGAAGATTTCGAAATGCCAAAACGTCGTAAAAAACTATACCTAGCGCAGAATGTTACAGTGACCATAGATTAGTAATTAGCAGAATGCATATACAATTAAAGAAGGTTAAATATACACTAAGAACACATACAATTTGATCAACGTACACTGAAGAGTGAGGAGAATCCTGGCCAAGGGGTTAACGACATTGTTCGTAATCCCGTATATCCACGTGGGGAAAACAGCAGCTGCGAGAATCGGCAGGGGTTCGCGCCCCGCTGGTAACTTACCGGGGTATGTGAGCCGGTCGTTGAGAAAGTAATGGCAAACTTCTGAACGTAAAACATGCTAGTACATTAACAGCAGCTGGAAAATGCTGGTATTGACTGCAAAGTCCCGCAATTGATATGCAACATAAAAGAAAGTAAAGAACAAATCTTGTGCAATGTCCAATCTGGAAATTCAATTTCAAGATGTCAGTGACTAATGCGAAATATTAAAGAAATCAGTCAGCCAGGCTGCAGAAACAACCATCCCAACAATAAAAATAATGGACGTAAGAAATTAATGACGGAAGAAATTTTAAAACTAATGGAAATAAGAAGAAACATCAAAAATAACCACGGAGAATACTAAAAGATTCACATGAAAATTGTGAAATTGTGCAAGTAGGCAAAAGAAGCATGGCTTGGGGGAAATTACAGGGAAATTGACAACCAACACAATACTCGGAATGCTAGATTAATGCACAGAAGAATTAATGACATCACTAAGATACGAACACACACAACAGGTTGCCTTAAAAACAAAGATGGCGAAATCATAAAAGAAAAAGATCACATTTTAAATGCATGTTCAGATTGTGTGTAAGATCTTAATAACGATACAAGAAAGGGCGGGTATGATATTATGAATAATAATGAAGGACCATCAATTTTAAAGATGGAAGTTGAGAATGCCCTTAACCATATGAAAACTGGCAAGTCCCAGGGTCCAGACAACATCACAACACATGGTGTCACCGCCGATCCTTTGCTTTCAGTGATTGTATTTTGCAAATCTGCCCTGTACGTCGATTTCTGCATATTGTTTATATTTCCATAGCTTTATCTCAGCTTAACTAATTGTATTCATACCTTAACTTTGGTTTTGAAGACACGCTGAAGTTAAGACAGATTTTATTTTTTATATTAAATAATCAATTTCAGAGACAATTTACTTAGAATGTCAGTCAAAGTATTATGTTTATCCACTTCATATCCTGTATAATTGCAGAATGGACTTGACGAGATTTGAGTCAGATCTTTGTCAGATATAATTGAGCTAGTGTATAACAGTAGACAGTACTACCTGCTTTCTGTTAGTGTGGAATTTTGGAAGGCGCTTACTAAATCTGACACCCCACATCGTGCCATCGGCTTCTGGCGGAGGAGGACAATTGGGAGGGTACAAGTCTCATACTGGTGTGAGGATGTTCAATCTAAAGACCAAATGTATGGCAGGGCAGACCTGGCCCTACGCCTTGGTCGGCAACAGGTTTAGAACCGAACCTCCGACAGGTGGACATTTAGAGCATTGCTTTGCTGATCCGGGAGCTTCTGCGGCTTGTTTTGTTCCCGACGTATTGGTGTTACTTTTCCTCTGGAGTAAACTAGATAGGCCAAGAGAGGTATCATTATGCTTGGGCAACACATGGTCTCTAAGTTCAGCCCAGACTGTGTGCTATGTAGAGAAATAACTCCATTTTACAAACTATCGCCTATCAAGACAGCAATGTACCATTAATGCACTTGACGAAATGCAGCGTGATATGCCAGGCAAGGCATTGTCCAATACTTTATTTACGGCGTCTTTGTTTAACTAATCACCAAAATAACCCTCAAAAAACAAGAAAAACGAAATGGAACCTTTAGTCAAAAAGCATTGAACTTCTCTTTATCCCAAGCTCAACAAATGAGGGATACAAGGAAACAATTTTGGTGCAGATCAACAAATGGGATCCAAACAGGCATCCAATAAACAATCTCATCCCTCATAGTGCCATTATAAGCTGACGAAGTAGCAACAAGATGTATTTGCGCTGTAAAGGCACTGCCAGTCAAATAAATTAATATTAAGGTGTTATTACAAACGCTGGTCTTATTCAACAATGGAATAATCGAATAACTTATCTAAATTATTCGTCGAAGTTTCTCAATGAATATTCGGCCGATCCTCAAGTATTTGCTCAGATTGCAAATCTACTGGCAAGATGGCCTGTGTTTTCTTCCTTTTCATCTTTCTGGTCTTTCTCTTCTTCTATTTTTCTTCTTTCATTCGCTTGAAATGTGCTGTCTATAACTGCAATCTTGTCTCTTGTATAAACGTTGTTGTCTTTTTTAGTTCATTCAGTGGTCCATAGAGTTTATCTTCCACTGTTGTTTCCCTAAACCAGAAGATTTGTCTAGATATTTCGTAGTGTGTGTTCTGCTGTCTGCGGTGCTAATCCACATGTGCACATAGCTGATTCGCCAATCTTGAATATTGCATATTTGTATAGTGAGGAGTTAATTTGTATAAAATGCGTAATAGCCTATAAATATAAAGTACCGCATATTTTATGGTAATGTACTCTTGAGTTCTTGTTCCCGTGTCATGTCACTGTGGATACGAAGGTATTGAACATGTTCTTATTGTAATGTTGGGGTTGAGTTTAGTCAAACCCCGACATCACACCACTCTGGACATACCCATACGTGCCCCGTGCTCATCTTCAACAACCAGATAAGAGTCCCAATATTAATGGTACCAGTTTCAGTCTGATTGTGTGTCCGTCTGGTCTTTCAGGGATAACGACCTCCAGCATGAGAATGGAGGTGGAGGCAGTAACAGCGGCATTCCGGTGGCTAGAGGAGACTACTGCAACACAAGTTGAATTCATTACGGATTCAAAGAGTATGCTTAGTAAGGTGGAGAAAGGAATTTTTCGTGTGGAATGGCTCACGTCGCTTCAGAGGTCACAGATTGTGAGAATTGTATGAATATTTTACCCTGGCCATGCGGGGGTACGGGGGAATGAACAGGCTGATAGGCTAGCAGGGAATGCAGCTCTTAGTGGTAGTTTGCTTATGGACAAAGGGGAGGTGGTCGTGCGCTTGTGGGACCAGGTGGAAAAAGCGGAGGAACAGATTGAGAACCCAAATGTGGAAAGAATGAGATTGCGGGGGATCGGCAGGGATTCTGGAAGAATCTCAAAACTGAGAGGGAAGACCAGGAGAACTTTTAATCAGATAGCGATGGGAACGATTAGTAGTATGACTCTTCGCTGGCTGTTGAACGAGGGGACGGAGCACGTATGGGAATGTCCTGAGTGCAGTGATGTCGGTTCTTAACTCAACTCAACTAACTCAACTGAGCGTCAGCCTGATCCTCTAGTCGAAGCATCCTCACCAGGTTTTGATGTTTGGGTTATAATGTCAGCAGGACTGTTATGTGAAGACTTGCGTTTTTGGCGGCCTTTTCCACTGAGGTTTGGGTTGTAATTTTAGGCGGACCACAATTTGCATAATGGGACGTAATATATTATTAATTCTATTCCAGACCGTTTTCCATGAAAGTTTATTGTAATTGTATCAGTGAGATCTTCCACGAATGTGTATGTAAGTATATCATTGAGATTGTAAATGTAAATTTATGGTAATTATATCAGTGAGATTGTCCATGTATTTTTATGGTAATTATATCAGTGGGACAGAAATGTCCGTAAGTTTTGTTTACAAATTATGCACTCCGGTTTTCCTCTTCTCATAACTGCCTAAAGAAGGAAAATTGTCTTCTTCTGAGGCTAGTAACCAGGTCTCAGGAGTTAACTTCTGCCAAGATATCTTCAGATAAGCAAAACTAACACTTCTTTCTACAAAAGACACATCTTCGTATGAAACCTATAAGCAAAAATACTCCATGTTGGATAAAGAGGTGAAATCAAGCGCACGAAAAGATAAACAGACCTTTATACACAGCTTGGCCGCCGACGCCGAATCGGCTGCCAAAACTGGAAACAACAAAACCGTATTCCACATCATGAAACAACTATGCAATCACTCACATACACCAAACAAACCCATCAAAGACAAACAAGGTAAACTACTGTTATCCGATGACCACCAAAAGCAACGATGGGCAGAACATTTCAAAGAAATATTAAATAGACCGCAGCTTGACAGTGTTCCCAACCTGGATGGAGAATTTACTATTCCCCCACTAGATGCCTCCTGCGAGTCATTCACCATGGAAGAGATTAAAGCAGCCATTAAAACATTGAAGAACAACAAAGCTGTTGGTGAAGACATCTCAGGAGAAATGCTCAAAGCAGCAGATGAGAATACCTTACAACGTTTGTTACAGCTGATCAATGAAATCTGGCAAAACGAATCCCCACCACAACAGTGGAAGGATGGTGTAATTTTCAAACTGCCAAAAAAAGGTGACATGTCTGATTGCAATAACTGGCGTGGTATCAGCGCTACTGTCAGTACCAGGAAAACTTTTTTGTAGCATGTTACTTAAGAGATTAAAAAAGTATATAGATGAAAGGCTCAGAGAAGAACAAGCTGGCTTCAGACCAAAACGGTCATGTAATAGACCACATTTTCATCCTTAGAATAATCATCGAAGACTGTAGAATTCCAGTCAAAATTAATTACCACCTTTGTCGACTTTCAAAAAGCCTTCGACAGTATCCACCGTTCTTCACTTTGGAATCTGCTTAACATATATGGTTTCCCTATCAAATATATCAACATCATAAAATCTTTCTACAAGGAGACACATTGCTGCATGAGAACAGAATCAGGCAACTCTGACTGGTTCTCAGTGGAAACGGGAGTGAAACAGGGTTGTGTCTTGTCACCTATGCTCTTTGAAATAGCTATTGATTGGGTCATGCGCAAATGCACAAACAACACAAATAGGGGTATCCATTAATTTGACAAAATTCTAGAAGACCTGGACTTTGCCGACGACATAGAGCTTTTAAGTTCAACACACCCAGATGCCCAAGAGAAAATAAACCATCTCCAAAATGTTTCAGGACAAATTGGTCTCCAAATTAACACTGCAAAAACAAAAACTATTGATCTTACCAAAGTTCAGACGACACCAAATTAAACAACCATGTTCTTGAAAAAGTCAACAGCTTCACATACCTAGGAAACAAAATGACATCTACAGGGGACTCAACGCCAGAAATATTATCTAGAATCGCACTGGCATCTGGTGCCTTCAATAAACTGTCAAACATCTGGAAGTCAAAGACACTCAGCAAACATACGAAACTTAAAATCTTCAACTCTTGTGTGATTCCAGTGCTAACGTATGGATTTGAGAGTTGGAAATCAACGGTACCTTTAGATAAAAAATTAGACAATGTTGAGAACAAATATCTTAGAAAAATTCTAAACCTCCACTGGACAGATTTCAGAACCAATACGCAAATAAGACTAGAGATTAAGCAAGACATTGTATCCAATTTTATAAGAAAACGCCGTTGGAACTACATCGGCCATGCACTCAGAATGGACAAGACAAGACTCCCCAACCAAGTCCTCTTATGGTCACCAGTAGGAAAAAGAAAACGGGGAAGACCAAGAAAGACCCTGCGTAGAACCATCATCAGAGAAGGCTCATTCAACGGCCAAGTGAACATCCAGGATCTACAACAGGTAGCAGCGAACCGCCAGACATGGAGAGCCATGACTTCTGCCCTATGCGCCGACTTAGGCTTAAGAAGAAAGACTAACTAACTAACTAAATAAGATATCTTCATTACTTTTTTCTGTAAACAATATAAAATGGCACAGTTTAGTGCAGCTTTACATAACAGAATTACGATACATACAGGACGATGCGGCGATTAGCCTTCATCAGCAAACTAACACATTCACAACCACAACATATAGTCAAGGAGATCTCCTATGCCTACATTAAAACATGACGAAAGGACGAGAAGAATAACATCTTTTTACTAAAACTTGCCGGTGCTGGGGGAAACGGGGTTACAAACGCAATTAGCAATTAAACATACCGCGTTTGAAACACAGCATCAGGCGATTTGAAAAGAGGCCGCTTTGTGTTGGTTTTCATACAATGGTATTAGTGCTGGTCGTTCAGAAATCAATGACAAACTACTGAGCGCAAAATTATATAGTCAGTTACAAACCGCTAACAAGCACCGGGGACTATTGCAACATCATGCAATTGCACAGGACATGCAACCTTTTAAGTCAGTGAGTCATGTAATGATACATTCCAATTGGCACATGATTGTTAGTTGTTGTTTTTTTTCGCATATCCTTTACAGGACATCGCTGTCAACACCAGCATGTTACTGCTGTCGCTGATTTTATGGCAAGATAACGCTCAGTAGTTTGCCGTTCATTTCTGAGCGGCCGGCTCATTTATTCCGTAAGTTACCAACGAGGAGAGAAGGGCTTTCAATTCTCGCGCGTTGCGTTACCCTACGTGGATAAACGGGACTACGGAGAAAGTCGTGTAACTCCTCGGCCAGAGAGACCGGCACTTTTGTTAGTAGCAGAATTAATACAGAACAACCAAAGACTGAGATCTGAGGGGAGACATTAACGCAAAGCTAGCTGGTGGGACACATGATAGTGATATTACAAAATGTTGAAAACTTTCTTTATGAAACTTCTGTAAAATGTGCAACCTAAATTAAACGCGACCGCCGCCTCCTGACTCACAGTTCGAAAATACTGATGAGGAAGTAGAGAACCCTCTTCAACGCTGGAGTCGTGAGTATATGGTTTAAAAAGTTAGTTGCACATCCTTCACAGGACGTAACAGTCAACCCAGGCATTGATTTTTGTTTTTTTTTCTGCTCTTTGTGATTTCTTGGAATGATTACGTTCAGTGGTTTGCCACTGCTTTCTGAACAACCGGCACTCATACCATTTTATAAAAACCTAACGCAAGGCGGTCTGCTGCCTACTCGCCCGCAGGATTACGAATTGCGTCCGTAACCCCTTCGCCACAGAGTATATGGTGCTAGTCCTATATTGGTACAGACCAATCGTCAGACTGTGCGTTAGTGTAATGGTTAGAACGCTGCGCCGACCATGACTTGAGTGGGGTCGGACAAGGGTTGGATGTCACCTCTTGTCGTTCGCTACGGGAGAGTAAGGCTGACCACTCATCTCCTGTGCGGTCAAGTATACTTTGCGTTATCTTATGCAGCAATGTGTGGCTGCTGGTTTTCTAGTGACTGCCTGTTCCGTCGACGATAAACTGTATTTTTCGAGGCCGACTTTTATGTTGGGATTCTGGAAGCGGCATTATGCATTGTATACCTGTGCGGGCTGTTGGTTTGTCGAGACTCATGTCTGTTCCACTTTTCGCATGGGGCAGGGAGGAGCATTTTTTGTGATATTCACTGGTACAGGAACGGAGCATAATGGGGCGACCCGTTGTCGTGAAATTGGAACCGCGGCTAACTGACTGACTGACTGACTAACTAACTAACTAACTAACTAACTAACTAACTAACTAACTAACTAACTAACTAGCTAACTAACTTTTTTTTAAAGTTGCGTATCCCTTACAGGACGTTGCAGTTAACACTGCCGTTGTTGATGTCTTGGCAAGTTTTACGTTCAGTAGTTTGCCATTGCTTTCTGAACGACCGGCTCCCATACCAACACGTTAAAATCAGCGCGACACGGTCTGCAACCAAATCAGTCACCGCTGTGTTTCTAACGCGGGTAAGCGACATTACGAATCGCGTCAGTAACGCCATCGCCACAGAGCCCGGCTAAAAAACTAACTAACTAATTAACTAACTAACTAACTAACTCAAGTATACGTTAATGTGGTGATCCAAACGCTTCATATACCAACAGCAAGATCCTGCTACTGAGAATCAACACTAAATAGGTTATGGGGTCAATATCATATGGGCTGCGTTTATTTCCCGGAACCCTGGTACCCATTTTAGGCCTCGTTTGCATTGAAAACTAGGTTAGTATGTTATTTTAAATTAAATCCAGGCTCAATAGAAATTCGAACACATAACAACTGGGTCCCAAGCAAGCGGCTTATCCACCTGGCTATCTTCTTTCGCCCACTGGTTTAGAAGACGGTAATAAATAGCGTAGGTTGAGATTATGAAGAAATAGAACCACGCCGCACTCGATAAACTCTACATAGAAAATGCCATCTCCCATTTCCTATAATGATCTCAACACGGCTGATGTGCAGATAAGAGAGATCAATGGAGATCATAATGGGCAAATAGTGAACATGATACACATAGTCTTTGGTATGGAAGAATGAACAGACGGGCAGGCTGATAGGATTCACTTTTGTTAGTAGTTTAGATTTTAAAATATGTGCCTGCTTTAGACATATCTTATTTGTCTAGGTTTGGTCTAAAATAATTAAGACAGGAAAAGTCTCTTTTACACTGCTTCAGGCGCATTTGGTGTACTCTGTTAGACTCATATTTTTATAGTTAGCTAGTTAGTCGACAGATCATCCTCATTGCACATCGAACCATTCAGTCCATAATTGCTCGGATCCCCTCCTCAGCAAATGTGTAGCGGCTAACGACACCAGACCTGTGTTGGTTTATTAATAATTTTTGGCTTCCTGCGTAGTGTTCTTGTTTGTCCACACCTCTTTTAAAATGCTGTTCTCGCAGTCTGACTATGGTTGTAGATTCACAGTCATTACTTAGTTGTCGCAAAAGTCGTACATCTCGTAGAGCATTCAGAATGTCAGCCTGATCCATGGTTCTCGTCCGCCCTCCACAGTAGCTTTACCCGCAAGCCTGTCAGCCTGCTCTTTTCCTTGTACACCCGCATGCCCTGGCACGAAAATGAAAATAACCTTTGCCAGCCGAGACTGGTCCAGAGACAACAACCGCTGTCTTCGGACCCACCTCATCTCTATCTTTCTAAGAATATTCATTGAGTCACTACGGAAACATGCCCGAGTGAAGGTCTGTGTCTCGAGCCAATTTATTGCTTTACTTACTGCCATGACTTCCATTGCCAGACTAATTGTGGCAAAGAAAACGGCACCCGAATCTTCTTTCACAATTCTCCCTCTGGCCTGAGCCGTAAAAGCCCACGAACTTCTCATGCGTCGAACGACCGACCCATCTGTATACATGACAGCATCACCCTCTAAAGATATTCTCGAAGATCAAAGCCTGTACTTCCGCTTCCACAGCAGCGGGAATTTCGTCTGCACTTTCTGTATACTTAAAACTAATCTTTGCCAGCCTTTACCGCTCCAGAGACAACAACAACTGTCTCTCTATATTTTTATAGGCCAGTCCGCACAAGTTAGCTATGTGATCAGTATCAGGCCTGCATCCTTTACTCCCCACG
Source organism: Cepaea hortensis (assembly GCA_963921405.1). NCBI lineage: Eukaryota > Metazoa > Mollusca > Gastropoda > Stylommatophora > Helicidae > Cepaea > Cepaea hortensis. The sequence continues at coordinate 19,846,538 of OY992883.1, forward strand.
ACATTTCCTGGTACGCAGTTTAGGCTTGGTATAGATAGGACATATTCTATCGTTGTAGCAGCGGTAAAGAAGTCGCTAGACGCTCGCTTGTCGTCTCAACTCACCAGTCTAATATTGGTACCATGAAATACCTTGGAAAGTAAAGACGACCACATCACCCACCTCGTCCCGATTGGTCTATGAAAGTATGAGTCTAGCACGATATACCAATGAGCCGTACGACGTACTTTGTGGTTTTCAATTATTTACATCTGCAAAGATGACAATATATTTATATAATATCCATTTCGTTTATAAAGATATAAAACGGTGTCCCCTTTGCTTTCAGTCGGCTTTATCTGTTGTTTAACTTCCTCAGCGCCAAAGTAAAAGTATGTTTGGACCAAACATGGCATACGATCGTATAAACAAGTACAGTAAAACCTCACTTTTCGTTGGTAACCCGTCCGAGAACAATCGGCGAAATCCGAAACCGACGAAAACCGAGACAATTATTTTCATATGAATCTATGTTAATCCAATTAATTCGTTCTAAAAACTCCAAAATATATACCAAAAGCACATTTTAAAGAGAATAAATATAGTTTTTAAAACTATGTTTCGGCCCTAGACGTGTCTGAACTCGCACCTTCGCCGTGCCTAGTAACACTGTGTATGCCAGAGCACCTCTTGAATTGATCAAGCCATCATCTGCTGGCCTTAAAATCATTAAGTACACTAGCACTCGTCCCAGGCATTTTCTTAATGAGATCGGCATACAACAGTCTGGCCTTTTCACATATGATTGCCTCCGAAATACTATCGCCATCTAACTAGTTTTGATTTATCCAAATTAATAATAACTGTTCGACGTCTTCGATTTTTTTGCGATCTCTCTTTAGGTAGCACATTCACGCTATATTAGCCTTCATTATTCCCCACTTTTCGCAACAATGAAACTTATCGTGGATGATGACTTCCCGAACATGCGGCCGATTTCAGCAATCTTAATGCCGCTTTCGCATTTTATTATTAGCAAGCGATGCTCACACAACGAAAAACAACGCCAAACTGAGCAGAAGAAGGCTTGAGTCCCTTTGTTTTCTCAAAAGTAGCAGTTAGGTCATCTGAGCACGCCGATAAAATCCGACGCAACCGACGAAAATGGAGACAAATTTTTCGAGAAAGAAATCGACGAAACCAGACACCGACTGATAACCGAAGGCAACGATAGCCGAAGTTGTACTGTATTATAAAGTAAATTTGTATTTATTGTGTATTAAAATAAATACATGATACATGAAGCTCATGAAAAGAGCACTCTCCGGCTGTTTACATTTCAACTCAACGCCGCAAGCTACAAGAGGAACAAGATGAGATTAGATGAGAGTGCATTAAAATTGCGAAACATTACCGCGAAACGAAACAAATATGATGATGACCTGATGGCGATATATTACCTTTCTGTCCAAACAGGAGGCAATATATTATTCTTCGACACTCAATCAGTTAACTTCGTTTATGGAGCCCATGAGCTGCGGAGAAGACAAGCGGTGAAGAATCAGACAAGGGCATTCGTGGAGACGTCAAGCAGAGAAAGTATGAACCACAGCCCCGTTGAGCAAGTACGTGTTGTTGAAAACAAGGAGAAGTGGTATACTCTCACATCTAACGTACTCATTATACCACCTCCCTGTACTCACAACATCATCTTCTTGTCTTTTAATATTATTTTATAATTTTATGTGTTTTCTTTTGATTTGTTTGTGTTGTCCCGTCCCTTTATACGCTATTTATTACCATCTTCTAAACCAGTCCCGCACGAAACGTCGTTTGCTGTGTCCTAGAAAACATTATTTTTATATTATTATTTCATTAGTATATACTTTTTTATTGTCTCTTCTTTTGGGTGATTTTTCACTCTGAGATATATGTCCACCTTTATGGAGTCCATTGTAAGGTATGTAGACTGTGTCCATGTTAAGTATGTCTCATCTTTTTGGCAGGAGCTACTTATACCTAACTCTTTGTATTTCAAATCATCTTCATCGTTCATTGCAGAACGCCGTCTTGATGCTGCTTTTACCCTGCCTTTTCTTCCGTAACAATTCGTGGCGTTTAATTCAAATCATCATTGACACCTTTGCCGTCTTTACAGACGAAAGTATGTAGACTGGACCTAAAACTCCATAGCACAATACCTGGGCTTGGATACAGAGATCATGTGTTGCCCGTGCAGCATGATCCCTCTCTCGGGCTTGCCTTGTTTTCTCCAGAGGAAATGATGAACAGTACGTCTGGAACAAGGTAGGCTGCAGATGCTGCCGGCTCAGCATCGCACCTCCATGCAGCTGAAGGTGAGTAGCGGTCAGGCTCTTACATCCGGGGGATTTTGACTTAGAGAAATTACACACCTTACCGAGGATTCGAACCTGGATTGGTGTTTAATATGGACAAAGCATCTCTGTGTAGAGCTCATGGAGAGAATTAAATAAATCCACATGAATCAGGAGGTGAGGAATGGACGCTGAAATGGACACACTGGGAAAACTCAAGGTCACTACAACTAGACACTGCATTGTCTGGAATACCAAAGGCAAATGAAATAGCGAGAAACCTAAAAGCACACGGAGTAGAGATTTGCAGATAATTGCATATCCTTTACATGATGTCGCAGTCAACCCCAGCACTTTTGGCTGCTTGTGATTTCTTGGCAAGTTTACGTTCAGTAGTTTGTTATTGCTTTCTGAACGACCGGCAAGGCAGTCTGATGCCAAATCGCGTTACGTGGGATTTAAGAACAGTGCCTGTAACCCCTACGCCACATAGCCGGCTTACAGATAGACATAAATAATGTTGCGAGGACATGGCGGGAGCTACAGGAGATAGCAAGAGGTAGGACGTCTTGCCGTGGTTTGTTGGGAGGACATGGCGGGAGCTGAAGGAGATACCAAGTGATGGGATATCTTGCCGTGGTTTGTTGAGAGGACATGGCGGGAGCTGCATGAGATAACAAGAGATAGGACATCTTGCCGTGGCTTGTTGGGAGGACATGACGGGAGCTGCATGAGATAACAAGAGATAGGACATCTTGCCGTGTTTTATTGGGAGGACATGGCGGGAGCTACAGAAGATAGCAAGAGATAGGACATCTTGGCGTGGCTTGTTGGGGGGACATGACGGGAGCTACAGGAGATGGCAAGAGATAGGACATCTTGTCGTGGTTTGTTTGAGGACTTATACCTCAATGGGGGATAATGAGATAAGAAGAAAGAATGTATGCCAGCTGCTGCCTTGTCCGGTCCATCTTCTTAAACTACGCGTAGACAGGGGATACTGAATACTTAAACAGTCTTAAAAGTCGAGAGGATCAACTTCACTGCACCGGCTTTGATCCAGTATGGCTCGATCTCTTTTCGCAGGGCGATCTGCCGAAAGCGTCGCACAAAGCACGAACTTCGAATCTCCTGCGACGATCCCCAGCAGTCTCCGAGAAAAATCGACTCGTGAACCGAAAGTCGTCGGGCGGAATCGAACCCACAACCTTCGGAGCGCGAGGCAGACGGCTTGATCACTTCGCTCAGGAGACTGCCTAATACTTACATGCTGCATGACCTTGGCTGGACGATGCTATTAACCCCATGTTGATTTTCTAGACAATTACACTTTGAGAAGTTTGCCATTGATTTCTGAACCAGAGGTCTCTTCTGAATGTTGGAGTCCAACTTAATGCCGGTCTAGGGGTTGAACCCCCTACCTCGCCATCAGCGAACCGGAAGTTTAAAAGCGAGAGTTCTTATCCTGTCCACTATGTCAGCGTCTTACCGAATACTAAACAGATAATAATGACCTTTCTCCGGACGTTGGGGAATATTGAGTATATGATGCTATCTATACATCTTAATAGACCAACCTGCACCCAATGGAATGTGTGGGCAATGTCACTAGGGCAACCTTTACTTTCTTCAACATATCCTAGTAACCATTTGAGATTGGATTACCTGGTAGCCCAGATAAATCTATAAAGTAGCAGGTCCTGTGACACTGGGCTACCTGGGAACCCAGATAAATCTATAAAGTAGCAGGTCCTGTGACACTGGGCTACCTGGGAACCCAGATAAATCTATGAAGTAGCAGGTCCATTGAGACTGGGCTACTTGGGAATCCAGATAAATCTATAAAGTAGCAGGTCCTGTGACACTGGGCTACCTGGGAACCCAGATATATCTATAAAGTAGCAGGTCCATTGAGACTGGGCTACCTGGGAACACAGATAAATCTATAAAGTAGCAGGTCCTGTGACACTGGGCTACCTGGGAACCCAGATATATCTATGAAGTAGCAGGTCCAGTGATACTGGTCTACCTGGGAACCCAGATACATTTATAAAGTAGCAGGTCCTGTGACACTGGGCTACCTGGGAACACAGATAAATCTATAAAGTGCAGGTCTTGTGACACTGGGCTACCTGGGAACCTAGATAAATCTATAAAGTTGCAGGTCCGTTGCAGAACATTGCTCTCATGACAGCGCGACAGAAAGCTTCTCGATCTCTGGCCAGTTCTCCCGCCTCATGCCCAAGGTGTCTGCAAGGTCATGTGTCCATCTCCGTGCAGGCTGACACACGCCCCTTCTTCCAGGAGCCATGCCGCCCATCAACGTTCCCTCCAGACCACTGTCACGTCAACCCTGATACATTTTAAGAAAATCAACACCTCTCTAGGGATCCGAACACGCGAACATTTGGCCGACAGGCACCCTGACTATCCAATGCATTGCCTGGCTCTCTGGTAAAATGTGATCAACAATGTACACAGAATACGCGAAAAACAAGTGAAAAATAATGTTAAAATAACACATGAAAAACAAGTTAAAAACAATAGAACAAGAATATGTAATAATAACAGATCCAAAATGTAAAAGGGATATGTGAAAAATAATCTACCAATTGACATCTATAAAGAAAGATTTACCACTAAAATATATACCACCAAATACTTGATAATTGTTTGTTGTTTGTTTGTTTGTTTGTTTTTTAGTTTGTTTGTTTGTTTGTTTGTTTTTTGTTGTTTATTATTATTATTATTATTATTTTATTTTTTTTTTTGGGGGGGGGGGGGGGGGGCCTTTTGTTTTTTGTAAATTTCCGCGACATTTTCTGTGGGCGTCTCACACCAACACATTGTTTGGTATTTCGAGACAATAAAGAGAACATATTGAGCCAATCCTGATGTTCGGAAGAGAATCATGGACAGTTAGCAGACAAGTGAGGAAGAATGTGGACTCTGTGAAGATGTGGTTTTATAGAAGATTGGTAAGAAATTCATTCATTCATTCATTCATTCATTCATTCAGTAGCATCTCCTTTGCAGAACCTCGCTCCCATAACAACCTTCAGGAAAACTTCTCGGTCATAAGCAAGATGTCTCGCGTCCGATACACCGATCTGGAGATTGTCTGCCACATCCTGTACCCTTCTTCTCTTTGGCCTTCCTGTTCCTCTCTTCCCAGGCATATATCCCACACTTATAGTTCCCTCCAAATGAGCAATGAATATATCTTGACAAATAGTCAACCCACAAAGAGAACTGGTTACTCACATCGGAAGAGGACAGTGCACATTCTGTGAGCATGTCATGAGAAGGGAAAAGCTGAAGAATGTCGTCACAATGGGAAGGTTGGGAGGGGGGGAATGAGAGGCAAGGCAAGAACAAGGGAAAACATGTTGTAGAATTTGATATCATGACATGAAGAAACGCCGGTGCTAAACGGCATGAATTATGAGAAGAACGACAACACACACACACACACACACACACGCACGCACGCACGCACGCACACACACATAATAATTTTCTCAGCAGAATGGATTAAGTTTAAAAGCTGCACTTTATCTTTCGCGCCCTTTTGTTCCGTGAAATCCATGACAAAGTAACAATTCATATACATTAATAATAACATCGGACACAATAATAAAATTCCTATGGGAGAGCTAAAGTCTTGTGGCCATCTCATTAATTTGAAGAGGTATTTTTAGGCATTGATGTGAAACTAAACAAAATACTTAAATAATGAAACGTCTACGCGTCTCTGGCCGCAGAAAATATGTTTACATGAAAATAATAGCAAAATTCTGTTTCTGGGGAATATTTCTGAAATGAGTGATGTTTCCAGCTAGGATTTTATATCTGTATATAGATTAGTTTTTGATTGCAACATTTGACGTAATTCAGTAAAATCTTTTCAAACATTCTGTTTTTGTTTAACTTAAAATAATACTTCTTATTTATTCTTGCAATTGGCATTTCTTCATCGTCTTCTTTCGTCGGTTGAAATTTATCGTCTATGTCGACAATGATGTCTCTTGTATAAAGTTGCTGTCTTGTTTAGTTCACTCTGTTTATCTTCCACTGTTGTTTCTCAAGGCCAGATGGTTTGCATTGATGTGTCGTTTTCAGAGCAGTCTAAAGTATGTGATCTGCTGTCTGCTGCGCCAATCCATATGTGTACTTGTGATATAAAGTGTATTTTGTTATTTCATATAATGTGTTACTTGTTTATTTATCTGTGTTTAGTAATCCATACGCCAGGTTTGGGGTCTAGAGTGGGTTAAAGTACCGGGAGACATGACAGACTGGCACAATGACATAGTTGCACAGGGTCGTGAGCGCAGAAAATGGGTAGCGGGCCGCACAGTTTGAGGTGCAACAACTGATACAGAGTAATACACATCAAGGTGACATTGTGATCTACACCGATGGGTTAGTAGTGAGAAACAGACGTAGTGGTTGGGGTTTCATGGCGAAGGCTATTAGACAATTCTTGAAAAGGGAGAGTCTGGCATAAGAGACTTCCAGCAAGAGAATGGAGGTGGAAGCAGTAACAGCGGCATTCTGTTAGTTAGAGGAGACGGAGTGCGTATGGGGATGACCTGAGTGCAATGTTGTCGGTTCTTAGCTCACCTCAACTCAACATTTTTTAGTAATTATATAATGGGATTTTGTCGGTCTCCCTGGCCGAGGTGTTAGCAGCTTTCTCCGTAATCTCGAATACTCTCGTGGTTGACGTGAGCGCATGAGAATTGGAAGGGGTTCGAGTCGCGCCAGTGACTTATGAGAGTATGGAGCCGGTCGCTCAGAAAGTCGTGGCGTGCTGATGAGCATAATCTAGCCTAGGAATCAATAAACAGCTGAAAGATGCTGATGTTGACCGCAATATCCTGAAACAGGATGGAAACGCGGCGAAAATGAGATTTGCTGTAGCATAGTGGCTAGACGCTTGCCTGCCGGCCCCTTGCTCGTAGGTTTGGTTCTGTATTGAGGTGAATGTTTCTTAATGCCCATCGTGCATACATTTCATTTACTTGTTGCGTTCGCTCGCTTTGAACCTAAGCGTAGTCTATACACGTGCTAATACTTTTAGTGCACTGGACTATTTTTGCGTGTAGATTAGCTTTCCCTATTACCAGTATCCCTCGCCATCTGGCGAACCCACGCCGACTTCTGAGGTACTTGTAATGTACGTCTCCAAGACAAGGACGAGAAGTCAACATTTTATTTCACCTGACCGGTGTAGGGGTTGAATCCACTCCCTCGGTACCAACGTACTGGGTGTTTAAGAACTAACGCTGCTATCCATTCAGCCATGCTCCCCTAAAATGGACATCATAAATATCTTGGGAAATAAAGGCGGCCGAGCTGAAATTGATCATATCGTCCATGGAGTACAGACTGGTCCATAACTATATGGATCTATCGCGATATGGCCGATACGGAGGAGGTAGCCAAAATGAGCATGTACCGTGGCGACGGCGTTGCGAACGCGATTCGTAATGCCGCTTACCCGAGTTCGAAACACAGCGGCGACCGATTTGGCAGCAGACCTTGTCGCACTGGTTTTAATGTCTTGGTATGGGAAAGTGTAAAAACCAGTATTCAGATTGCAAATACCACCTTGCCAGTGAAGATTAATAAGAAAAAACAATTATGGATAACCGATGAAATCTTGAGTAAAATGTCTCAAAGAAAAAAAGCAAAGAACGCTTCGGAGTATATAGTAATAGATAGAGAAATGCGTCACATGTGCAGAGTTGCCAAAGAAGGGTGGTTGCAGAACAATTGCAAAGAAATAGAGGATCTGGAAATAAAACACAACTCGAAAGAATTACATGAACATATAAAAAGATTTACAAAGAAAAAAGATAATATAACAGAAAATGGTTGTATCAGAGGAAAAAATTGAGAAATTATAATTAATAACACAGATATCATAAAAAGACGGACAGAGTACACAGACGATTTATTCTGGGACACATGGATGGAAAGTTATTCAATCTCAGAAGGCTCAAAGCTAAAACCAAAATTGACAGCGACACCGTCAGAGAGCTCCTGTTTGCTGATGATTGCGCTCTATACGCCAACTCAGAGGCGGACATGCAACATAATGTTTCAGCTTTGACACATACCTGTGTCAACTTTGGGCTCAATATCAACTTGGAGAAGACTGTAGTTATGTACCAGCCAGCTCCAGGGAATAATCACACTGTGCCGAATATCAAAGTGAATGATCATAGACTAAGTGTTGTGGACAAATTCACCTATCTTGGCAGCACTGTGTCACAAGCTGCCACAATTAATGATAAAGTGAATGCAAGAATCTCCAAGACCAGCGCGGCCTTTGGCAGACTGTACAAGAATGTATGGGACAGAAATGGAATAAGCCTGCAAACACAGCTGAAAGTCTACAAAGCAGTTGTATTATCCACACTGCTATATGCTTGTGAAACCTGGACTGTTTATCAGCGACACGCTAGGAAATTAAACCACTTCCACACAGTCTGCCTTAGGAAGTTACTGAAGATTAAATGGCAAGACAAGATCCCAGACACTGAAGTCCTAGAAAGAGCATCCATGCCCAGTATCCACACTCTACTAATGAAGAATCAGATTCGCTGGGCTGGTCACTTGACTCGCATGCCAGATCACAGGCTCCCTAAACGAATTTTTTACGGCGAGTTGCGTTGCCGTAAACGCTCCCAAGGCGGCCAGAGGAAACTCTTTAAAGACACTCTGAAAATCTCACTGAATGCTTTTGGAATTCATCATGACACCTTGGAGACTGCAGCCAGAGACCGAAATTCGTGGCGTGCATCATTATGCAAGGGTGCAGTCACTTGTGAAGCTACCAGGACTGCAAGAGCTGTGAAGAAAAGACAGAACAGAAAAACCACTGCAGAAAATCCTCCTCCAGAAACGTCAAGCATTCTTTGTCCACATTGTCAAAGAACATTTCGAGCCAAAATAGGCCTCATCAGCCATCTTAGAACTCACGGCTCCATACTTTCAACCCTACTGGATGAAATGAATGGTCATCATCATTCTTGATGGTCAAACAACATTCTGGGACAACAGGGTCAATAGACCAACATTGTATAATACTCAAGATGGACCAAAAATACTAACGGCAGAAGTAGAAAAGGCTATTAAAAAGATGAAAGAAGGAAAGGCTGCAGGTCCTGACAAGATAACAACAGAGATGATAAAATCCTTATCCATCGTTGGCATTGAAACTATCACAGAATTATGTAATGATATATATAATACTGGGTACATCCCCAAGGATTTGAAAACATCCATTTTCATCACACTACCGAAGAAGTCAAGAGCTGTTGAGTGTGAGGATTACAGAACTATTAGCTTAGTAAGCCACATAACTAAGATACTACTCAAGGTCATACAAGAAAGAATTCAACATAAAATAGATGAGGAAGTAGCTGAAGAACAATTTGGGTTTCGCAAAAACAGCGGCACCAGAGAAGCAATTATCTGTTTGAGGATGTTAATTGAAAAATATATCATCATCATCATCATCTTCTTCCACTTCTGCCGTCAAGCGTCGTGGGGAGGAATAATTTGCGTTCCAGCGTCCGGTGGGCGGCACTGGATAGTGTCATTCCGTGTGGCTGTACAATGTCTTTGATGTCGTCAATCCATTTTCTTCTTGGACATCCTCTTGGTCTCGTCGCAGATGATCTTTGATGTAAGACCATTGATGGTAGTTGTTGGTGTTGCATTCTAACAACATGGCCGAACCACTTGATCTTCTGTCTTTCAATAAATGCGGCACAAGGTGTTGATCCCACAGTCTGTCTGATAATAGCATTTCTTACTCGGATTGTTAAGTTGGCAGCTCTCCTCAGGCACCTCATTTCGCAGGTGTTGATTTTGCGAGGGTGTAATTTGGATAAAGTCCAGGTCTGAGATTGATAGCAAAGGGTTGGTGTGAATATGCTGTTTATTATCTGTCGTTTTGTGGGCATTGTTATATTTGGATGTTTCAGTAAGGGTGATAGTTGATATGTAAGTGCACTAGCTTTTTGACATCTGATTTCAATTTCTCTGTCTAATCTGCCATCTTCTGTGATCATACTTCGAAGATATTTGAATTCTTTAACTTGTTTCAGAGTTGTGTTATTTAACTGTATACTTAGTGGGCCCGGCGATCTGCTAACTCGCATTACTTCGGTTTTGGCAATATGTATGCTCATATTGTAAATTTCTGCATGTTGAACTCAGATTATTAATATGATTTTGCAGTCTGCCCTCGTCGCTATAAAATAGGCACTGATCGTCTGCAAATAAAAGTTCATTTATTCCTTGTGGATCTGGAGTAAAGAGTTCTAAATTTTCTGAATCTGTTCTGTCGAGACTTGCTTCTTTGGATATTCTGTCCATGTAGATATTAAATAGCAGGGGAGAGAGCACACATCACTGTCTCACTCCTGTATTGACTGTGAACATATCTGATATACCTTCTTGTGTTATTACTGCACTTCGGCTCGAGTGGTACATGGCTATGATGTTTTCTAGCAGTTGCCCTTCTATCCCATAGTCTTCAAGGATGGTCCATAATTTGTATCTGTCTACTCTATCGAAAGCGTTTTCCTGATCTACAAACACAATATTCTGCTGGTCACTATATTCGATAGTTTTTTCACATATTTGTCTAAGTGTAAATTGTGCATCAGTGCAACTTTTACCTTTCCGAAAACCGAATTGTGCTTTGCTTAACTGTTGTTCAACTATGGGTCTAGCTCTTTGTTCCAAAAGTTTTGCGTACATTTTCCCTATATGGCTCAGGAGTGATATACCTCTGTATGTTTCACACTCTCTCATATTGCCTTTATTTTTCCATATTGGTACTATTATTGCCTGTTGCCAATCATCTGGTACTTTTGTTTCTTCCCATGCTATATTAAAAAGTCTTGTTAGCCATTTAACTGTTTCCCCACAGACCTGAATAGCTTCTGTGGTTATTCCATCTGGACCAGGTGATTTGTTTTTAGTGCTTTTCTGTATAACTGCTTTGACTTCTGCAGGTATGAAATTTGGTTCTTGCTGTCCCTGGCTTTTAGGCACAAAAGTGAGGTTTTCTATGTTATGTGTGGGGTTAAGTAGTTCTTGAAAGTATTCTGCCCACCTTGCTAGTCTTTGTTGTGGATTAAATATAGGTATACCTCTTTTGCTGTTTATGATGGTAGTTGGGTTGTAGCATGCATCTCTGTTTCTTATTGTGGTGACACGTTTATAAAATTCTCTTGGGCAGTCTGTGCTAAGGGTCGCCATCTGTTCACCCTATATTCTCCAGGATTCATCTTTAGATGCTCTAATTGTTCGTTTGGCATTACGTCGTGCTATTCTATAAGTAACATAGTCTTGTTCAGATTTAGTTGTGATCCACTTTTTGAACGCTACCTTCTTTTTGAATATGCTATCTTTAACTTCGTTGTTCCACCAGGCTGTTCTTAGTCTTTTGTCCTGTCCTACTTTCTTTGTTCCACATTTATTTTCCAGTGTGTCGAGCATTTTTTTAATTTTGTTGCGTATCCCTTACGGGACGTTGCAGTCAACACCAGCATTTTCAGCTGCTGTTGATGTACTAGGCAAGTGTTACGTTCAGTAGTTTGCCATTGCTTTCTGAACGACCGGCCTCTATACCTTTTTCGAAAAAACCAGCACCGCCGTGTTTCGAACCCGGGTATACGGGATCACAAACCGCGTTCGCAAGCCCTTCAGCCACAGAGACCGACAAATAAAATTGTGTTGCGTATCCCTTACGGGACGTTGCAGTCAACACCAGCATTTTCAGCTGCTGTTGATGTACTAGGCAAGTGTTACGTTCAGTAGTTTGCCATTGCTTCGAGCATGGCAGCCTTGAAAATTGTCCATTCCTTATCTACGCTTGAGTGGTCATCAGGGATGTTCTTATGTAGGTTTTTGATTTCTTGATTGAATTCGTCTTTAACCGTATTTTCCTGAAGCCTCCTATAATTGATGACCTTCTTGTTTCTTATTTTCCTGTATGTTGAAATCTTTTTATTATGACTGGTTTGTGATCAGTATCAACATCTGTATTTGGGAGTGCCCTTGAATCTAATAGTAGTCTTCTGTCTGATATCCTTATTAGAATAAAGTCAATTTGAGATGCGTGGTCTGTGTCATTCCATTTATACCAGGTTTTGGTGTGGCTACGATGATGTTGAAAAAACTATTTGCTATTATTAGTCCGTGTTCGGAGCATATGTTGAGTAGATGTTGACCATTGCTGTTACAATCAGTCTCTGTGTCGCTGAATGGCCCCATGCAATCCTCCCACGGTGTTCTTCGTGTGCCTATTCGTCCGTTAAAATCACCCATCACAATAAGTTCATCTGTCTCCTTGACATTATTTAATGTGTCTGCAAGTTTATCAAAATATTCGTCTTTGTCTTCGTCGCTGTAAGTGTCGTTACATGGGGCGTATGTTTGTATTAAAGTTGTTGTTCTATTTCCTTCTTTGATCTGTACTAGTATTATCCTTTCCGATATAAATTTAGTGTTGATAATGGCTTTCGCTTTGTCTGGGTGTAACAAAAAGCCCACTCCATGTTTAGCAGTAGCTCGCTGGTCGACGCCACTCCATATAAGAGCGTAACCTTCGTGTGTTTGTTTCGTGTTCTGCTCCTTTTTCCTAGTATCTGCGAGTCCTAAAATTTGAATATTTGATTTTTTTCATAAACTCTACCAGAGCTGGTTCCTTATATCCTAGACCAGTAGCATTCCAAGTCGCGAAAATCTCCTTTCTATTTGTGGTATTTCGAAATTTAGCAGTCGTTAGTCGCTTGTTGTTGCTCGGCATCGGTGTGTCGTTTCCGGCGTGAACGCTGATAGAGTTGCGTTTTTCTTTCAATTTAAAAAATATTTTTCAATATATTTCAATTGAAAAATATATAGAAGTTCAAAAAAGTATATATGTTTGTTTTATAGACTACAAGAAAGCTTTTGATAGAGTACAACATGAATGACTAATTACGTGCCTTCAAGAAATAGGAGTAGACGGAAAGGACATCAGACTTATTAGTAACTTGTACTTGGAACAAGTGGCGTCTATTAGATGCGGTAATAACTATTCATCGCCTATAGAGATAAAAAAGAGGAGAACGGCAGGGATGTGTACTGTCCCCAAGCCTCTTCAACCTATACACAGAAAGAATTTTTAAACAAGTTGAAATGTCTGGACTCAACATCAATGGAAGAATCATAAACAATCTTAGATATGCAGACGATACCGTGTTACTAGCAGAAAGTGAGCAAGCGTTGCAAGACCTAGTGGAAGAAGTAAACAGGCACAGTGCAGAATGTGGCTTAGATATTAACATCCAAAAGACAAAAACTATGATAATTAGCAGTGAAAAGGAAAGGTCATCAATGAACATCACAGTAAACGGGCAGATACTAGAACAAGTAACAAGTTTCTCTTATCTTGAACATACAATAACAGATGATGGCAGAAGAGAAATGGAAATCAAAAAGAGAATAGGAATGGCTAAAAATGCTTTCAATGGCATGAAATCAATATTAACATCTAGAGAGATTAATAACGCATTAAAAATGAGAATTGTCAAATGCTACGTATATTCAACGCTACTGTATGGCGCGGAAGCCTGGACATTGAGCACGTAACTTGAAAGTCGCATAGATGCCCTAGAGATGTGGATATACAGACAAATAGGTCGTATTTCATGGAAACAAAAACAATCAAATGCAGAGGTCCTAGAAAAACTGGGAATGAAGAAAGAGTTTATGAAAGAAATAAAGAGGAGACAAGTGAAATATTTTGGCCACGTTAAAAGACATGATACTCTTATAAAAACCATACTGGAAGGCAAGGTTGAGGGCAAGCGAGCAAGAGGTAGACAACGATACGAGTGGGAAGATAACATCAAGAGATGGACGAACATCAGCCTGACAGAATGTACAGTCAAGGTGAGAGACAGACAGTGTCGGAGATTCAGTGAAGCCAACCTTCATTGCGGAGACGGCACCTGATTGATTGACGGATGGGAGCCGGTCGTTCAGAAAGCAATTGCAAACTACTGAACGTAAAAAGTTGCCAATGCATCAACAACGGCAGTAAAATGTTGGTGTTGACTGTACCGTCTTGTAAAAGAATTTTATTTTTTGTTTAAAGTCAATATGAAGAGAGGAATTGGAGAACATTTAACGACTGCATAGATCAACAGGTGAAGTGGCAGAGACATGTCCAGCGAAGGTCTGCTGGGTGTTCTCTAAGACGGTGCTACAGAGAAATATCTGCAGTATAATTTATACACAGTGTCAGGAACATAAATCTTTGGAGAGACGCGAAGGTCTACGACATTTTCCAAGACACATAATGATGATGTATTGCTAAATCCACCTTTGAGCTCTCTTGGTTGTCTATCTGTAATCTTGGCTTTGGTTCATTGCATTGTTTGATATATTCAGTTAGTTGTTCCCTTTGCTATTAGTAGTATAGAACGACAAAAGCACGTCTTTTTTTGTGGTGCACATTGCTTTTGCACCACAAAGGGCGATAACTCCGGTTAATTTCCACCTCAAAGGGCGATAACTCATTTTTAAAAAGTCAAGGGCGATAACTCTTTTAATAGGCGGGGTCCGAGTAGGTGTGGTCTAGTGACGTTAGGTACAACATAAAAAATACAAAATAACAAACGACTCAAGTAAGGTATATGTTTTTTTATTAAACCATGTATAGACAATACAATGCATATTAAATAAGTAATGGCATAGTCGAGATATTATCATTTTGTGTCTGTCTTTTTATATACAGATAGGACAGAGATGTACGATGTTGCTTATATGTATATACAGAAGAGTCTTGTGTTTTGAAGCCTATATTGGTCCCCCCACTTGGTGTTTGGGTGTTGAGTACTTCTAAAAATGTGTCCTTGTTTAAATGCGTGTTGTGGTTTTTGGTCAGACCTTTGGTACTGATTTTATCATAATCTCTGACACAAATATACGTCTTACTACATAACGAGACCATCCCCCTCCCTTCGTATTCTAGTTTAAAAAGCCCGGGGGTTCTCTTTTCATACGCTTTGATAGCCACACAGTCCTGACATGTACTGGTACTAGGGGTAATTCTATGAACAGGGCAGGTTTCAGACGGGAACCACTGATTATAGACTCTATCATATTCTGCTCTAAGGTGTGGCCTAACTACTTCAGAGAGTGAATCGGCACTAAGGGCCAAGTATAGACAGTCAGTGTCCATTTCACAAAGCTGAAAGTCGTCTTTAGAGATAAATTTGTCTAGAAAGTCATAGTAGAAAGCCAACATTCTTAATTTGGCATACTGATAAACGAAAAAACCAATTTGTAGAGGTAGATCCCAGACTGTTTTCTTCTTTAGGGTTTCAACTTCGAATAGATCAGGTGTAATACCAGTCATGCTTTTAAACCTAGGGTTATTGAGTACTTTGGTCGTGTCTTTTCCCTGGCAGTAGGAGACATCGGTATGTTTGGCTTTATTAGTTAACGTTTTACCGTAAGCGGCGTTACCTAGCAATTTCATCGTGTCTGCTGTAATAGACTCGGCTGGATTTTTGTCCCCTTGGCGACGGGCATTAGACACTGTTTCCCCAAATTGTTTAAAACAACTAACCGGTCGATACTCTATTGTCTGGTAGATGTGTGTAACTACCAACCCATGGGCTAGATACCATTTTAAAAGAGGGGTTGCTAATAATATTTTCTTCCCGAAATAACTACCAATCAATGTCCGTCGTGGGGTACTCAGTAGTTTATTTTTTATGGCGTAGTCTTTCATAAACTCCCCAATATCGTCCCTCGACACTTCTGTGTTCTTGAAAATAGGGGGCATTTCGGCAAAGGACTCTTGTAAAGCAGTCGGGGTCTCTATATCGCACTCCACCAACCCGAAAAATGTATCACTTTTTACAGACTCAATTATCTGGTTTTCACTCAAAGAACCCCAAGGAAACTCTGACGGTGGAAACTTCTCTTTCAGGAAACACTTTATGGTTGTGTTTGATCTCTTTAATCTCTGCCACTCACATTCCCAAATAACCTTAACTGTCACCCCAACAGTTTTTTCTAGATATTCGTGGATCTCGCACGTGTTCTGGTATAGTTCTTCTAGTGGTTTATTATTGACGGGGTTAATAGTTTTTCCCTTGGTTAGAGGGCAGCTTGGGTGACCGTGAAATAAGCACCCATGGAATTGATAAGCTATCTTACTCTTCTTTTCCCACCCATCTACACGGATATATCGATCACCAAGTTGCATCTCATGACTATTGAATTGGGTTTTTAAATCTATATTTTCATTATGTGACACCCAACTTAACCACTCTCGACACTGACGTGTGTATTTATGTAATCTATGTGCTCTAAAACCATCCTCGCGGCTTCTATATATGGGGAAGTCTGTTGGCATATCTTTCATCAGAGACCAAAGGTATAAGGCATTCGCATCAAACCCTTTAATACCTTTTACCGGCTTATTACCCCTGATATGGGTCTGATTGACCTCGTGGTAACGATGAAAAATGATACTCGGCCCACCCACTATATTGTCTCGTAATAACTTGTGTACCTTCTCCTCCTTCTTCGAACACAAAACAAAAGAAACATATTTATTCATTGTGTTGAATAGGTACTGTAACGTAATACCGGGGACTGAGATGGCCTGTTTACACATGTCTATTTTTAACTCTGCATAAAAGGCTACTTGCTTGTCCAGGGCTTTTAGAAAAGGGGACACGTCTTTGATGTTGTACCAAATTAAAAAATCCCTCAAAGTAGTCATCTTATTATCGGTCCATGCTTTCTGACAAATTGTGTATTCTACCTCGGAAATGTTACGGTTTTTAAGTCTTGAAAAGAAAGCTGTATGTGGTGGTAGGGCTGTCTCATTTAACTTGCCCAGGTCGGTCAGATATTCGTATGGGAAAAAGCCTTTTGTCTCTTCAATACCAAAAGAGGCCAGATATTGAGAGTAACTTACACCTGGGACCAGAAAGTTGGAGACGTCAAGGAATTTCAGTCTTTCTGTCGCTATACACATGAAATTATTATTTCTTTTGACTATAAACTTGAACGGGTTAGCCTCCCGATCAAGGAAATATTGTATCAAATAAGGTTTCAGGAGGTTAATGTCATATTTTCCACTATTCAACCCAAACAGAGGGAGTTCTTTCAGAAAGGAGTCGAGTCTTTCACTTAATTTTGGGTGGTCACCTAATTTTGCAAAGACTGGCTCGAACTTTTTCAGTAACAGTTCGTATGACTTAGCGGCTATGTCATGGAGATAGTCCATCATTTCTTTTACAAGGATCTGTGGATCACCTGTGGTAATGAAACATTTAGGGGTGTCGAACCCAGGGACATTAGAGGCGACGGCACACGAGAGAGGGACGTGTCTGGCTATAAAGGTCGTCAACTTTGAATTAGCTGGTAAATTTGCAACGGAGAAGAAAGATTCCATGTCGTAACATGCTCTATATGGGAAAATAAAGTTAACGTCTACATCAAACCCATGTTCACATAGTAATTCCAAAATAGATTCAGTGGGGTGATAAATCCCACCTTTATAAGTTTCAATGGTGGCTATCCCTTTACACGTAAGTTCGTGGGGTGTCAATCGACAATACATCTTAAACAGTTTACCACATTTCCCACAGGAAAAACATCGAGCGGCTTTGTTAATATCAACAATATACATGAAATGGTTTTCATGTAGAAGGAGATTCAGTATATCTGGATGTGTACTACTACTTTTAATTTTCGGAACTAGATGTTCCTCCTCTGTAAAACTAAACACATTGATTTGTATTTTGAAACATTCTTCCAGGACAGGTATATCAACTAAATTGACCCCTGTGAAATGTTTGTGGGATTTCAATTCTTTATAAAGTACCCATTCTTTGAAAAGTGTTCGTGTGTGTTTTATAAGATCCCTGACATCTTTTCCTTGTGATTTAAACACAGATATACATCGAAATATGCATAGGTTGTCTGTGTACAGCCTACCGTTTTTGTCGAGGTGAAGAGTATTAATAAAATTGTTGTGTTTGATAAAGTCGGGAATTGATTCTAAACAACAACCAACAGGGAATTCTACCAGTTTATACATATAAAAAGTGATACTGGGAATTGATTCGACGTAGTATTTGGTATCTGGTCGGGTTAATGTCGCTGAATTCACCAAGTCAACAGCGTTTAGTTTGGTTACAAAGGCCTCGAAATCAGATCTATTGTTCACTAAGAACGGTATATCGAACAATGAGGAATTATTTGGACTGGCATGGTAGAACCGTAGGGCTTGTGTCTCTCGATGTCTCAGGACTATGTGCAAACTGGGGATTATTTTAAACCGCGAGTTTTGAACATTAAAAAGCGGGAATAAACGAGAACTCCAATCTGTTGTCATATCACTATCTGGTCTATTAAAAAATGTCCATTCACACAGATAGCGACCGTGTCGTATGTGTGACCTAATCGTGTCCCAATGCTCATTATATACAACCCTAACATCTGAGGGTAATTTCTGTAATGATAAATATTCAGTAGTTGTGTTAACACCAGAGGTTCCTGGCTGCTCGTCTTGACCCATGGCATGTAGTTGATCAGATGACAAGGTATCTGTTGCTGGTCCGTCACTCGCTGTGGCACCATCTGATAGTTGAACATCTGGTGACAAGGTACTTGATTTTGATGCGTCACTCGGTAAGTCACTAGATGATAGCTGAGTATTATTAGTAGGCGACAGGTTATCACCCCCGCCATCCGCCAGGGCACCTGGTGTTGATACGTCACTCGATAAGGTACTAGCTGATGATAGGTGAGTAGGTGAAATATGATCACCCATACTACCCGACTTGATACTGCTCGCTGATTGATCATTGTTAGTCACCAAACCATGACCACCAGACGACAAGGCACATGTTGATTGTTCAGGTATTTTCTGACGTTTACCAGTAGATTGGTCATCTGTGGTCGGATCTCTTCTCCTCTTGCGACTTGTGGTTTGTTGATTATTACCACCCACACTGTTAGATGATGGTTGAGTGGTCGAGACGTTATTTGATACTGGTTCATGTTCAGTCTTTATGTGTCTCCGTAAGGCGTCTTTTCTGGTATACATACGATCACATAAATCGCAATTGAAATGTTGTGTAGAATGAGTAGTCGCAACATGTCTACGTAAAGTAGTAGACCTTGTGAAGGTTATATTACACAGAGTACACATATGTTTCTGTGTAGCTGACATTCTGGATAGACCACTGGATAAAATGACCGAAGTAATTGTTTCTGTTATTCAGGTATACAACACAGTTTGTAAGATGACAAAATTTAGTCAACTAGTTGATTCGTAAATATGTGTCGTTTGAGTCTGTTGTAGATAATATGGCAACTGATTAACCATGTATTTGGAGATATCACAGACGACTTATTGTCTGCTTATGATCGGATAATAATGTGTCTTTGGCCAGATAAGAACTTCTTGTACAATAGTGATGAACAAAGGCCAACCAGTTTTATACGTTTCTGTATCAGAAGACACACTTGTTAATTTCCGTTGAATCAAAACATCCTTCTTCGTTGACTGTGAAAATGAGAAAAGACTTGACCTTCGTTTCGTCACTGGTTTTGATACTGTCTGCGTGAGAGAGGTGTATATCTGAAATGAACAACATCAATCAACCAATCAGAATACAGATAACATCAAATCACAAATGTCATATCTTCTGTGGTAACAAACAATCTGACTGCGTGACCTTATGAATCAACCAATCAGAGAACAGATAACACCAAATCACAAGTGGCATATCTCCTGTAGTGGTCTGAGGGACATTTTGAATCAACCAATCAGAGAACAGATAATATCAAAATCACAAGTGGCATATCCCCTGTAGTGACCAACAATCTAACTGCCTGACATTTGAATCAACCAATCAGAAATCAGATAAGAAATTAACACAAATGTTCTTTCCGAGATGTATGTCATGTGACCGGAAGCCCACTTTAGTCGTTTGTGTCCACGTCTTCCGGATGTATGTCTGCAACCCGAACCACCTTTGACCTGGTGTAACCCACTTTAAATATGACCAACACCGTTACACAGACCGATGAAGAGTCATACATCTCTAAGATGCAACCAGTGGTATGATTATATTTAACCCATATAGACATCACTAACCGCCCTTAAAATACACCATTGATATGTAATAGTTATGTATCGAAAAAGTCACAAGTCGGCTTCTGCTGTATCAACTTCTAACACGTGGCACTATTTCACTTTATACAGAAAACTATTTTAGTAAAGTTTGTTTTAAATGAAACCAGAAGTATTCTAATTTGTGAACTTTGAAAATTAATTGTCTTGTTGCGAGAAGTGTATATAAGAAAATATTCCAGGTTCCTGGTTGATCCTGAAATCTAAATGTGTACACACATACCTTACTACTACCATTCAGTAGCATGTCCTTTGCAGAATCTCATTCCCATAAAAACCCATCCAAAAAAAAAAAAAAAAAAAAAAAAATCTTGATCACAAACAAGCTGTCCATTACACCCATCTGGAGATCATCTTCTTTTGGGACTTCCAAGACATACACCCTTATTGTTCTCTCCAAACTTTCATGACGTTTCAAGTGACCAAATATACCAATTTTCTTTGTTTGTCTTTAAAAAATCATCTTCAATATTCTTGAAGTATGGATGAGTTTGTTCTTTTGACCCAATATATTCTTAGAACCCCTCTATTACATTTATATTCAAGTGCCTTTATGACGTGTTTAGTGTCTCATAGGCGTAAGTTGAATACTCTTAAAAAACATAATTTTATGTAGTTCTATCTGTCCCACTCTATTAAGTTGTCTTTGAAGAGCAACTGCCAGTCGTTTTAATTTCTTTGTGTCACTGTTGGTAATCAATATATTCGAAAGTTTTCACCACCTGATTGTTATGGGTTTCTTGGCTTTACCGAAAGCACATTACTTTCCTTCTGGACAGTGACTATTTTAATATGTGACCATAACCAACAACAATATGTTGTTACACTTCATCCACCTGCTTCCATGGCTTCACATAACCTTGATTCAGGTACGCCACCCAAAACGTGCTCCATAGAAGAAAGAAGGATACCCTGTAATCCGGACTACCATACACAAGTAAATTTTAGGCCAATCTCTCAGAATATCACACGCACAATCAGTCATACACACTCTCATTGTGAGTTCTTTATAGGCTGATCATTGTGCTAACATTAGAGGTCTTAGAGTGACCAACAACAACAACAACAACAACAACAACAACAACAACACACATATAGGCGGACACCCACTCATAGATACCAGTATACCCACATAGAGAAACCCGACGACAAATAAGCAGATACACACAGTCAGACATATAGACAGATAAAAAGACATATAGATAGACTCACAGACAGATAGATGGACACTCAGTCATAGACACCAGTATATCCATATTGAGACACACAAACCCACCGACAAATAACCAGATACAGACAACCAGACATACAGAGAGATAAAAAGACAGCCAGACATATATATAGACACACAGACAGATAGATGGACACGCAGTCATAGACATCAGTATATCCATATAGAGAAACCCACCGACAAATAACCAGATACAAACCAGACATACAGAGAGATAAAAAGACAGCCAGACATATAGATAGACTCACAGACAGATAGATGGACACGCAGGCATAGACATCAGTATATCCATATAGAGAAACCCACCGACAAATAACCAGATACAAACCAGACATACAGACAGATAAAAAGACAGCCAGACATATAGATAGACACACAGACAGATAGATGGACACGCAGTCATAGACATCAGTATAATCCATATAGAGAAACCCACCGACAAATAACCAGATACAAACCAGACATACAGAGAGATAAAAAGACAGCCAGACATATAGATAGACACACAGACAGATAGATGGACACGCAGTCATAGACATCAGTATATCCATATAGAGAAACCCACCGACAAATAACCAGATACAAACCAGACATACAGAGAGATAAAAAGACAGCCAGACATATAGATAGACTCACAGACAGATAGATGGACACGCAGTCATAGACATCAGTATATCCATATAGAGAAACCCACCGACAAATAACCAGATACAAACCAGACATACAGAGAGATAAAAAGACAGCCAGACATATAGATAGACACACAGACAGATAGATGGACACGCAGTCATAGACACCAGTATATCCATATAGAGAAACCCACCGACAAATAACCAGATACAAACCAGACATACAGAGAGATAAAAAGACATATAGATAGACACACAGACAGATAGATGGACACGTTTTTAGTCATAGGCGAAAACTCTCACAGAAATAGATACGGCAAACATGAAAACACGGCCCGAAAGTTCCCCAATCACATTACATTCTTACTTTTCAATCTTTGTGCTCAGAATATGGTGAATTTTAGCTTTATTCTGATGACATCTTTTTGTTTATCATGTGGTTACACATCTATTCATCCATCATGTCACTAAGCGGTGATGTTCTACCATTTCACTCGATCACTAGAGTCGTGGATCTGGTCTCGACCATACCAACCCATCCAGGTATTTACTTCTCGGTTTTCCCCTTGGTGTCTTCCCTTCGATCTTGCCAGTTGTTACCATGTTTATTTCTCATAAAATGCCCATTTAATTTTTTCTACATTTTATTTCTATAATCTATTTACGATTTTCATTTGTTTCTTGTAGATTATTTTCTGCCCGTGTTATCTTTTCTCCACCTTTCCATCAGATGTTTTTCAGCCTGGTCCACACATCGATACAAAAGTATGAAGCACTTCAACACTTTTCTTTTTCTAATTGCTATCTTTTTGGTCAGTTTCATCTTGCTAAAGGCTACATTTCCTGTGATGAATCTTGTAATCTCTTCAAACCATTGGCCATCAGAACTGTTCCGAGATAATTGTACTTGTTTTCCTATTTACTTGTGATGTTTTCCTAATAATCTGTGTCTTTTTAATGCTATTCCTAGTTGTTCACGGCTATTAATTATTGGAGGTCCTGTTCATTGTCTACAATCAAGACTGCCTATCTATTGATGTCCCGCAATAATCTTTTCATATATTTCTTGTGTACAAGGGGAAAAACATCCCTGTCTCACACCCCTTTTAATTGGCTGATATTTACCTATTTCATTATCAATCCTTATGACAGTTTTGTTTTCTATGTTTTTCTTTCCCCATCAATTTGTAGATTTTCAAACATAGCTAATTTGCCGTACACAGCCTTATCAACGTGATAACATTCACATGTGCATTAAAAGCCTTGTGTATTGCTTCATGTGTTATTTTACATTCCTTTGAAAAGGAGTACCGAAAGCAAGTACCACCAAGTAAAAACGAAAAGAGAGCAAGTGAAAACAGACCTTGTGGCCTCTCTCTTTTCCCCCTGCTCGCGTGGGCTCGTGCCTTGTGGAATTTATATGAGACACCAGAAAGAACCCAGGAATACAATTCGGAAGATATAAAGACACAGTTTTGGGGGATAGATAATGCAGCAGATCTATAATTGTTGGACATTGCAGTAATATGGAGTGCTCTATCAAGAAAATATTAATAATGGTATCAAAAGAAAGTAAATGTTTTACAGGACATCGCTGTCAACAGCTTTCAGCTGATTTCTAGACAAGCTTACACTCAGTAGTTTGCCATTGAGCGACCGGCTCACATCATAAGTATGAACCAGTGCTGATTCTCACAGTGAGCACGTTACTTACGAAGAAAAAGTGTAACCAGGGATACCAACAGTGGTGACACCAAATGTGACATAGAAACATTCTTAACCAAGTGGATACATTACCTAGGGGTAATTATCAGATGGATGATGTACAAGAGATTAATGTACAGGACAAACAAAATTTTAGAAATGAAAAAGTAAGAGAGTGGTAAATAGTTTTGGTGTGTGGGAGTGAATGTTGTAACAAAAAATTAGAAGCAGCTGGTTTGTAAGTTGAATTTCCTGTCTAACAACTAGAAAAGAAACAACTTTCTTTAGTCATATAAGAGACGCATGAACATCGTGGCAAGTGTTATCTCAGTAACATACCAATTAGAAATTATGGTAGTTTTATGTCAACAAAGTCGCTTTCAGAACACCAAAGACAGTGTCATGAAGGCCTACAACACGGAACTTGATGATAGTGTCAGCCAAGTTGGTTTCAGAACACCAAAGACAGCTATGTGTGGTGCGAAAGAAATAGAGAAGTATGGGTTTTGTACAGTGCGAAACGAAAAAATATAACCATTCGTTCACCCAGAACATGGCGAAATTTAGATTTATTCTGATGATATCAAAATTAAATCTAATAATCGTGTTAGTAAAACACTTACAAGGCGAGCCTCAGTGTTCGTCTGGGCTGGCGAATAAACACACTGCAGTGTGACCGGTGTTTTGTTAACACGCGCGGTCATCCGAGAAAGCTTGCCAACACGCAGCTCCGGACAAAATTCGCAACGGAACTAAATTAGCCACAAATGTGCAACACTCTGAGTTTATAATATCAATATCTCTTGATATATTTCGTAAAACACCATCAAAATTGTTGTTTGAAATAAACGACATCATAATCTTTCATTTGACTATAAGTTTTAATACTTTGACCTCTCAAAAGTTATTTTATTATACGTTTAAGGCGTCATATCACGCCTGGGTGTTCCGAGTTTGCATACATAAATAATTTTTTAAAATATATAAGAATGGGTTATTATGCTATATTGCCTTTTAAAATACTTAAAACTTGGTATTATTAAATATTACAAGGTTCCTTTTTCTGATATTTGAATAATTTTGTCTAAATCTGACTTTCCCCCAAGTACGCATAGCACAGTTGTACATATAAATTATGTTCCTTTTTATACAACTGAAAACCATACTTTATTGATGCTTAAACATAAGTGAGGGAGTAATTTTTTGTCTAATATGTTTATAAATGTCTGTTCTAGAAATATGTTTTGTCTATCGCTGTAATTCTTATATTTATCATCTCCGACAGTCACAGTTGCAAGGTTGCGGTTGTATCTTTGCTTTGTAAGATCAGTGTTACCAGAAGTAATAGCTTAGTTGATAGCGCACCCGACCCGTGTTCGGGTGGCAGTGGTTCGATCCTCAAAGTGTGAATTTTTAAAAAAAAATTGTTTTTTTATTTTTTAAATTCGTTCGCAAGCGTTAAACCGTTCGTCATCAAAATACCGTTGTCTAGTATTTTTCTTTTTGGTATCTCTTTCGCTTACGCCCACAGATAAGAAGATAGATACTTTGTAACACCGAAAAAAGAATACATTATGTTTCATGTCGGTAACCGCACTGGGTCTATCATTATCATGTGTCGAATCTTCTTTTGTTCGATTGAAATATGTCTATGATTGTGATATTGTCTCTTGTATAAATTTAACGATGTCGATAAGACTTCTGATTCAAGTTTGTAACGAAAAGACATAACAAAACACTACCAGCTTAGTTATTAATTTTAAATAAATTAGATTTTTGTGTAGGGCAGTAATTCTTCAGTCATCGTGTGCCATGTCGGTGGGCGTGACCAAACGTGGTACATTTTACCATGTTGATAAGTTTAATAAAACAGAGTACAACAGACAAATCTGTCAATAATTGAGTTGCTTACATCGTTTCTTACGGGAACCCACACACCTTCCTTGGGGTTGAGTGAAAACCAGATAATTGAGTCTGTAAAAAGTGATACATTTTTCGGGTTGGTGGAGTGCGATATAGAGACCCCGACTGCTTTACAAGAGTCCTTTGCCGAAATGCCCCCTATTTTCAAGAACACAGAAGTGTCGAGGGACGATATTGGGGAGTTTATGAAAGACTACGCCATAAAAAATAAACTACTGAGTACCCCACGACGGACATTGATTGGTAGTTATTTCGGGAAGAAAATATTATTAGCAACCCCTCTTTTAAAATGGTATCTAGCCCATGGGTTGGTAGTTACACACATCTACCAGACAATAGAGTATCGACCGGTTAGTTGTTTTAAACAATTTGGGGAAACAGTGTCTAATGCCCGTCGCCAAGGGGACAAAAATCCAGCCGAGTCTATTACAGCAGACACGATGAAATTGCTAGGTAACGCCGCTTACGGTAAAACGTTAACTAATAAAGCCAAACATACCGATGTCTCCTACTGCCAGGGAAAAGACACGACCAAAGTACTCAATAACCCTAGGTTTAAAAGCATGACTGGTATTACACCTGATCTATTCGAAGTTGAAACCCTAAAGAAGAAAACAGTCTGGGATCTACCTCTACAAATTGGTTTTTTCGTTTATCAGTATGCCAAATTAAGAATGTTGGCTTTCTACTATGACTTTCTAGACAAATTTATCTCTAAAGACGACTTTCAGCTTTGTGAAATGGACACTGACTCTCTATACTTGGCCCTTAGTGCCGATTCACTCTCTGAAGTAGTTAGGCCACACCTTAGAGCAGAATATGATAGAGTCTATAATCAGTGGTTCCCGTCTGAAACCTGCCCTGTTCATAGAATTACCCCTAGTACCAGTACATGTCAGGACTGTGTGGCTATCAAAGCGTATGAAAAGAGAACCCCCGGGCTTTTTAAACTAGAATACGAAGGGAGGGGGATGGTCTCGTTATGTAGTAAGACGTATATTTGTGTCGGAGATTATGATAAAATCAGTACCAAAGGTCTGACCAAAAACCACAACACGCATTTAAACAAGGACACATTTTTAGAAGTACTCAACACCCAAACACCAAGTGGGGGGACCAATATAGGCTTTAAAACACAAGACTCTTCTGTATATACATATAAGCAACATCGTACATCTCTGTCCTATCTGTATATAAAAAGACAGACACAAAATGATAATATCTCGACTATGCCATTACTTATTTAATATGCATTGTATTGTCTATACATGGTTTAATAAAAAAACATATACCTTACTTGAGTCGTTTGTTATTTTGTATTTTTTATGTTGTACCTAACGTCACTAGACCACACCTACTCGGACCCCGCCTATTAAAAGAGTTATCGCCCTTGACTTTTTAAAAATGAGTTATCGCCCTTTGAGGTGGAAATTAACCGGAGTTATCGCCCTTTGTGGTGCAAAAGCAATGTGCACCACAAAAAAAGACGTGCTTTTGTCGTTCTATACTACTGCTATTCCCCATTCCTATATTGTGATCCTGTATTATCCTCATTCCTCTATTGTGATCCCATGTTAGTCCCCATCCCGCTATTGTGATCCCATGTTATTCCCCATCCTTCTGTTTTGATCCCATGTTATTCCCCATCCCTTTATTGTGATCCCATGTTATGTCTCATCCCTCTATTGTGATCCCATGTTATTCCCCATCCCTCTGTTGTAATCCCATGTTATTCCCCAAACCTCTTTTATGATCCCATGTTATTTACCACCCCTCTATTGCATTCTATTCCTACGCCGAAGCATATTTCATTCCATCTGTGTTTATTATTGATACTATCTTCAGCGGATGACCTATTCCCCCGTGTTACACTCATGTAAATAAACTAAGTGAAACTAAACAACCCTGACAGACATTTTCCACGCAAGGGACAACCGCTGTCCAGACGTATTGAACTAGAAAACGACGAAGGCTGGAGATCTACAGAGGCCGGGAAACAAACACGAATATACAGATCCACACAAAAACTAGGCAACAATGGTGTTATAGCGCGTCCACAAATGTTTACCCCCGTATAACAACCCATAACCAACTGATGAAAAAAAAAATAATGCGATTTAGCATACAATCGTATCATTATGTACACTCAACAAATTTTTATTTTTGTTCTGGAGATTGTACAGCAGATCTCAATGTTTGTTTATATTGCAGTATATAATTTACGTGTCAGAGATGAAGTGCATATTATAAAATGTGTTACATCTTCACATCTACAGAGTGCTTATTTGAACTATGCTGGTCTAATATACAATTCTGAGACCTATGATGCTATTTCTATGTTATATATAAATTATGTCCATATTACATAGTTGTGGGTTCATGTGGATGATAGACCTGGCTAAGGAAGACATTTTTAGGGGTGTCGATCTGGTCATGCGTCGAAGTATACTTATTCCTGCGGCGAGGCGCTGTCGTCATTTGGAGGTGACGAGTTCAATCCCGGTCGTTATCAACAGCTTTCTATTTTTATGTTTTCTAGCGCGTCCTCTAGTCTCTACCTCTTTCTTATACTCCTATGAGTGCCAAACAGTGTTTATGTATTAACTGTCTTAATGACTTCAACGGGTTTCCCAATTGATATTTCTGTATCACACATTCCAGAATCACATATACTCGGCTGTAATAAATACCATAATAACACATGTTTGGCTATATCACAAATACCAAAATCACACATTGTCAGGAGTGAGAAATAGAATTCGATGGTTTATTCCACCGCCATGTCCGGCCACGACAAATAGTGTTATATTGTTTGTTGTGAGTTCGTCTACACGATGTAACTCTTCAATTCTAATAACCGAACTCCTCTCTTTCGTCGTCTAGGTATTTGAGTCTAATACTCGTATTCTAAAGGTGAATCTCTTATTTCTTGCTGTTCTATGTAACACTACCATTCTCATGCTACATGGATCCTTTCACATCTTCCTTCCTTGAACTTCCTTCCTTCTACAATCACGAATGACACACCAATTATTAGCACTAAACGGGATGCCGTACTGGTTCCCATTGTCTATTCTGTCATTGAATTAACAATTAAATTACATTCTCACTAAATATACGTGTATGTGTCTGTAACATACTAAATAACTACAACGGCACTCTAACTATTGGCCCTCGCCTACTACGAGTCTCAGACGCCTGTTCTCTACCACTGTCTCAGCTCGAGTGTCCCGTTTTTCGAGATATCTCGCTCAGGGCGAACAGCACTTTCAACATTGACGAGACTAACTAAAGTTCACACTCCCAGTCATGGCACACATGCTCGGCTATATCACACATGCAAGAATCACACATGCTCGGATATAACACACATGCAAGAATCACACATGCTCAGCTATATCACACATGCTACAATCACACATGCTCGGTTATATCACACATACACGGCTATATCACACATGCTACAATCACACATGCTCGGTTATATCACACATACACGGCTATATCACACATGCTACAATCACACATTCTCTGCTATATCACACATGCTACAATCACACATTCTCGGCTGTATCACACATGCTACAATCACACATTCTCGGCTATGTCACACATGCTACAATCACACATGCTCGGCTATATCGCACATGCTACAATCACACATGCTCGGCTATATCACACATGCTACAATCATACATGCTCGGCTATATCACACATGCTACAATCACATATGCTCGGCTATATCACACATGCTACAATCACACATGCTCGGCTATATCACACATGCTACAATCATACATGCTCGGCTATATCATACATGCTACAATCACACATGCTCGGCCATATCACACATGCTACAATCATACATGCTCGGCTATATCACACATGTTACAATCACACATGCTAAGCTATATCACACATACACGGCTATACCACACATACCACGATCACACATGCTCGACTACATCACATATACTACAAGCATACATGCTCGGCTGTATCACACAAACCACAATCATACATGCTCGACTATATCACACATACCACAATCACACATGCTCGGCTATACCACACATACCACAATCACACATTCTCGGTTATATCACACATGCTTGGCAATATCACACATACCACAATCATACTTGCTCGGCTAAATCACATATACTACAATCATAAATGCTAGGTTATATCACACATATTGCAAACAAAATGCTTGAATGTATCACACATACCACAATCATACATACTCGGCTAAATCACACATCCACGGCAATATCACACATACCACAATCACACATACACGGCTATATGCTGTATCACACATACCACAATCACACATGCTTGGCTATATCACACATACCACAATCACACATACTCGACTATATCACACATACCAGAATCATATATGCCAGCCAATATCACACATACCACAATCACACATGCTCGGTTATTTCACATATACAACAACCACATATGCGGGTTATATCAACTTATATCACGCATATCAGAATCACACATACTCGGTTGTATGACATATATCAGAATCACACATGCTCGGCTTAAAATGTAAATATTTATAGCGCATAAATCTCTTCATGTTTACGGGCAATGACAATGATTGATGGCGAAGAAGCAATCATTGCGGCGAAGACCGGTCATCCAATTTTAGTGACCTGGATTTAATTTCCCTTGTATCAGAAAGGATCCGCATCTGTCGGAGCTGAGATAAGAATTCTAGCCTTTACACGTCTTGTCATTTGAGCGTTGATTTTCTCTACAGTTTCTTATCCTTTGTCTCCTCCTCCTCCTCCTCTTCCTCTTCCTCGTCCTCGTCCTCGTCCTCCTCCTCTTCCTCCTCCTCCTTCTTCTTCTTCTTCTTCTTCTTCTTCTTCTTCTTCTTCTTCTTCAGATATCAGTTTTAGGTACGGGTTTCTTCAGCATAAATAACCAACACATCGGTGCCTGTGAGAACGCAACCATTCCCCACCAGCTTTCACCAACCTCCACCAACCCCCACCAACCCTCACCAACCCCCACCAACCTCCACCAGCTTCCGCCAGCCTCCACCAGTCGTCCTCTAGAGTTATTCGTGTGGACCATGTCTGCCGTCTCCATTGGGCAAATTCTGAATAGCTCTGATGGACGTGCAGAAAAAGAGTGTTGAAGTGCCACATAGAACCTGCACTTTTGTATGGATGTGAAGAGTGGACAATGAGCAAACAATATGAAAAACATCTAATAGCAGCGGAAATATGGTTTTTAAAGAAATGCAAAGAATATCATGGACAGACAGAAAAATCAAAGAGCAAATCCTACAAGAAGCAAATGAACACCGTAAACTGATTAGAGAAATTAGACGCAGACAGTCACAATATTTGGGAACGTTACGCGAAGACATAAACTAGAGAACATGACGACAACTGGCAAAATTGAGGGGAAAAGAACAATTTGAAGGCAAAGAAGTAAATACCTGGATGGCTTGACCACGTGGTATGGTCGAGACAAGAACACAGATCTGATCCACGACTCTGGTGATCGTGTAAGATGGCGAAACATGACGGCCCACGCTTATCGACATGGCACATGATGAGGATGATGTAAGTGTTCAGAACTTGACGTGGTCCTACGCAGCTACAAGTAGCTGAACCTCTGAAATTTTAGTGAAAATGCCCAAATGCACTGCTATTTTCGCGTCTCGTTTCATTTCAACGTTTCTTGGGCATGCTGGCGAAGTTGATAGCAGGCTGCTCAGAAAATGTTATGAGCAAGAGTGGGCGCGCGTTCGACTCCAGGGCTGGTCACTTATTACAATGAGAGGAAAACTGGACCACCTATTCCTCGTTGTTCTCATGTCTACAAAATGTGACTGCACTACCAGATCACTGCCCCATAGCAGCAACGTGCTGGGAGCATGGTGTGTAATTTCCATCTTATGGTATAATGGTATTTAAGAGCCCGATTTCTTTATTGTTCTGTCGGCCAATTAGGTGCCGTCTCCATACTGAAAGTTGGCTGCAATGGATCTCCAACACTATCTGTCTCTGGGTTTGATTGTGCATTCTGTCAGATTGCTGTCCGTCCATCTCTTGATGTTATCTTCCCACTAGTTGTTTACCTCTTGCTCGCTTGCCTTCAACTTTACCCTCCAATATGGTTGTTATAAGAGTGTTATGTCTTTTAACGTGGCTAAATATTGCACTTGCCTCTTTATTCTTGCATTAACTCTCTTTTCATTACCGGTTAAAAATGGAGGTGGAGGCAGTCAGTGCAGCTTTCCGCTGAATGGAGAATACGATACACACACACATCGTAATTGTAACTGACTTAGAAAGCATGCTGAGTAGGGTGAGGACAGGCAAGCTACGTGCCGAGTGGCTTGCTTCGCTTCGGAAGTCACGGGTGACAAGCATCGTCTGGATCTTTTCTCCGGGGCATGCCGGTGTGCTGGGGAATGAACAGGTAGACAGATGGCCTGGCTCTGCAAAACTTGGTGGAGTATTGATGCATGATAAGGCAGACGTGGTTGCGGTCTTGTGGGAGCACGTGTACACCAGGGAGGAGCAAATGGATTACCATGGTCTGGCAAGAATGCGACAGCGTGGAGTGACGAGTGGATCTGGCCGATGCTAAACGCTTAGAGGAAAGGTGAGACGCACATATAATCGGATTGCTACTGGTACTATTGGGGTTGGAACTCTTCGCTGGCTACTGAGGATGAGGACGGAGCGCTTATGGGAATGCCCCGAATGCTGTATTGTCGGCTCTTAAATAAGTCAATCAGTCAATCATTCCCGGTTTTTTTTTTTTTTTTTTTTTTTTTGGTACTAATCTCTGTATTTGATAGTGTTTTGTGTCCATGAAATACGACAAATTGTTCTATATATCCACACCTCGAGAGCCTCTGTTCGACTGTCTAATTGCTTGTTCGTTGTCAGGACTCTTGTGCAATAGTGTTGGATATACATAACATTTGACAATTCTAATTTGTAATGCATTGTTAATGACTTTGCTTTTCAAAAGTGGTAAAATACAGGGATAGATAGAAGACAACAAATACCTGGATAGATACAAGACAAAAAAACAAAACAGGGATGGACACAAAGCAAAAAATATAGGGATAGATTCAAGACAAAAAATACAGGGATAGATACAAGACAAAGAATACAGGGATAGATACAATACAACGAATACAGGGATAGATACAATACAAAGAATACAGGGATATATACAAGACAAAACATACAGGGATAGATACAATACAACGAATACAGGGATAGATACAATACAACGAATACAGGGATAGATACAAGACAAAGAATACAGGGATAGATACAAGACAAAGAATACAGGGATAGATACAATACAACGAATACAGGGATAGATACAATACAAAGAATACAGGGATAGATACAAGACAAAACATACAGGGATAGATACCAGACAAAAAAGACAAGGATAGATACAAGACAAAAAAGAACAGTTTATAGTAAACTAATATATGCTAGATGAGGGCTCCAGTGGCGCAGTAACTAGCACGTTTGCCTCCTGACCTGAAGTTGTGTTTTGACTTCGCCACCAGGCGCGGTTTATTTTAAATGTCATAGGGCTCCCAATTCTACCCAGCTTACAACTGGTACTAGAAAATGTTTAGGGAAGTAAAGTCTGCTTGGGCGATATTGACCGCATCACTCATCTAGTGTCGACTGGCCAATAACAATATTGGGTTAGCACCATTTACTCAATAAGCATAAAGGTGTGAAAAAAGCTCTTTCGTTTATAAAAAAGTGAGAGATAATAAATACACAAATAGTGTACATACATTACATCAAACTCAAATTCGGACAACGGAAATCACAGTGTAAAATACAACGATAGTAATAGTAACGTTCATCATCATCATCATCTTCCATTTCTGCCTTCAGACGTCTTCGGGAGGAATAATTTGCGTTCCAGCGCCCAATGGGCGGCACTGGATAGAGTCATTCCGTGTGGTTGTACAATGTCTTTGATGTCGTCAATCCATTTTCTTCTTGGACGTCCTCTTGGTCTCGTCGTAGATGATCTTTGATGTAAGGCCAGTGATGGTAGTTGATGGTGTTGCATTCTAACGACATGGCCAAACCACTTGACCTTCTGTCTTTCAATAAATGTGGCACAAGGTGTTGATCCCACTGTCTGTCTGCATTTCTTACTCGGTCTCGGATTGTTAGGTTGGCAGCTCTCCTCAGGCATCTCATCTCGCAGGTATTGATTTTGCGAAAGTGTGATTTGGATAAAGTCCAGGTATGAGATTAGTAGCATAGGGTTATTGTGAATATGCTGTTTATTATCTGTCGTTTTGCGGACATGGGTATATAACGTTAAAAAAAGATATAAATAAGTTACAACACAGCACAACGAATCAATGTTTCTATCTTAGTGTTCTTCGCAAGGAACAACACAGACAGATCTAAAGAAAAAAAAATTAGAACATGTAATTATAGACTGCAACGTAAACAGAAAAAGTATGTGTATCAACCTTTGTTAGGCATTGCGCGTGCAAAGTAGGTTTGGACCCACACAAAAAAATGGATTGCGGAATATGGGGGGAGTAGTGGTGAGTCACAGTTATGATTTAAAAGTTGTTAGTATGGTAGCAGACATGTTGTGTTATAACGCAATGACAACATTTAGGCGATATATAAGCACATAGCAGATACAGGAAGCCGCTTTACACGATTAATCACCCCATGGCAATTAATCAGTTAAATTTGCTTTATGACATCAAAGGAACACGTCCACCCAGACACTTGCATTTGTAGTTTCAAACGAATACATTAAAAGACAAATTAGTTTTAAAGGCAAAACGCGAACAGAAAATAATGACATTACGTTCATTAATGCTAACGGCGTCTGAAGATTGAATAGCCACACAAAAAAGGTGGCTAGTTTGTGTTCAGACTTTGGCAGAAAAATGTGGATATCAAATTGTATTACACTGTTGGGAATAACTTGGTGAAACTAATGCATGGTGTGAGGGGATTACACGAGTCTCGTTTGATTGGATTAATAGAAAACTCGACGTGTTCTCGGCGCGTGATGACGACACGAGAGAGAGAGAGAGAGAGAGAGAGAGAGAGAGAGAGAGAGAGGGTGGGTACGTGCGTTAGTGAGTGAGTGAGTGCGTGAGTGCGTGAGTGCGTGAGTGAGTTAGTGAGTGAGTGAGTGAGTGAGTGAGTGAGATATAGACATACAGACAGACGGGTGGACTGAAAAACAAACGGCCGGATGGATGGATGGATGGATGGATGGATGGATGGATGGATGGATGGATGTAAGGGTGGGCGGGTGGTTGATAGGGTAGGTTTGCATGGATGAATGGATGGATAGATATGTGGATGGATGAATGTATAGATAGATTCATGGATGGATAGAGGGATGGATGGTGGGATGGATGGATTAATGGATGGATGTATGTAGGCAGTCAGGCAGATAAGTAGCTAGTCACAGCTAATAACCTTCAGATTTGTATTGTTTTTCCGGTTATAAAACATGTTATGTTTGCAAAGTGTATTCCCCATCTCACATCACTGTGATTTCGCATAATACATGCCCTTTATAGACTCCATACTTTAGAATCCCCAATTTGTAACTGGATCATTGCCTGGGTTAATTACATGCTTGTATAAACACGTAGTTTTGTGTTAACATTATGTTAACAATACCGCCACACAAACTTCTACTTCAAAGCGTTCCAATCATGTTGAACGCGAACTCCATGTAGAAAATACATTAAATAAATCGATGGTTCTTTAACAGCTCAGAAGTTTCTGCTTAACGTCCTCACGACAATACAGTCGGTCAAGATATAAAGTGTCTAGCGTGGATATGCATGGGTAAATATACTGTTCTGTAACACCGTTACTTCTTCTTCTTCTTCTTCTTCTTCTTCTTCTTCTTCTTCTTCTTCTTCTTCTTCTTCTTCTTCTTCTTCTTCTTCTTCTTTTCCTTCTTCTTCTTCTCCTTCTCCTTTTTCTTCTTCTTCTTCTTCTTCTTCTTCTTCTTCTTCTTCTTCTTCTCATCCTCCCTTATTTCTTCTTCTGTTTTATCTATTTCGACAAGAAGACGAGCGGAGAGAATCTACCTGCGAGCTGCAGCAAACAACAAGAACCTCAGGCAACCTCTAACGAAGTTACCACGAGGAAGGACGACGACAACCCACCACAAACAAGAGCCAAAGTTACTGAGAAGCAGAGGGAGGAGAAAGACACCAGAGTCGGAAACACCGACTCACCGACAAGCAAGTGGATTGTCAAGCGTATCTAAGTAGAGGTATCAGACGAAGAAATCCTGAAGCAGCTACGAGAAGAGAATCTCCACATCCGATTCTTGAAGACGGAGCGGCTCCTCACCTACTCCAAGATTCCTACAACCTTGGCGGTGATGACGACAGAGGGCAGCGAGATACCGACCACAGTATCAATCAACAAGAAAAAACAACAGCCAGAGAGATTCATCCCAAGAATCAATCAATGTTCCAGATGCCAGAGGGCCGGCCACAGCAGAGCAGCATGTCGCAGTAAGACGGAAATCTGCCGGTACTGCGCCGATCACCACCCTTCAAGGAGTGTCCGCTGGGCAAGCTAGACACGGACTTCCGAGCACCCAACAAGAAAAGAAAGTGCGCTAATTGCCTGGGCTAGCATGGAGCAAGATACTTAGGCTGTCGGTACCTTCAAAGACAGAGACATCTTAAAGTTCGCCATCACCACAAAGACACCATATAAGGACGCAATGCAGAAGTGCGAGACAGCTGCAGGTATATCACACGCTGAAAGAGATAAACTGCAAAACCAGACAGACGAGTTGAAGAAGCAAGTCAAGGCACTACGGAATACATGGCACAGATAAAGGAGAACGAAGAAATCCTACAAACCATTAAATCAGAGCGAGAACTACAGAAAACTAAAATGGAACTTTTCCAAAACAAACCAGCAGAAGCCATACAAGAAACCACAGAGAAACCGTAAGATGAAAACCAAGAGACCGAGTCCTTACCGCAAGCTAAAGCCAGCAGCCCAACCACGACGCCCAAGAGGGAACCACTATCCCGTCAGATCACTAAAGGGGGCACAGAATACTCACTTCCACTTACCCTGGTGGAGTGCAAAGAAACGGTTAGCAGAGTGGAACTCAAGCGCAAGGAATTCAGAAGGCACTGGGGAAAAAAAAAGAAAAGAAGAAGCCCAAGAAATTCAAGGGGAAACCGATGGAATACCCAGTCTTATACTTTGACTGTGAGACCGACTTCGAGTACTATATAGATGACAGTAAAATCGTCCCATGGATGAAATTGGAGGAAGAAATCTTAAGGCAGCAGATACTTAACAAACGCGACAGTAAAAACAGGCGCAAGGAGGAAAATGACAACATCGAAAATCTTCTATGGACAATACACAAATAAGGAGGCAAACAGACCAAATAAAAAGTCTTTATAAGTATCTACAACAGGTAGCAGCGAAACGCCGGGCATTGAGAGCCATGACTTCTGCCCTATGCGACGCCTTGGGCTCAAGAGGAAAGACTAACTAACTAATGAGGACTGCACCCAGCCAAGGCAGACAAGCCAGGAGCCTGCACCAACAAAGAAAACCACAAGAGGAGACAGGCACAAAGGATAGCCGCCGACTTACCCCCCAGCTGACTTCACAGACACAAAAGCCGATATAACCGGTCCGGGTCAGGACCAGCTCGTAAGAGCGCACAAGACAAGAATCAGGGTGAATAAATCCACAATGACCACGGACCTCAACAATAACCACAGCTGAAAGAAGCAGGTTGATCGAGGCCGAATTTGGAATGTTTGTTTTTCAAGTCAATCAAGCAAGCTGTAAAGTGCATTTGACATATGGCTCTACACCCATGTTTGTATACAGCAGTCGGCACTCAGTGGGTGATGTTTTCCGTACTACACCAGCCGCCTTTAACACCTACATCACATCGTGGTACTCATTTCAACCTGTGTCGACCCGAAAACCCAGGTCAATTTAAACATCAAAAACTCTAATCCTCCACTACCAGCCTTGTGGCAAAGGCGTTACGAAGGCAATTCGTTCGAAACGCAGCTGCGAGCAATTTGGAAGCAGACCGCCGTGCGCTGGTTTTTGTACAGTGGTATGAGTGTTGGTCGTACAGAAAGCAATGGAAAACTAATGAACGTAAACTTGCCAAGAAATAAAAAAATAAAAAAAACAGCCCGAAAGATAATGCTGGGTTGGCTGCGACGTCATGTACGTTTATGTACTTTCTTTAACTAACTTGATTTTCCAACCATTGAAGGCAGAATACAAGTTTGCAGAGCACGCGCAAGAGTTAACGCAAACACACAACATCCACTGCATAGTGAAATTATGAAGGTGGGGGGCAACAGTTTAAAAAGAGGACGGTCGTGGATGGGTCAAGCCGAAGACATTCTTCAACAGGTGTGTTCACTTGAAGACTTAGAACCTGGCGAGGAGTGGGTACAAGTGTCAACAGATTTCTGCACATCCTTTTCAGTTTGCATCCAACTAGACAGAAAATGCAGACAAGAAAATCCGGCTGCTGTGGAGGCTAAAGTACTAGCGTTGATTTTCGAGAATTCGCTAGACGGTGACGCGGTCATCTACACAGATGGGTCGGTCATCCGACATGTGAGAAGCTCATGGGCCTTTACAGCTCGGGCCGGAGGGAGAATTGTGAAGGAGGGCACTGGTGCTTTCACTGAAACCACAAGTAGCCTGGCTATGGAAGTCATGGCAGTAAGTAAAGCAATAACATGGCTCGAGACACAGACATTCACTAGGGCATGTTTCCTTAGCGACTCAATGAACATGATCAAGAGGATAGAGATGGGGTGGATCCGAAGAGAATGGTTGCTGCCTTTGGAGCGGTCTCGACTGGCAAAGATTAGTTTCATCTTCGTACTAGGGCATGCGGGAGTACAAGGAAATGAGCGGGCTGACAAGCTCGCAGGTGAGGCTACGGTGGAGGGCCGGCGCGCCATGGACCAGGCTGACATTCTGAATGCTCTACGAGAAGTAAGACTTTTGCGTGAACCAAGTGATGACTGTTAATCTACAACCATGGCCAGACTGCGAGAACAGCAAATTAAAAGAGGGGTGGCCAAACAAGAACACTACGCAGGAAGCCAAAAAAGATTAATAAACCAACACAGAACTGGTGTCATTAGCCGCTACACGCTACGGGATTTGCCGAGAAGGGGATCCGAGCACTTATGGACTGAATGGTTCGATGTGCAATGAGGATTATCTTTCGGCTAACTAACTAACTAACTAAACCTCCCCTATGTTTATTGAACCCTAACCACCAGGCAGGCAGACGAGCATTGAGGATATTATGGCCATGAAAACGCTAAGACAGAAGAACTGACAAAGAATTACTTCATTCATTCATTCATTCATTCATTCATTCATTCATTCATTCATTCATTCATTCAGTAGCATGTCCTTTACAGAACCTAGCTCTCTTAACAATTTTCCGGGAAACCTCTCGATCATAAGCAAGATGTCCCGCGTCCGATACACCCATCTGGAGATCATCTGCCGCATCATGCGCCCATCTTCTCTTTGGTCTTCCTCTTTCTGTCTTCCCGGACATATACTTCTGAATTATTGTTCTCTCCAAACTTTCATGATATCATATACAGCGGGCTGTAATGAGAGTGGCGTATTGCAAATTGCTTGATACACGCTGATGATGATAATGCTGATGTGTGCGTCTGTGCATGTGTGTGCTCAAAGCTAAAGGTTTTCTAACAACATTCATACGACAGACACACAAATCACATGAACTCAACGCGCGTGTGTCTTACCTTTCTCTTGTTTCGTCCCCTAATATCTTCGATGTTGATATGGCATCCTGGCCGGCGAGCCCCCCAGATGCGCCAAGCTATCCGGCAGTAGCAGAAGGTGATGACCACCAGCGGAAGAAGATACTGCACGCTGACCAGCAAAGCATTGTAGTAGAGCGGAAACTCGGTCCATTCATCGGGCGTGTGCAGTGAACACAACGGTTTGAGGGAGTTTCCTTCTTGGATGTAGTCCACCCAGTAAAACTGTTGAACCGGCACTGCCGCCCCAGTGCCCACTGTCCAGATGACGCTAATGATGATGGCGGCCGATCTCTTGGAGCAGCCGGCCTTGAAAGGGTGTATGACCGCGATGTAACGATCGACAGCAATAACGGCTAGTGTGAAGATACTGACGTTAACACTAATCACCTGGACAAATGGCGCTAATGAGCACATGAAGTTGGCCAACACCCATCGCTGAAGCAATGCAGCCTGAAACTAAAATGCAAACTGCTGTTAATTTACAGGCGCATATATTAGTAAAAAGTAAGTGAGCGAGTTTTTAGTTTTATTTTGCGCTCTCTCACTTTAAATTCAAGAGTAGTCCGTACACACTGGACTGACTTTTGCTTGTCAATTATCTTTCCCTATTACTGGACTCACTTGCCATCGGGCGAACTCACTCCGACTTCAGAGGTACTTGCAATTTACGTCCCCAAGTCAAGGACGAGATGTCAACGTTTTAGTCCAGCTGTCCGGCGTAGGGGTTGAACCCCTTACCTCGGCATCAGCACACAGGATGTTTAAGAACATTGTTGTTATCCATACTGCCATTTTGACCTCCAGTGAAAGGATTTAAAAGGATAAAAATGCAAGAGGTTCGACTTCATCGCTTTTATTTAAAAAAAAAAAAAGCTCGGCCTCTTTCCGCACGGCGTCCTGAAGAGATCTTCGCACAAAGCACAAAGCACATACGCCGTAGCTCCAGCAACGACCTCCCATTTGTCTCCGAGAAAATTGCACTCGTGAACTGAGCGGCGTGACCCGGAATCGAACCCATAGCCTTCGTAATACTAGGGAGGTAACGTAACAACTTCGCCACGGACACTCTCTAAGAAAGTAAAAACAGTCCATGTAATGTTAACTTAATGACATGTTGAATGGCGATAGCTCTTTTACATATCTTGAAGCTCACTGAGTATGTGAGACCAGTTTAATATGTTAGACGCTGTCGGCATTTAACAGGTAATTCAGTCAATACCACATGGGTCGCCTTGACTTTCCATGTAATTTTCTGGTACCCATTTCGGCAGGACAGACCTGGGAACCAATTTCAACTTTAAAATGTCTGCCTCTATGGGGACTTAAACACACGACAACAGGACCCACAGGCAAGCCTGTTGGCCACTGTGCTTCCTCTACTTCCCATATCAGATCACGGGTCAACCAGTAGTATAGCATGTGGGCCTAGGACCAAATTCCCTAGTGTGTTTTATGACATGCAAAAGGGCTTTACTTGCTTGAATGAGTACTTTTCCTACTGGACATTGGGAGAGAGACTTCTGGCAATCTCATCTCATTTTGTAGAGACCAGCATGGCCGAATGGATAAGAACGCTAGCTCTTACTTCCGGTGTGCTGATGGCGAGGTAGCGGGTTCAACCGTAGATAGTTCAGTTGGACTAAAATGTTGACTTATCATTCTTGACTTGGGGACGTAAATTACAAGTTCGTGAGAAGCCGGAGTGGGTTTGCCTGATGGCAAGGGACACTGGTAATGGGGAAAGCTATCCCACAAGCAAAAATTATTTCAGTGTGGACAATGCACGAGTTAAAAGTGACATTGCATCTTTCCCCCTTGTAGTTTGCGGTGTCGAGATGAAGCATAAACAGTGGGAGAATGCCCGTCTATCACCTCATCTTGTCCCTCTTGTTCCTTGCGGTGTCGAGATGAAGCATAAACAGCGGAAGAATGCCCGTCCATCATCTCATCTTGTCTCTCTTGTTCCTTGCGGTGTCGAGGAGAAGCATAAACAGCGGAAGAATGCCCGTCCATCATCTCATCTTGTCCCTCTTGTTCCTTGCGGTGTCGAGATGAAGCATAAACAGCGGAAGAATGCCCGTCCATCATCTCATCTTGTCTCTCTTGTTCCTTGCGGTGTCGAGGAGAAGCATAAACAGCGGAAGAATGCCCGTCCATCATCTCATCTTGTCCCTCTTGTTCCTTGCGGTGTCGAGGAGAAGCATAAACAGCGGGAGAATGCCCGTCCATCATCTCATCTTGTCCCTCTTGTTCCTTGCGGTGTCGAGGACAAGCATAAACAGCGGGAGAATGCCCGTCTATCATCTCATCTTGTTCCTCCTGTACATTGCGGTGTCTAGGTGAAGTAAAAACAGCGGAAGAATGCCCGTCCATCATCTCACCTTGTTCCTCTTGTAGCTTGCGGTGTCGTGGTGAAGCATAAACAGCGGGGGAGTGCTCGTTTATTGGCTGTGATTCATTCTTTTTTCTTGGAGCCTGCTTGCTTGTTCTGTCACAGATTAAAAATGTTTTGCATATCCTTTTCAGGATATCGCTGTTAACATCAGCATCTTTCATCTGATTGTTGATTTCTTGGCAAGATCATGCACAGTAGTTTGCCATTGCTTTCTGACCGACCGGCTCCATACTCTCATATGTCACTGGCGCTACTCGAACCGCTTCCAATTCTCGTGCGCTCACGTCAACCACGAGAATATTCGGGGTTACGGAGAAAGCTGCTAACCTCTCGACCAGGGAGACCGGCTGTCACAGATTAAGGACAGTAAAATCTGACCAAAGGGATTCCGTCCCCCTTGGCAAGCCAGAACTCCGTTAACTTTGAAATTTCTGAGCACTGCAGTGAATCCACCGCATGCGCAGCTGTATAAAGGTTGGGCATAAATGGGAGCCCACGAAACATTTAAAATAAAAAGCCAGCTTGCTCGCAAGATGAAACAAAACAGATCTATCCTCAGTGATTTCGTATGCAGACAATCAGATACAACGCCAAGAGGCAACACTGGAGGATAACTAAGCTCAAGATATAATCTCTTAAATTCTGGAGTTTGGCCTCTGTAGCCTTTTAGAGAT
Organism: Cepaea hortensis; assembly: GCA_963921405.1. Classification (NCBI taxonomy): domain Eukaryota; kingdom Metazoa; phylum Mollusca; class Gastropoda; order Stylommatophora; family Helicidae; genus Cepaea; species Cepaea hortensis. The sequence continues at coordinate 19,889,529 of OY992883.1, forward strand.
GCAATATTGCTGCATCTAGTGTTGCTTGCTGCAATAAAGTTGTCATTCTGAGCGGGGAAGAAACAGCCAGACATCTCACGATCATGGTTGCCCTATCTACACCGCGGTAAATGTCCTATTTAACGCCAGTATCTTCTCTTCACCTCTCGATTGACTGGGATTTATTTACTTCTCTCCGTGAGCTCTGCGTTGGTGTTTCGGTCATACCATTTTATTCACACTATACTGCCCAGGCACCAATTAGTGAATACTACTACTACTTCTAGTCTACTACGACCAGCACTACTGCTACTACTATTACTACTACAACTATGACCACCACCATCACTACTACTACAAATGCTGCTACTACTACTACTACTACTACCACTACTTCCATTACCACAACAACAACAACTACAACTTTGACCACAAATAGAACTACTGCCTAAACTACTACTATTACTACTGTTGCTACTAGTCCTACTACAACTATGACCACCACCACCATCAATAATAATAATAATAATAATAATAATAATAATAATAATAATAATAATAATAATACCACTACTACTACTGTCATTACCACTTCTACCACAACAGCAACAACAACAACTACAACCACTAATCGTTACCTGAAAGGGTATAGAGAAGAGTCCAATGATAACGTCAGCTACCGCCAAGTTGGATATGAAGATGTTGGTAACTGTATGCATGCGCATGTTCTTGACGATGACCAGAATCACCAAGCCATTGCCAATCACCGTCAGAACTGAGATGGATCCGTATAGAAAAGCCAACAAACAAATTAATCCTGTGGGAACATCGTACGGATACATGAAACTTTCGTTCCCTTGAATTCCATTACCATCAATAGTGCTGTTACTGAAGAGGTTGTCGTAGCTGGAATTACTGTTGTTAACGGTTTTTGTAATGATAATAATGGCGGATTGCTCAGCGATGGCCGCGGATTCAGCCCTGTTGTCACGGTAAACATCGGCCATATTGGTGGTTGTAGTTCCGGTGTTAATTTTGATTCTGTATCCACATTGTACGATCCATTAACACTGGGTATTGAAATAAATACTTGCTGAATTTCATATGGACAACATCATGGACTCATTTTAACCACTGGTTAGCATCCGATACTTCGATATTTTAATTAACATTTAACACAATCCTGAGAAATACTTAATTGGAAATACAATATCAATAAACTATGTATAGTGATGACAAACAGTTAACACAATTCGGAGAAATACTTCATTGAACATAAAGTATCAATAAACTGCGTATAGTGATGACAAACCGTTAACACAAGCCCTAGAAATACTTCACTGACCATAAAATATCAATAAATTTGAGTATAAAGTTGACATTCCGAGGCATATCCTGTGGAACTGTATAACAAGAAATCCCGTATGTTAGGTTGATGTTTGTGCAACATCAAGTCGATCGTCATAGACTGAGTAAAGTTGATGGTTGTAACAGTTTAAGCAGGTGGTTAGGTAGCATAACTTGATCCTCAAATACACATACATATCCCAACTAACTATCGGAAATGACGATTGATATTTCTTGGCAGACGTTGTTACGGAATGTTAATAACTAGCACTGTTTACAAGAGTTGATTTTTATGCTTTACATAACGTCTCATTCAACGCCAATATATTAGGTTGTTTGTAGTTTTCAGGCTAATTTTACCTTCAGTAATTTGCCATTATTTTTTGAACGGCCGATGCCAATAACATTGTGAAAATCAAAGCAAGGAGGTTGGCTTCTAAATCGTGACCCTTCGAACCTGAAATGTCGAGAGTGTGGAACTGCGTCCACTGCACCTAAAATTCACAGTTTAAGTTGATGATCGTTTCATTTGATGCTGCTATTTGTAATTCTCGTCACCCTTTTGATATCATAGATATTTGCTTGTAGTAATGGCAAATTGTTGCTTCGCCCACTAGAACATTCTGAAATAGAAGTAAAAACAAATGTAAAGTGGAATCAGCGACAACGTTGTAATTATACGAGGGGGAGTCAATAAGTAAGTCACAAATGTCTGTAGAAAAGTAACTAAATATGATAACAACTTGAAACCAGTTTATTTTTATACATACATTGTTCCTTTATTTCTGAACATAATTTCCACCAGCATTGATACACTTATCCTATCCTTTTACAGTCCTCCCAAACCAGCTGCTTAGGCCAGCGTTCTCTGTTTTCTAAACCACGTTTTCACTTCACATTCAATTACGGCGTCATTCGCAAAATGTCTCCAACCAAGGTAGGTTTTCAGTTGACCAAAAAGGTGGAAATCGCTCGGGGCTAAGTCGGAGTTGTAAGGTGGATGTTCCAGAACTTCCCACATTAGTTGGTTAATTTTCTCCTGAGTTAATCCAGTCGTATGTGGTCTGGCATTGTCATGAAGAAGCAACAGTCAGCAGTCCTGGAAATTTCAATCGATCATGCATTATACGGTATGCTGAACCACGTGAGCACCCTATTGCAGATGCTACAGAGTCTTTTGTTACTCGCCTATCACCTCTAATCATCTCCTCCACCTGCTGCACGGATGCTTCTGTTGCAGTCTCAACAGGACGACCAGATTGGATTTCATCAAACATTTTAGAACGTTCTTGAGACAAATTTTCTACCCATCTATGCACCTCTGTACGGGACAAACATTTGTCAGCATAAACGGGAAGCATTTTCTTATGAATTTCCTTTGCAGGCAGTCCTTTTGCCCACACAAAATGCACAACAGCACGTTGCTCTTTGGTTGTATACTCCCTAAGTACAGTCGCCATTTTGTTTATGCGCTGCGCATGCGCATGAGACACCTAGCGCCACCTGACGAAAGGGAATATAAAGTTCGATGTTGCTGTCACCTAATGACACCTGCAGAAAAACCAACTACATTTACCTGCCATCCCGCAGAACTGTGTGACTTACATATTGACTCGCCCTCGTGTGATTAAATATATGGTGTTAATGTATGATATAACTGAACAAAACATAGTGTTTCTGAAGATTGTTAAATAGTATGGTTCATTGGTTCGTTAGCTCGTTCGTTCCTTAATTCGTCCATCCGTTCATTCGTTTGTTCATTCGTTGTTTTGTTGGCTGCATGGTTGGTTGGTTATTTGATTGGTTAATTTGATAGTTATTTAGTTGTTTGATTGTTTAGTTAGTTGATTGGTTGGCAGGTTGGTTGGTTGGTTGGTTGGTTGGTTGGTTGGTTGGTTGATTAACTCGTTGATTAAGTTGAGTTAAGTTGAATTGAGTTAAGAACCGACATTACTGCACTCAGGACATTCCCATACGTGCTCCGTCCCCTCGTTCAACAGCCAGCAAAGAGAACTGGTTGATTAATTTGATAGGTGGTTAATTGATGGTTAGTTAGTTGATTGGATAGTTATATGATTGATTGGTTGGTTAGTTAGTTAGTTATATCGTTGGTTGATAGGTTGGTTGGTTTGCTAGTTAGTTGATTGTTGGGTTGATTGGTTGATTAGCTTAATAGGTAGGTATTTGATTGTTTTGTTAATTAGTTAGCTGGTTAGTTAATTGGTTGGTTGATTGGTTGGTTGGCTGGTTGGCTAGTTCGACTGGTACTTAGTTAGTTAGTTGGTTAGTTAGTTAGTTAGTTAGTTAGTTAGTTAGTTAGTTAGTTAGTTTGTTGGCTGGTTGGTTGACTGGTTGACTGGTTGGCTAGTTGATGGATAGTTAATTGGTTGGTTAGTTAGTTGGTTTATTGGTTGGATGGTTGGTTGTTTTGTTCCGTGATGAAGTGGTTACGCTGCACTCAGTCGCAGATTAGTCTTCCGTTCACGAGTGCCTTTTTTCGGAGACTCCTGGGGGTCGTCGCTGGAGCTACGGAGTTCGTGCTTGTGCGACGCTTTCCGCTCTACGGAAAGAGACTGATCCATATGGGATAAAACCCCGGTGCAATGAAGTCGACCCTGTCGACTTTTAATCGACTTTCATAAGCCTTCTATACGCTAGAGCTGGGGGAGAGGAGGTGGGGGGGGGGGGGGGGGGTGGAGAGAAGACTGAGTAAGATGGGGAAACATCCGGTACACTGACGTAGATCGTCTTGTAACGACAGGTTGGCTTGTTGGCTAGTTTACTGATTGGTTAGTTGGTTGACTGGTTGATTGATTGACTGACTGGTTGGTTGGTTGAACAGTTGATTGGTTGTTTTGTTGGTTGACTAGTTGTTTGATTGGTTGGTTGACTGGTTGGTTGATTGATTGACTGGTTGGTTGGTTGAACAGTTGATTGGTTGTTTGGTTGGTTGACTAGTTGTTTGATTGGTTGGTTGACTAGTTGGTTGGTTGGTTGACTGGTCAGTTGATTGGTTGGTTGGTTGATAGGTTTATTGACTGGCTTATTTGTTGATCGATTGGTTAGTTGGTTGGTGTTTTGGTTGGTTTATGGATAAATGGTTGGTTAGATAGTTGTAATTCCTTTTAAAGATGATTTGTTGTGACTTCCTTGGAGAAATAATTGATTTTTTGTGAATCCTGTGGACAATGATTAGCTGATTATGCGGACTGTTGTGTTGGCATTCTGGCAGCGGCCTTATCCATGTATGCCTGTGCGTGCTGTTTGTTCGCCGGGACTGCTGTCTGTTCCACTTTTCACATGCGATATTGAGGTGTATTTTGTGTGATATTCACTGACACAGGAACGGAGCAATATGGGGTGTCCCATTACCGTGAAGTTGGAACCGCGACTAACGACTAACGAATTCTATGGAATCGTGTTGGTTGTTTGTGAATTCTCCATGACACTGAATGTTGAATCTTAAGCCTGATGCATTGATGTTTAGGTTGCTTTAGCTGTGATAATAGATTACACAAACCAGAGTGAAGTTAATGAAGAGATTGTTCTCTCCATTCAGTAGAGACCTTCCGTCTACAGACGGACTGTGTTGAAGAGCCCTCCTTTCACTACACAGGCTCAAAGCCTAAGGATTGTTTTAAAAGGTTTGCAAGGCAAAAGGATCAACTTCATTGCCACAGGTTTTATCAGATATAGTAGGGTATCTTTTCGCAGGGCGACCTGCCGAATGTGACGAACAAGTCACGAACTCCTTAGCTTTAGCGACGACCCCAAGGAGTCTCAGAGAAAAATGCACTCGTGAACCGAACGACATAGACCGGAATCAAACCAACAACCTCGGGAGGCCGAGGCAGACGGCGTAATCACTGAGCCAATGAATCACCCCAGCATAAGTAGTGTTTCAGGGGGTAAAGGCGAGCTAGAAATTGTACCCCATCTAACTCGGTCCCTCCTCACAGAACGACACGCCACCTGCCAAGAACTCCGCACATAGTACGGTCTCAGTAGCTCCCACGATGACTCTTCAGGGTCTCCTGAAAATTGTACTGGTCATCTCAATGACGCAATCCGAAAACGAACCGACATCCTTCAGAGCGCGAAGCAAACGGCTAAACCACTAACCCGCGAAGATCTAAGAAGGCTGAGGGGTATTCAATCTGATACTGAAGCGTGCCATCTGAAGAGAGGCAAGCGTCAGTTTTGCATCGTTAGCCAGTCTAAGGAGGTCCAATTTGTGGAGGCACCACGAAGAGTCGTTTCGGTGTCTTGGTCATTGGGGGACCTGCTCCTTGTCAAGAGCCTGGGTTATATAACATCAGCTATTTACTAGAGGTCCGGGTGCGCTAACGGAGTCGAGAGCGAACTGTACTTGTAATGTTAAGAGCACAGTCGGAGACGGTTTCAATGCCCTAGCTCGTCGCTTGCCGAAGTCAGGGAAAGATGTGTCACCTATTCCTTCTTGCTCTCAGACCTGCAAAATGTGATGGTCACATCACATCACAAACCCATAACAGGAAAATGCTTGGGGACAATTTATGTTTAGTTATTAAACAACAGGAGCCCGGGTGGTGAGATAGTTAGTTTGTTTGTTTGCCAGGGCAATGTTCCGGGTTCGCCCCACAGCAATGGCGTGCATTTTGTTAGGATCAAAACGCCACAGCGACCGGAGTGTCAAAAAAATAAGAAATTGGTACCTGATAATTTTTAGAATTTTCTATAAACAAACGGCGACTAAGGAAAGAAACATGCCACCCCACCTATAATATTCTAAAGTCTATCTGTTCACATGGTAATTTGCAAGAGTACTAGATGTATATGCTAGACTTTTAATTATAGTTGTTCATTGGCCGACTGCGCCGATACACCGACCTCGTGCTGATATTGTAAGCCATTATATAGATATGTAAAGGGTTCATTTAAACGCCTTGAGACCTAATGCGACAAACCTGGACAATGACAGAAACAGAGAAAAGACAAACTACAACAACGGAAATGCAGCTCCTGGGAAGAATACTCAATGTAACAAGTAGAGAGAAAATGAAATCATGACTTTAGAAATAAAAAGGGGGAGGGGGTTGGGGGGATTTAGCAGCGCTAGATTTCATCATAAAACAGCAAGTTAAATGATTCGGTCATATTACTAGGCTACCAGCTAACAGTATACCACAACAAGCAATGATGTACAGACCACACGGAACCAGAAGAAGAGATTAACCATGTAAACCATGGACAGAGGAAATAACAGAATCCACAGGAATCACGATATGTGAAGCCCATAAAGGGCCATTCTCCCGCTGTTTAAACTTCACCTCGACACCGCAAGGTACAAGCGGAACAAGATGAGATGAGATAAAAACGCCTATAGGTCTATAAAACATTGTATGTGGTTACCACCATACACCCACTACTCCAACAACATGTAGACCAGTCCTTTATCTCACTTCACCATGTAATTTTAGAACTGTGAAAGCACACACATATTCTACCGACATAATCGGACCCAATTATCCCACGCGAACCTCTAATTAGCATTCGGTGAGACAGGAGGGAAAATACCATGTTTTCTGGCTTACGATGACAAGCTAGGTGGGGCGCGTGTCATCTCCAATCAATTCCTAGCCAGGCAGTCTCGGCAGGTTATCGCCCGGACAGATGGGAATTAGATTGTCGCAGTGTTTCCACTTCTAGGGCAGCGAGATGAGGTTGATAAAACTGCTGTTTTATCCACTGTTTTAGATATTTGGCTTGGAGGAGTGGATTCCGTGGGCGTCGTCTGTTTAATACACATCAAGTTTGATCTTCTTCTTCTTCTTCTTCTTCTTCTTCTTCTTCTTCTTCTTCTTCTTCTTCTTCTTCTTCTTCTTCTTCTTCTTCTTCTTCTTCTTCTTCTTCTTCTTCTTCTTTGTCATCATAATCATCACCATCATCATCATTACTTGCTGCTGCTGCTTCTTCTTCTTCTTCTTCTTCTTCTTCTTCTTCTTCTTCTTCTTCTTCTTCTTCTTCTTCTTCTTCTTCTTCTTCTTCATCTTCATCATCATCACCATCATCATTATCATTATTGTCATCATCATTTGCCTCTTCTTCTTCTTCATCTCCTCTATCATCATCATCATCATCATCATCATCATCATCATCATCATCATCATCATCATAATCATCATCATCATCATCATCATCATCAACATCATAATAATTATTTTCTTCTTCTTCTTCTTCTTCTTCTTCTTCTTCTTCTTCTTCTTCTTCTTCTTCTTCTTCTTCTTCTTCTTCTTCTTCTTCTTCTTCTTCGTCTTCTTCTTCTTCTTCTTCTTCTTCTTCTTCTTCTTCTTCTTCTTCTTCTTCTTCTTCTTCTTCTTCTTCTTCTTCATCTTCATCATCATCAACATCAATATGATGAACTTCTTCGTTTCCCTTCTTGTGTTTAGTTCCCCTTTGTTATTATTAGTTCCTTGCTTGTTTGTTTGTTTAGTTATCTTTGCTTTTCTTTAGTTCATTTTTGTTTGTTTGTTTGTTTAGTCCCCATTTTCTGCGTGGCGGAGAGGTTTAACGCGCACAAACTATCTCGTCTGGTGGTATTGTAGTGGGTTTGTTCCACACACCATTTGGCGAACCCACTCCGACTTCTGGGCTACTTTTAATGTACGTTCACAGGTCAGAACGAAAAGTCAACATGCGATACACAAGAAATCCTAACAACCAAGCGACTTACATAGGTAGAGTGGAAATACAATTAGCATATCGGAGAAGCCTAACATATACCAGTGTGGGTGAAAAAGAGAGTTAATCATTCTTCCGGAATCCCTGTTAAGTCGACAGGTCATACAACTTCGAAGTTGAATATCATGGAACATTTGCTTATTTGCAATCACAGAGTTAACAAACAGTATGCATTTCCTATACTGTATTCTACGAACAATAATCAATTCCTCAAATATATCGAAGCATTATCGATTAGACGATTCTAGCTGTTGCTATGCAAACAGAAGGACTTACTTATATATCGCCATTATACCGCGGGGATAACATGCTCTACTGTCAAAAACTGTCATTTACTGCCAATATAGTACCTTGCGGTGTATGGCAAGGTGGGGGGGGGGGGGATATTGAGCCTGAGGAATTAAGGCCGCCTGGCTATCGCAGTCACCGCGAACTGTGCAGGTTAGAGTTTTCGTTTTGCCCCGACAGAAAAAAAATTCCACACCTTACCGGGGATTTGAACCCGGGTATCCCGAAGGAGAATCCGGCATTCTAGACACTCCGCCAGCCGCTCTACATGCGAACAATATCCGTGACTATGTGTTTAGTATTTCAACCAAAGTATTATTCGTTCATTCACTTCATATGATTTATAACTCTGCGGTAAGCATCTGACGAGATATAGCGAAATATGCCAGGCAAGAAATCGTGCAATATATTGTTTATGTCTTCTGTGTTTAAATTTGCTAGATAAAACAAACGTGCTGTTTGTCCTTGGTATTAGCTGGAGGGTTTATAATTATTGACAAATACAAATTCCTTCAACATATTGGATAGTACAGTCAAACCTATGTTTTCGTCGATAAACATTCGACGAAACTCGAAACTGACGAAAACCGAGGCAATTATCTCCATAAGAATCAATCTAAATCTAATTAATTCGTTCTAAACACTCCAAAATGCATACCAAAAACACATTTTATAGAGAATAAATATAGTGTTTAATACTATTTATCGGCCCCAGACGTGTCCGAACTCGCAACTTCACACTGCCTAGTAATACAATGTATGCCTGTGCGCCCCTTGAATTTTTCAAACCATAATCATTTAAATCACTAAGTACACTATAGTCTGTCTACTTTTGTCTGCCCCAATATAAAATTCCATATCTCAGTAACCAACTGAGGGAAAATTATGAGATTTAGCATTTAACCTTATTATTATGTCCACCCAACAACAAAAAATTTTGTTCTGGAGATTGTACAGCAGATTTCAAAGTTTATTTATATACGGTATATAATTTACGGGTCAGAGATGAAGTACACATTATTAAAGGTATTACGTCTTCACACGGAAACATTAGCGTTGAATAGTTAATTTTCTCGTAGGACACGAGATTGGCTTTATGACAACAGCCTCTCGTAGTGGAACAGGGAGTGTTCAGATGTGTTGTCAATAATGGGGTGCTTTCATGACACCTGATTATTTTTTTTTAAATATTACCATTTATCGCCAACATCTGAATATGTGAAAATTGTTGAATGAGATTGAATGTGAAATTGTGTACACTTCACAGCATCACTATGAAGTTGTATACATATTTTTTTCAAGAAGCTGATCACAGGAAACTGTTTCATATGCTATTACAAATCCCGAGAAAAGAACAGTGCATGCATTGGGTGTAAGTAAACGGTCATTTCGTCGATTGGTGCTGGAATTTGGAATGAAACCACCACGCAATAAGCAAACGGTATGTAGAAAGGCAATTGTAGACAGCTTGACAAGGATGTCATAAGGCGAGCTATTATTAAAATGCTGAATACCAAAGAAACTGTGACTGTAAGAAAAGGGAGGGTTTGGTTGAGAAAGAACAATGACATAGAGCTATCCAAGACAACTTTGTAGAAAATTATAAGGAAACTAGGCTTCACGTTTAGAAAGTACAATTTAGGTCATCATCATCATCAAGTGACCTGCCAGCTGGCGTAGACGTTCATGGCTCGCCACAGATCTCGGTCTTTGGATTTCTGGATCAACTCTGCTGCTGATATTCCTCCGTGCCACCGTCTCAATCCATCCAGCATCATTTCTCATGGTCTGCCTCTGCCTCTCTTCCCCTCGATCTTTCCAGTTGTCACGATGTTCTCCAATGCCTCTCTTCTCATTACATGACCAAAGAAAGCTGTTTGTCTCTTTCTTATTGATGTATACAATGTTCTAGTTTCATTAGCCTGTTTCAGGCAGTCGTCGTTAGTTACTCTGGCAGTCCAAGGAATTCTCAACATTCGTCTCAGGAACCACATCTCTGTTGTTTCTAATTTCTTCTTAATTTGTTCATTTACATTCCAAGATTCACTGCCATACAGCAAAACTGGTTCTATATAGCATTTTAGCACTCTCTTTCTTACACTCAGTGATAGTGACTTATTGCACAAGATACTCTTCATTTTCTGAAATGCGGCTTTTGCCTGCCCCATTCTGCTCCTAATCTCTGTTGTACATCTTCCATCTGATGTTATAAATGTCCCTAGGTATCTAAAATTGTCCACTTGGTTAAGGATTTTCCCTTCTATTTCTATGTCACATTTTGGTGTCCCCATTTTCTTTGATATCACCATTGTTACTGTTTTCTTGATATTCAAGGACAGTCCTTTCTGTGCACTCTCTGTTACTACACTGTCCAGCAATTGTTGTAGGTCTGTTGCATTATCCGCTACCAATACTGTGTCATCTGCATAGCGTATATTGTTTATATTATATCCTCCGATTAGTATTCCTGGCTTCTCTTTGATCTCTCTCATTATTACTTCGCTATACAGGGAGAAGAGATCGGGTGACAAGACACACCCCTGTCGTACTCCTAGCTTTATCTTTTCGTAACTACCCTCTTTATTTCCCATTTTAATTGCTGCTACTTGGTTCCAGTATATATTCTTTATTATTCTTAAATCTTTCCCATCAATGTTGATATCTTCCAACATTTTAATCAGCTCATCATGTTTTACTTTATCAAATGCCTTAGTATAATCTATGAAGCATAAATATGTGTCTTTCTGCTTCTCTATTGACCTTTCTATTAGTGTCCGTAATGTATATATTGCATTCTTTGTGCCCTTTCCTTCCACAAATCCATACTGTTCTTCACTAATTTCCATTTTTATTTTCTTTCTGGTTCTTCTCATTATGATTCTGAGCAGAAGTTTAGTGATATGGTTTATTAGGTTAATTGTGCGAAAATCTTCACATTCAATTGCTCCTGGTCTTTTTGGTATAGCTATGAATACAGATTTCAGCATATCACTGGGTAGATATCCACTGCTGTAAATATCATTTAACATTTTGGTTAATATATCTACTCCAAATTATCCCAATACTTCTAATTTTTCTATTGTGATTTCATCTGGCCCAGCTGTTTTTCCTTTCTTCATATATTTCATAGCGTCAGCGACTTCTTCTTTAAGAATAGGTGGACCTTCTAAGTTACTTTCTTCTGTTAATTCTTCCCTTTCCCCATCACATAATTCTTTTATATACTCATTCCACCTCTTCATTATATCATCTTCCTCTAATAATATCTTTCCTGTTTTTGATTTCAAACATCCTGTATTTATTCTTATTTTTCTTCCCGTGAGCTCATTGATTTGTCTGTGCATATTTTTTGTATCTTAAATGGCATTTAATTCAATTTTTTTGCACTGCTCATTTAACCAACTTTCTTTTGCCTTCCCACATTTATCTTTTATTTCTTTATTTATTCTTGTTTGTCATTTTTACTCTGTTTTCTTTTGTCCATCAGCATTAAGATTTCTTCATTCATCAATTTTTTCTTAGCTATTTGACCTCTCTCCGGTAATATTTCTTTGCTTGTTTGTTGAATGGAGTCCCTTAACATTTCCCATTGTTCATTTATACTCTGTATTTTAGCTATTGCATTGTACCTATTTTTCACAGTCACTATGTATTGTTCTTGAATTTCTTTATCTACTTTCAGAACCTCTTTATTAAGTCTCATGTTCCTAACCATTTGTTTTCCTCTCTTTAATCTTACTTTTATTTGTCCACATAGTGGTACGTGATCACTATTACAGTCGGCGCCAGGCATTGTTTTTACATTAATTAGAGCATTTCTAAATCTTTTATTAATTAGTATGTAGTCAATTTGGTTGCGAATTTTCTGATCAGGGCTTTTCCATGTGTATGGTCGTCTTTTATGGTGTTTAAACCACGTGTTTCCAATTATCATATCATTGATATTTGCCCATTCTATTAGCTTTTCCCCTCTTGTACCTAACCCATAATTCCCCACTACATCCTCCATTTTCCCCTTTCCTACTTTTGCATTAAAATCTCCAAGTATTATTTTTATTTCCTGTGATCCAATTTGAGCCATCGACATTTCTATTTCATCGTAAAAGTGTTGTATTTCTTCATCACTACTGCTTGTTGTTGATGCATATACTTGTATAATATTTATATCTATTGGTTTGCCTTTGATTTTGACCAAAATAACTCTATGTGAAATACACCAGTATCCATTAAGTGACTTCGCTGCTTCTTCGTCAAGTATTATTCCTACACCTTTTTCATGTGTTTCCCCTCCAGAATAAATTATTGTGTGGTTGTCAGCTATAATTTTGCCCGATCCCTTCCATCTCATCTCACTAACGCCTAGTATATTCATATTCATGCTATTCATTTCTCTTAGAACATTGTTCAACTTTCCTAGCTCATTTAATGTCCTAACATTCTATGTTCCTACTCTAAATTTATTTATTTTATTTATGATTTTGCCATCAGTATCTGGATGACGGTCTGGTGTCACCTGTGGCTCATGACTGTCCCTACCGGACGAGGATGTCCTAAGACAGCCATTAACGTCGTTCACTAATTCTGATATGTGTTTTGCCATGAAGTCTTGGGAAGATAATGTGGTGGTTTCCCTTTGCCTTCCACATTCACATGGTGGTCTTTTACCTCTACCTTTAACAGCCATTTCCGACTTTAAGGAAAAGTGAGTGCCCTGCTCTGCTCAGCTGCAGAGTTGTCCACTTATTCCGGTGGATACTCGGTCCCCAGAGCTGTGTTAGCCACACCGTGGTGTGTTTCCATCATCTACCACGGGGAGGTGCAGTTGGGATTTTCCCTTGCTAAAGTTATGGTCTATGACCAAAACTCTCCAGTACTTTTTAGAGGACACAAGTTAGGTAGAAATATAATTTCAAGCGACCGCATTTAGGAGCCATGAGAAGCAAATACCTACGTGAAATAAGGGACATATGCAAAGATAACTATGACATAGAGTATTTGGATGAAGCCTGGATCAATGCGCACCACACAAGTGAAGAGGAGTGGCAATCAGTGGATGGAAAGATAAAGCGATATGTGCCCAGTAGTATAGGACAGCATGTGGTCATAGCCCATGCTGGTAGTACGCATAATGGCTTACTACAAAATGCTGGACTCGTGTTCGTATCAACGCATACAAACAATAGGGATTATCATAATAAGATGAATGGCAATGTATTTAGGGACTGGCTCGAGAATACAGTGCTTCTATCCCTAGATAGACCGTCGTGTCCAATTATGGATAATGCATGATATCACAATGTTGTTGCCCAAGAAGACAAAATACCTACAGCATCGAGCACAAAGGCAGCAATAAAGATATGGCTCCGAATGGAAAACATACCATTTCCAGAAACGTATTTCAAGCTAGAATTGTTTGTCCCTTGTACCACAGACGCCAAAAAGCAAGAAATATCAAATCGACAAGTTGATAGAAGAGCATCGTCATGGGTGCTTGAGACTTCCACCGTACCATTCTCATTTAAACCCTATAGAACTTGTGTGGGCTAACATTAAAGCACAGGTATCAGCTGACAATACTACATTCAAATTGTCTGATGTCAAGATACTAACCAGTCCGCGCTATTAAATATTGATAAAAGTTAGTGGGAAAAAAACATTTAAGAACCATGTGTTGAAAGAGAAGGATGACTATTGGAGAAAGGATGGATTGAATTTTATGCAACCGAACCGAGAGCAGTCATCAATCTACTGAAATCGTGCGACACAGATTAAGGTCTGTTCAGATCGCAGACATTAATCCACAAGCACTCCTACTGGAATATTTTTGCTCCAACTATTCAGAAGAAGAATTGCATGCCCTTAACATGACAGCATTGGCACAAACAATACAACTTGTCAATAGCAACAGTTTGTATTCCACAGTGATGAATTTTCAATCCCGTTAGCCTTCAATGGTGACAAACAACTGGCATTGAAAAAAAAAAGCTCTTGACGCCTCTTGAATATCAACCGAAGAGTAATATTGCTGTGGGAACTGACCTGTTGTGGCATAACATGAAACGTGAGAAGAAACATGTTGTCAAATGAGGGGACAACACACGAACATACGAATCATTCTATAAACTTCAATGAAAAGAGGACCAACATCTTGACCGTTAAGAAGGAAGCCCACTACAGAGACATTCACAGCTATATTCGTCGTGCAAAACAGGTAACCATGTTCCGTCCCAGCAGAGTAGACATTGCACCTACTGCCATACGAACCTGGATACGCCTTATGTCGTCATTCGAACAGGCGGGGCATTACTGTAAAACAAGTTTGTTAGCGAGAAATCACAATAGTCTGTTCAGAAATGAATGCCTTTATTCACCATCAATTTTTATGAAAACTGTCTGTTGCATCATTATGAAAGTGTCCTGCTGTCTTATATAAGGAATATGTCTTTGATAGGTCCAAAGGCAACTTAAATCATCGAAAGCGGCGACATTTCTTTGATGTTTTGGAGAAAATGTAGTGAATTCACGCTAACAAACTAGTCTTACAGTAAAGCACGTCATTTCGGGTAACGACACAAGTACAAGGCGTAGCCAGATTCGTATGGGAGTGGGTACAATAAAAAAAAAAGTTGCTTAAAAGTCGACAGGGTAAACTGCATGGCACCGGGTTTTTATACCATATGGCTCAGTATCTTTCCGCAGCGCAGAAAGCGTCGCACAAAGCACGAACTCCGTAGCTCCAGCGACGACCCTCGGGAGTATCCGAAAAAATGCACTCGTGAAATGAAGGAAGCGGCCCGGAATCAAACATACAACCTTCGGAGCCCGAGTTCGACGGCTTGACCACTTCACCACGTTGACTCCTGTGAGGGGTGCAATGTGTAATATTAGTAAAGATAGAGAATTTACCGAGGCATGGGGTAAATAATGTATAGATTGACAGGAAAGTAGAAGGAATATATTTTTTGCCTTATTTTTCATTTCTTTCTTGTTTCTTCAGCTGCTGGTTAATAATGTGTATACAAGGAGTCATGTTACTAGGATGCATACAGTTTTTTATATTGAGTTCGTGAAAGCTTCCAAATATCTGTGCGTTAATGTGCGTATGGAGTGACCAGAAATGATACAGCAATTTAATCATCATGTGTCAATTTTTAAGGATCTGTTCAGCTGTCTGTGTAGTTTGTTCACACGTACATATGCTTTACAGAATCGCTTTCAGTCTTCGTGAAAGATTGTCTACTCTGCTGTTTACCGTTCAGACTCGGAACATGATTACCTGTTTTGCGCTATGAAAATAGTTGTCAGTGCCACTGTTGTGGGCTTTCTTCCTAACGACCAAGATGTTGGTCCTTTTTTCATTGCAGTTTTATAGATTAATTTGTATGTACGTGTGTTGTCCCCTAATTTGACAACGTGTTTGCTCTCACGTTTCTTGTTATGCCACAATATGTCAGTTTCCAACGCAATATTACTCTTCTCTTGGTATTCAATGCGTTTAGTGTGTATTTTTTTTTTTTCAATACCAGTTGTATGTCACCGCTGAGGGCTTGCGGAATTGAAAATTCATCACTGTGGAATACAAACTGTTGACATTGACATTGTGCTGATGCTATAATGTTTAGCGCCTGCAATTCGTCTGAAAGTTGGAGCAAAATATTCCAGTAAGTGTGCTCGTGGATTAAGGTCTGCGATCTTCCAAGACCTTAATCTGTGTCGGACAATTCCAGTAGATTGATGACTGCTCTCGGTTGCATAAAATTCAATCCATCCTTTCTCCAATAGTCTTCTTCCTCTTTCATCACATGGTCCTCACATTTTATCCAGTAACTTTTATCAATATTTAAATAGCGAAAACTGGGTTAGTATCTTGGCGTCAGACAATTTGAATGTAGTATTGTCAGCTGACACCTGTCCTTTAATGTTAGTCCACACAAGTTCTATAGGGTTTAAATGAGAAGGGTACGGCGGACGTCTCAAGCACCTATGACCATGCTCTTCTATCAACTTGTAGATTTGATATTTCTTGCATTTTTGCGCCTGTTTTACAAGGGACAACCAACAACTGTAGCTTGAAATATGTTTCTGGAAATGGTTTCCCTTCGGAGCCATATCTTTATTGCTTCCTTTGTGCTCGATGCTCTAGATATGTTTTCTTCTTGGGCAACAATATAGTGATATGATGCATTGTCCATGATTAGACAAGGCGGTCTACCAATGGATGGAAGTACTATATTCTCGAGCCAATCTCTAAATGCATTACCATTCATCTCATTATGATAATCCCTATTGTCTGTATGCTTTGATACAAACACGAGTCCAGCGTCCTGTAGTAAGCCATTGGGAGTAATACCAGCATAGGCTATGACCAAACGCTGTCCTTTACTACTGGGCACATATCGCTTTATCGTTCCATCCACTGGTTGCCATTCATCTTCACTTGTGTGGTGCGCATTGATCCACGTCTCATCCAAATACTCTATGTCATAATTTTTTTTGCGCATTTCCCTTATTTCTCATAGGTTTCTGTTTCTCATGGCTCCTAAATGCGGTTGCTCGCAAAGGATATTTCTACCTCCCTTGTACATTCTAAAAGTGAAGCCTCATGTACTTTTAAATTTCCACAAAGTTGTTTTGGATAGCTCAACGTTATTGTTCTTTCTCAACCAAACCCTAAGTTTTCTTACAGTCAATGTTTCTTTGGCACCCAGTATTTTTATAATAGCTCGCCTTATGACATCCTTGTCAAAGCTATCTACAATTGCCTTTCTACCTACCGTTTGCTTATCGCGTGTTGGTTTCATTCCAGATTCTTGCACCCATCGACGAAATGACCGTTTACTCAAACCCAGTGCATGCACTGTTCCTTTTTCAGGATGTGTAACAGTATGAAACAGTTATCTGTGATCAGCTTCTTGACAAAAATATGTGTACAACTTCATAGCAATGCTTTGAAGTGTACAAAATTTCACATTCAATCCCATTGAACAATATTCACACATTCAAATATTAGCTATTAATATTATATTATTGGTAAGATTTATTTATATATTCATTTATGTAATCAAGTATAATGAAAGAGCCCACATTGACGACACCTCTGAACAATCCCATTTAACTGCGCGCCGTTGGTGCCATATCGTGAACCACGAGAAAGTTTTAAACAAACGCACGGATGTGTCTGGGTGAAGGTGTAATATATTTAAAATTATGGACTTAATCTTTGACCCGTAAATTATATACCGCATATAAACAAACATTGAAATCTGCTGTACAATCTCCAGAACAAAATATTTTTTGTTGGGTGGACATAATAATAAGGTTATATGCTAAATCTCATAATTTTCCCTCAGTTGGTTACTGAGATTTGGAATTTTATATTGGGGCAGACAAAAGTAGACAGACTTTAGTTTTTCACCAAAACATCAAAGAAATGTCGCCGCTTTCCATGATTTAAGTTTCTTTCGGACCTATGAAAGACATATTCCTTGGGTGGGGGTAAATATAAGACCGCAGGAAAAATTTCATAAAGATGCAACAGACAGTTTTCAAAATAATTGATCGTGAATGAAGGCATTCATTTCTGGTAATGAGATCGGCATACAACAGACTTACCTTTTCACATACGATTGCCTCCGAAACAGAATCGCCATCTAACTGCTTTTGATTTATCCAAATTAATAATAACTGTTCGACATCTTCAATTGTTTGCGATCTCTGTTTCGTTAGCACATTCATGTCTTTCACTACATTAGCCTCTTTTATTGCTTCCCTTTTCGCTACAAAGAAACTTATCGTGGATGGCGACTTCCCGTACATGCGGCCGATTTCAGCAATCTTAATACCGCTCTCGTATTTTATTATTAGCAAGTGATGCTCTTCTTCTTCTTCTTCAGCGTTCCGAGCCATTGAGGTTCTTTGCTGCAAATACAATCCGTCTCCATTCGTCTCTCTGGTGGACCTTCTCTTGCCAGTCGTTGATTCCAAGTGCTTGTAGGTCTGTACATGTATTATCTCTCCACCGCCTTCTTGGTCTACCTCGGGGTCTGCGGTCATTTATTTCCTGAGTGTAAGCGAGTTTTGTTTCCCTATTATCTTCCATTCTTTCTATATGCCCCAGCCATTGTAGTCTATTAGCCTTCATGATACCAGTGATTAGCGGGGACTTAAACAGATCATAAATGTCTTTGTTACTTCTTCTTTTCCACTCTCCACTTTGTGTATCCCTAATGGGTCCAAAGATGCGTCTTAAAATTTTGTTCTCAAAGGTTTGTAACAAGGCTTCGTCTCCTTTCGTTGTACTCCAGGTTTCAGAGCCATACAGCACAACTGGTCTGATCAGTGTTTTGTATATTGTGATTTTGGTGTTACGAGATAGCGCCTTTGATTTTAGTAGATGTTGTAGTGCATAGTATATCTTATTTCCAGAGTTGATTCTAGTTTGTATTTCTTCCCTTATGATGTTGGAGCAGTTGAAGATCGTACCCAGGTATTTGTATGTTTCCGTTCTTTTAATGGTCATATTATCTATTTGTATGTGGCCAGAGTTTCTAGCCATTCCGTCTCTTGAAATTACCATATATTCTGTCTTATCTTGGTTGATAACCAGCCCCATCTGTTGGGCTTTTTCCTTTAAGTGAGTCAATATTTCCAATGTCTTTTGTTCACTTTGCCCTATAATATCTATATCATCTGCATAACCAAGCAGCTTGGATGTTCCTCCAATATCACATTCCTCCTTTACCTTCCTTACAACTTTCTCTAGAGCCAGATTGAAGAGTAGCGGCGATAGTGCATCACCCTGTTTCAAGCCAGATGTTATTTGGAAGGGGTCTGATTTCCTGCCTTTATATGTTACTATATTATAAGTATCTTCCATGCATAGTCTGGTCATGTTGATTAACTTCCTTGGTATTCCAAATTCCTGCATAGCATTCCATAGACTATTCCTATGGACACTATCATAAGCCTTTTTAAAATCCACAAAAATGTTATGGAGATCTCTTTTATATTCCCAATGTTTCTCGGCTATTTGTCGTAAGATAAATATCTGATCTATTGTTGATCTGTTTTGTCTAAAACCCGCCTGGTAGTCACCTAATATGTCTTCTGAATATGGTTTTAATCTATTTAGTAATACTGCGGATAGTATCTTATAGCTTGTGGACAGTAGTGATATTCCTCTATAATTTCCACATTGGAATTTGTCTCCTTTCTTAAAGATAGGTATCAATAATGACTCTTTCCAGTCATGGGGTAATTCTTCTGTCCTCCAGATTTTTATTATTAGTTCGTATAGCTTTAGATGTAATGCATGGCCACCTGCCTTTATAAATTCAGCAGCAATTCCATCAGTCCCAGTTGCCTTAGTGATGCTCACAGAAGGAAAAACAGCGCCAAACTGAGCATAAGAACTGTATTCTCATTCGGTGGTGTTAGTAGAGGCAATAGTTATCAATGGGAGGAACGCGGATTTAAAATCAATGGGATTGACTTCATTGCGCCGTATTTGATCCCATATGGCTCTGTCTCTGTCCGCACGGTGACCTATCGAGAGCGTCTCACAGAGCACGCGCTCTTTAGCTCAAGCGACGACCCCCAGGGGTCTCCAAGAAAACTGCACTCGTGAACGTGAACCGAATGATATAGTCCGGAATCGAACCCACAACCTTCGGAGCGTGAGGTAGGCGACGTACCCACATGGCCACGGATACTTCTATTATCAATGAAGAACTTAGGCATATCCTTTCCCCCGCTACCCTAGGGTAATCTCTCGATGAGGTTGAGTACCCGATTACCCAAGACAGGGTCACGTGAGACTATTTAAGTAGGTGGCGGATTGATCTTGAGAGCTAAAGAAACAACGTCTTGGTGCTGGCTTCGTGTTCTCATCGGCAGGCCGAGGGTCTTTTGTAGAGACATTGGCTACGGTTACTGACCACTATGGAAACAGCCAAGAGGGAAAGCAATGGCAGACTTTCTTTTTTAATAGATGTCTAGAAAACGTAACGAATGAACGAACGAACTTTATCTTCAATGTTTGACCCTTTGAAAATGTAGTTCGTTCGTTGGTTCTTTCATTCGTAATCAGACAAATTACACTTCCCCGAATACAGAGTCGGAATTCAAAGTAAGAAACGGATAATTTGGAAGCAGATCTATGTGTGTTGATTTTGATGGGATGAGGCGTCGTTTGTTCGGAAAGCTGCTGTAGGTAATATTGCCTAGTAAATCACTAACAACCGATCTCCCTGGTCTAGAGTTACACGACTTTCTCCATAATCCCGTATACTCTCGTAAGTAACGTGACGTGCGCGAGAATCGGTAGCGGTTCTCTACGCGTCGGTAACTTATGGGGTATGTGAGCCGGTCGCTCAGAAAGCAATGGCAAACTACTGAGAGTAATCTTTCCAAGAAATCAACAATCTGAAGATGCTGATGTGACAGTGATGTCCTGTACTAACAACCAATAAATGATGGGGATATTTGCAACGTCCTGTAGAAGACATGCAACTAACTGAAATCCATAACCTCGATGATATGGATAAATTCTACTCCTGGTGACGTCCCCGACTCTGTATAGACATTTTGTAAATTTCAAATATCGCCAATCTCATCACTTTCACGGCCACATTGAGCTGGCATTCAAACTCCATCATTAATGATTCTTTGAAGTTAAACGAACGAACGAACGAACGAAAGAACTTTATTTTTAAAGGGTCACAAATTGGGCAAGCAGGCCCGTCTTACATTTGACCCTTTCAGACACTCACCTTTCTTTCATCAATTATCTACAGGGCAAGTTACATTCACATAAGAAAAAGAAACATTGTCAAATGAATGTTGTAAACATAAACAATGCATATTACTATGGTTTTCGACTGGTAGGCAGGTATACACACATACCTACGCACATGCATAAACACATATACACATAAATACATACATTGGCAGTGCTTAAGTGGCATATTAGGTCACGAGAGAAATGTTATTTTCTGAGGCGACTTCAACGCTAAAGGCAGATCATGGGGAAACATTTCCTCCAATACACAGGGAGAGGAGCTCGAGACTGCACTTTAAACCATTGACCTGGTTTGTATGAACAGTGGCTGTGTCACCAGGACAGTACATGTACCAAATACATACATACCTGCCTACATCCTTATATCATTTACATATATTCTCACAGCTAAGAGGAGAATTGGTTGTAGGAAACACCTGGTTTAAACAACATCCTAGAAGATTATGGACATGGAGGAGTCCAGACAGCAGGATTAAAAACCAGATAGATTACATCCTGATGAGCAAAAGGTTTCGAAATGCATTAACAGTTGTAAAAACAGTTCCAAATGCAGACTGTTACAGTGATCACAGATTAATTACTGGCACATTGAGGGTAAAGTTAAAGAAAGTCAAGTATACAGCAGGAAACCCTAAATATGACTTGTGCAAATTGAAAACTGACAAAGAAATACAAGATAATTTTAACATAGAAGTAAAGAACAAATTTGATTTATTGTCTGATCTAGAGATCCTATTTCAAGATGTAGATGATCAATGGGAAATGCTGAAGAATTCAATCAGTTGTGCAGCAGAAAAAACTATTCCAAAAGTAAAGAAAGTTGGCCGTAAGACATGGATGACTGAAGAAATTTTACAACTAATGGAAACAAGAAGACAGAACAAAAATAATCCTGCCAAATATGAAGAAATTCACAGAAAAGTCAGAAACTTATGTAAGGAGGCTAAAGAAACATGGCTTGAGAAAAATTGCAGAGAAATTGAAAAACAACACAACAGTAAAAATGCGAAACTAATGCACAAAAGAATTCAGGAGATTACTAATCAAAGAACACGTACATCAGCAGGCTGCCTAAAGACAAAAGATGGAAGAGTCATAATAGAAAAAGATCAGATTTTACATGTATGGTCAGATTACGTGAAAAACCTTTATGACGATAGCAGAGACGAACAATATATTGTTCAAAATAACAATGAAGGGCCAGCAATTTTGAAGATGGAGGTTCAGAATGCTCTTAATCATATGAAATCTGGCAAAACCCCCGGTCCAGACAGCGTCACAACAGAAATGATTAATGCTTTAGAAGAATATGGAATAGATAAAGTTACCAGTCTGCTTAATACAATATATGATACTGGAAATATACCTCAGGAGTTATGTAATTCTGTATTTATTGCAATCCCAAAGAAATCAGGAGCCTTGGAATGTGAGCAACATCGAACAATTAGTATAATGAGTCACATCACGAAGATTTTGCTAAGAATTATCATGCAAAGAGTTAGGAGGAAAATACAACCTGAAATAGGAGAAGAACAATGTGGGTTTGTAGTAGGCAAGGGTACAGTAAATGCTGTGTATATACTGAGAACCGTAATCGAACGTTCTATAGAAGTAAACAAAGATCTACACCTTTGCTTCATTGACTACACAAAGGCTTTTGATAAAGTGAGACATGTCAACATGATAAGGATGCTTGAAGATCTACAAATTGATGGGAAAGACCTTAGACTTGTAAAAAACATATATTGGAAACAACAAGCTGCCATAAGAGTTGATAATGAAGTAAGCCAATATCAGCCTATTAAGAGAGGTGTGAGACAGGGATGTGTAATGTCTCCAGATCTGTTTTCCCTGTACAGTGAAAATATTTTCAGAAATATTGAAAATATGGAAGGAATCAACATTGGGGGACGATGCATCAATAACATTAGATATGCAGATGATACAGTCTTGATTGCAGACAATGAACAGGACCTGCAAAATTTAGTAGATGCGGTTGTTACACATAGTGAACAACAAGGGTTAGAATTAAATTGTAAAAAGACACAGATTATGGTCGTCACTAAGAAGAACGAAATACCACAGTGTAATATACAAGTAAATGGGAATACTCTTCAACAAGTGAATAGGTACAATTACCTCGGAACAGTAATAACATCTGATGGGAGATGCCTTGAAGAGATTAGAACAAGAATCGCCATGGCAAAAGTAGCCTTTAGCAAGATGAAAAACATACTGACCAATAAAAAGATGTCAATTGAAACGAGAAAAAGAGTGTTGAGATGCTACATAGAACCTGTACTTTTATATGGATGTGAAGCTTGGACAATGCAGCCAGGCTGAAAAATATCTGATGGCTGTAGAAATGTGGTTTCTGAGGAAAATGCAAAGAATACCATGGACAGCCAGAAAGACCAATGAACAAGTCCTTCAAGAAACAAATGAAGATCGTAAACTGATCAGAGACATTAGACGTAGACAGTCACAATTTTTTGGGCATGTTATGAGAAGAAATGATTTGGAGAACTTGGTGACAACTGGTAAGATCGAGGGGAACAGACCAAGGGGAAGACCTAGAAACAAGTATCTGGATGGCTTGGCCTTGTGGCATGGTCGAGACAAAAACACGGAACTGATCCACGACTCTGTTGA